>CAKJVC010000069.1:0-466926 GCA_918026815.1 Chalara sp. BL73 | reverse complement strand
GGTCTTCAAAAGGACACCTCGGGTTCTGCTGGTTGCGCCACATCTTCTAAGTCATCCGCAAAAGCTGGCGAAGAAGGATCTTCACCAAAGAGATCATCGTTGTCGTCATCACCGAAGAGGCCATCATTTGCGTCGCCAAATTCATTACTGGTGCCCATATCATCCGTAAGACCCGGGTTATCGTCTCCGCCTGTGGCTTCTTCTTCGTCTGGCAGCTCGCTATCAGAAAGATCCTCATAATCTATAGCATTTTCATCCTTTTCGCCTTGGTCTAACTTGCGGTTGGGGTCGAAGAGTCCGTCATCTTTATGACTATCCGCCAGAACTGATAACATAGCAGCCTCATCCTGTTCTGCCTGGCGAGCCCAGTTGATATTCTGGAAGTCAGGAGCATCGTCCAAAGCGGGCGCCATGGTGGCGTGTACTCGATCTTGCTCGAGGCAGCTCAAGGAGGAGAGGGGCTAGACCATAGGTCCCAACGAAGACTAATGGTTGTCGTAGATGAGGTCGCGTGCGCAAGCTTTCGCTTTCAAAATAGGGTACTGGGTTAGTGTGAGGTTCGAAGATTAATTGTACGCGCCTGTCTGCGAGAGGTAGCTGATGAATGTGGTGGTGGTTGTCGCGATGTAAAGAGCAATAGGCGTGCAGCTGTGAGCAGATGCTCCAGAAGTTAAACAGGGGTTAAATGATTGTGACCGCCTTTATTCTCCTTGTTTTATATTAGCGCGGAATCATAAACCGGCAGAATCACCCGCCTATTGCAGTACACAAAATGGTAGATATTATTCACAATTCATAGTCAAATATGTAGTGTGAATTATTTTGTGTTAGAGAAAGGTTTCTGGTTAAATGGTGGCTCTTCTTGTACAAGACAAGCGGCGCTTAGGGTAAATAAAGTCTCGAAGTAGTCGGACAAAATCCAATAATCCCACTTTGAAGAGAAGGGTGTCATAGAGCCTATTATACTTTGTATTTGGCTAACTCGTTTGCGACTGCCTTGTTTGGAAGTAAAAAGATTGCTTATAGGTCGCTCTCAATCTATGTATCAAGAGTCATAAATCTCTCTTTTACCCTTTTTCACCCCCGAGTCGTCTTCAACTCCAGGACATCTTTGAAATCATACCTCTTTCAAGGCGCCAAAATGGCAGAGTTCCATCCTACCCCGAGCAAAGATGAATTGGTAGAGAGATATGTTGGAAAGTCTTTACAAGACATCCTTACACCTTCAGTAGTTCTTGATTTGAATATAGTGAAGAAGAATTGTGCTCGTATGCTGGAAGCTGTTGGAATTTTGAATTTTGGCTGGAGAGCTCACATCAAAACCCACAAAGTATAAAACTTGCCTATCCATTCCTCAATATTAATTCATTTGCTCAATTCATAACAGCAAATCTACATACTATGAATAATATATGAAATAAGTCCTAACATCTCCAGACCTTAGAACTCACACGCCTCCAAGTGGGTGAAGGAAACGGTCCAGTCAACATCATTGTCTCGACGTTGGCAGAAGCAGAATATGTACTTCCTTTGCTTCTTGAATACAAACTTCAGAGCCGTCCTGTAAATGTCTGTGTTCTGCTCATCCATCATACCCCAAGTCCACTCACTGACCATCACAGGTTCTGTACTCCTTTCCCGTGACTCCAATCTCAGTCGCCCGCCTGTCCAACTTGGCTAAAGCTCTAGGGCCTCATGGTCTTTCCTTGATGATTGATAATACAGCACAGCTTAATTGCATCAAAAGTATCTACCAAGCATCTGGCATTGCCCCAGATGTCTTTCTAAAATTGACATGGGCACCCACCGTGCCGGCGTGCTCGTAGAATCCGAAGCCGCATCTACACTCTCACAAAGCCTACTCTCATTAACTTCCTCAGGAATCTGTTATTTCTGTGGCCTCTATGCACATGCCGGCCACTCATATTACGGATCTGATAAGGCGACCGCCATCAACCTGCTCCAACAAGAACTCGACGCTCTTCTAAAAACATCTCACTTCGTCCAGCCCTCCAAGCAGCTATTCCTCAACCAACCCTTTGTCCTCTCCGTCGGCGCAACGCCCACCACATCATCCATTCGCAATCTCCTTGTTGATGAAGCTACCCTACAGCTCGAGGAAGCTGAGGCCATCCGTCTGTTGAAGTCAACTATTACATCTATCCAGAATACAGGCTGTACCCTAGAAGTTCATGCTGGTGTCTATCCGGTACTAGATATTCAGCAACTTTCTACACACGCGCTCCCGACTTCCGGGCCGCAAGCAACAACATTCGAAGATATAGGTATCACCGTGCTCGCCGAAGTAGCCTCCACTTACCCAAGCCGCGGAGCGAATGGCAGCACGGAAGTGCTCATCGGGACAGGCACACTCGCACTGGGACGGGAGCCATGCAAGGCGTATCCTGGATGGGGAATCTTGACGCCGTGGAATCGCTCGTCGTCGGCGGATTTGGTTCCAAAGAGTGCCGAGACGTTCAGTGGGTGGATCATCGGCCGTATTAGTCAGGAACATGGTATCGTAACCTATTTGTCCCGTGAATCAGATTCTAAAGTGGCCGAGACCGGTCTAGCAGAGACATTTGAGGTTGGACAGAAAGTAAGGATATGGCCCAACCATGCTTGTGTTGCGGGAGCAGGCTACGGCTGGTATTATGTTGTAGATGGAAGTGACCAGATTATAGATATTTGGGTCAGATGTCGAGGTTGGTAAGCTAAATTACAGGCTATGAATGACTAAAGAGGATGTATTTCGCATAGAGTGAGAAGTAGTAAATAAGAAACGTAGCGTAACACCAATCGCGAGTTGGCTGAGACAGACGGTATCTGGATAATCTCGAATAAGCAGTCTCTCAAGATGTCAATGTGTTCCACACATTTACAGAATAAAAGTCAAAATACGTTCGTGAGGTCCCGCGCACCTTGAATGTCTTTAGACCTCTGGATCTAAGGTAAGCAGTCGGAAGCCATAGCTTTCTGATAGCATGCGATATCAATGTTGACGAGATGATGTCAGTGCACTTGAACCTAGGTTGTAGGGTAAACATGCAAGATGGAAAACAAGCAAACGCGAACATGACACTTGTTCTAACTATGGAAGGGCAACTCTAGAGTCTTCGTGATTTTTCATCTAGTCCTTTTGCTTTCACAAACTCGAGGTATATCCACAACCACCAACGCCTATTTTCGCCTTGAAATTGCCTCCGCAAACTTTTGCTTCCGTCCTATTCATCATACACTTTTGCCAAGGCTCATATTCTCACCCTCACCTATTTGCACCGCTTCTCTACCACATTCGCCCCGAACTCCTCGTATTCTTTTCGTGAGATCCACATCTGGTGGAACGTACCTAGACTTCCCAAGATACTGCCTCCAATCCAACTTCCAAATCTTCGTTCGGCTGTCAGACCTGCAGCCTGAATTTTGACCTTCGCACCAGGATACAGTGCCACGAGCTCATTATTCAATCGATCCGTGAAACCGTTCATTAATGTTGCACCACCAGTGACTACGACATTTGCTAGGAGATGTGGACGTACATCCATATCCGCAGCGCCAAGAGAAGCTTTGATCATCTCTGGCAAGGATTGACCAGGTGCTGGTGCAGGCTCATTAGGAACGGGAAGCGCGTGTCGTGGAGAGAATAGGCCTTCTGCGGGTGTATACCGTTCTGCGGTCCACAATTGGTTTGAACCATCTGGCATTTCAAATGGCCTACCAACCTGGTTCTTTAGGAAGTCGTAGTTGCGCTGTCCGGGCTGGGTCTCTGCCATCAGAGGACCAGTTTGCCCATTCTCAAACTTGCACGACGGACTCCTTGAATTCGGTCAGGATGCGCTCTTCTTCTAGCGCGACAAATGAGGGTGTAGGTGACGTGTCGAATTTGCGGAATGTGGCCTGTGCTGGAGCACCCGCATCTACAGGAGTCTTGCTTGCAATCGTGAAATGAGGTACTAGAATGACCTTCGGATCAGAGGAGGCGAAGAGGGAGCGAATTTGCGAGGAGACCCAGTTTCCTGCCAGCGGAGATTTTTGCACGGTTTTCTTAAGAATAAGGCCATCGTGGATGCAGATTACAGATGCAGTAGATGCGCCTACATCAACGACCATGGCTGTAGCTTTTCCTGATCCGAAGGCTGCGAGGACACTGTTGCGGGCGAGCCAAAAGGCGGGACAGCCCCAAGACTCCATGGCGATCTCGATGCTTTTCTCACGGTTCTTTGCGCTATTCCAAGCTGTTTCTGTCATCAACAATGGATGTTCCTCCATAGCCTTTTCTCCATCCTCCACACCCTCCATCTCAACATCTAGATCCTTCACATCATCATTCAGCCCGTTCTTTCTTGGATCTGCCTGCTTAAAACTTGTGAGCCGCGACGTTATAGAGTGCTCCCATAGCTGTGTGGCTGTCTCCCAATCCTCAACCGTGCCATCCTTGGCCATAGGATTTCGGATCTCCAGATTAAGGAGAGGGTTATGGATCGCATCGTCTCCAAATATGAGCTTTCCACTGGCAACACCGTACGTTGATGGGACAAATGACTTTGGGGTATCTTCGCCTGCGAAGCCGGCGCGTACACTGGAGTAGCCAGGGTCAAGAATGATTGCTTGAACCTCATCTATGTAGGTGTTAGCTTTGAAGAAGTGGTTGGGAACTGGAAATCTCACCTCCTCCGTATACATCTGTGGGCTGTATCGATGAGTTGAGGGTTTGTGAAGCCATATTGAGATCCTTACGCGACTCAATTGGTGCGTCGAGAGCTCTAGATGGTATCGTAAAAAAATTAACTAGAGGCTTTTTCCCTTGAGGTTTTAGAGCTGTTTGCTGGTGGTCAACGCGACACTGAACTAAATGCCAAGACCTTTACGGTGGCCGGGACTCACCCCTCACTTAGTATCAGGAATAGTGAGCTCGAGTCCTTAGCTCAAATGGAAGCAAGCAAAAATGAACTTCATAAGCGATATAGTATAGGTATATTCGCTTCATATTATATCTCGCTCCAGTACCGAAGACCTACCAAATATCTACTCTGCTATTGCTTATATATCTTCTAATTGGCGGTTATCTTCAATCTTCTCGCCTAACCTCAAATCCCAGGATGAAAAGAAGCAAACCAACTTTTACAGTATGCATGTTTAAGAAGCGTATTGCCTTTTACATTTAATGCAAGAAGGCTTTCCTATTGTTTTTGTCAGGTCGACTTACTCTCTCGCCTCCTGTTAGTAGATTTAAATGGCCTGATTGAGGTTTATAGTCACATGACTAAATTCGTGCCGGAACAACGTTTTTCCCCCAAAGACAAGATATCTATTTTCGCGCAGATTCCGGACAATTCCCATTCTGTTTTGTGCTATTTATTTTGATATGTTAACTTTACACCGGGTTTCACCATATTTGGATATCTGCGCCTGAGAAAGTCTAGGTTCTCACATCAATTGTTGTATTTGAAGGCTTTAGAGGACAACAAACCAGCTTGCGTTGGACTACCCCTGACTATCGAAATCTACAGCCTTCCCTCAGCCAGAGCATCTCAATTGAGTCTTGAAAGAACATTCTAGAGCTTCCCCATAATGATTACTACTCAGACCCTTGAGGGCCTGAAGTCTGGAAAGTACAAAGGCACCAAAAAGCTAAAACTCTCCGCCAACCTCACCTCATTTCCCAAGGAGGTCCTCGACCTCTTCTCCACCTTAGAAATACTAGACCTCTCCAACAACCCGCTTTCCAGCCTTCCAAAAGATATCTCTCGTCTTCACAAACTAAAGATCGCATTCTTCTCGGACTGTAACTTTACGACATTCCCGGCTGAGCTGGCACAATGTCGTTCATTGGAAATGATAGCCTTCAAAAACAACGGGATGACTACCATCCCTCCCAATGCTTTGCCCAGGAAGTTGAGGTGGTTAATCCTGACAAACAACCAAATCACGGAGTTACCTGGGACGATCGGACAGTGTCACGGATTACAAAAGTGTATGTTAGCTGGCAACAGGTTATCTACTCTTCCAGACTCCATGGCTCACTGTAGGAAACTGGGTCTTCTTCGCTTGTCATCAAATAATCTCTTCTCCCTTCCCTCATGGCTTTTTAAATTTCCAGAGCTGTCATTTCTTTCCTTTGCTGGAAACCCATGCACTCCTTCTTCTGTGGATAACCCAACCTTGGAGGATATACCTTGGAGTTCTCTTTCGGTTCAGCATCTCCTCGGTGAAGGCGCTTCCGGCATCATCTCAAAAGGGGCTTGGTCAATTAGTGATCAAGAGAAGGAGAAGGAAGTGGCGATCAAGCTCTTCAAGGGCGAGGTGACCTCTGACGGCTCGCCTTTGGATGAGATGAATGCCTGCATTGCTGCAGGACAGCACCCAAATCTGATTGATTCCCTAGGAAAGATAATCAACCATCCAGAGAAGAAGGGTCTAGTTCTTGAACTTGTACCGCCACAATACACCAACCTTGGTCTTCCACCTACGCTAGATTCATGTACTCGAGATGCGTTCATGCCTGAAACTGTCTTCACCCTTTCACAAGTAAAGGGCATCCTCACAGGAATCGCATCTGCAGCAAAACATATTCATGCTAATGGCATTGCGCATGGGGACATATACGCCCATAACATACTTATCAACAAATCTGGCCATGCAATATTAGGAGACTTTGGCGCAGCCACTATTTATGGCAGGAACTTTGAGTATGCGAGTAGACTAGAAAGAATGGAGGTTTTCGCTTTTGCCCATCTTGTTGAAGATCTTCTAGGTCTGGTAGAGAGGATAGTTGGAGAGGAGGATTTGGTCAGTGAGAAGGAAGCTTATATTATTGAGGGGCTGAATGAGCTACACTACCGGTGCTCGAACCCAGTTGTTGCGGAACGGCCAACATTTGCGCAGGTCTGCGAGGAGTTAGAAGGCTTATAGACATTTTTTATTTGAATTTTTTTTTTTTTTGGATCAGTGTTAGATTTAGAGTTAGACTCGTCTTTTTTTTCTGTATTAGGTTAGAAAGTAGGTTAGAAGGCTCCAATTCGTAGATAGATATACACAGTAGACTAGAATAGAAATCTAGACTTTAGGGATATATGAAGCCTTGTTTCGGCTCGCTAGCCATGAATATTGATCCTAAGCCTCAAGACTTCTCATCAACAGTCAGGAACCGACTTTTGGTGAAGTCCGGGTTCCCGCCTAAAGAACCATAAATATCTCCGATATAATTCTCCGCTCTGATGCCGGCCTATCGCCGTCAGCCCACCATGGCCAAAAAAATATATACAGGAGATGACATACCTCAAACTTCTTGCCCCACTCACTAATAATGCCATTTACGATCTCTCGCCCGGCCAGCCAGATGTTCTCTTTTGATAGCTCAAACCCCCCGTGTCCGGAGTGAATGGGTACTAAGTTCATGTTAATAGCTATACAGAACTGGAAAATAATGGAACGTGGCGAAGATATACCTTGAATTGGTTGATTATCAGGAGGTTGGTCGAAGTTAGAAGCGGCTCTCAGAACGATGATGCGCGAGAAGTCGATTTTGCCTTGGAGATGACCGCGGAGCAAGGTTGCTAGAGTCGCTGAGCTGTTTAGGAACCAAGTCAACTTGTATTCATGAAAGAGAAGGGGGGCAAAGTGCCTACTCTTCTTGAGCTGTTAATCCATAATCCGCACGGCCATTAGTCAAGAGAGAAACCGTATTCTCCACAGACTTTGACAAGAGAGGACCGTGGAAGAAGACGTTGCTCGCTGTGACGTCGACCGTCAATATCGCAGGTTGTGTGGATGCAGCCGGGTTTTGGAAACGGGTACAATATTTTGTCACTGAATCCGACTTCTTGAGTGCTGCTTTCTTTGCTAACTCGGCAGCGATATCACGTAAGTTCTGGTTCACCTCGAAGACTTCGGTGCCATAGCATAGTGTTGGCGCCTCAGTTGGGCGCTCAGCTCCCTGTGGAAAGTAGCCTGTTTCCCAGTCTGATGGTATCTGTATAAATGTGAGCGTTTATCTTCAATGAATGAGTTCAGCATAGCGTAGTAGTCACGGAGCAGTCGCGTTGGCGCAAATAAGGATTTCACTTACCTCTCGAGCATCAAGCTCATACTGAAGATCAACCTGCACTACATATCTAGCAAGTGTCACAGATCCCAAGGTACTGGTTTTGGGATTAATGCCAGCAACGCCAGCTATGAGGAAGTAGGTCTTGGTAAGATCAAATTGAGGGCTAGACAAGAGAGCAGAGATCGACAAGGCCGCATTTATCACTATTCCTCGATCAGCTCAGCCCACTAAATATTCCAGGGAAGCTAACTTACAGCCCATTGTAGTATTGACGAGACATACTTGACCGTCGGCGCTGCAGAAAATCTCGGGATGTTGACCTGCCAATCCGGGAACTCGAATCTTTCTTGCCTTTAAATCCAGCCCTTCGCGACCATGCCAGATCTCCTCTTCATCTGCAAACTACATACAACATTAGCTTTCGTCCTTTAGGGGTTTTAAGATGCATTAAGAGGTGGATCACAAGGTCATGTTTTCCATGCGAGACTGAGAATTGGAGTAACAATAAATATCCAAGCATCGGCCTTTACTTGTCTGAAGGCGGATTGCGGTCATAAAGCCAAATACCGGGCTTGTGCGGCAATCCTACGACATGCAATTACAGGGTTGAACAAAGCTTACATGGGCTATGATGAAGACTTTCGGGGATACCTTTCCATCTTTCGAGGTAGCCTGTGATTTAGAACTTGCGGTTATGGTCTTCCTTCCTCGTAGGAGCCAGGCAATTGTCGAGGCGAAACTAGCCCCTACAAGTCCGTATACCAGAGTCTGTCGGTTCATAGTGTCACATATAACGGTAGATATGGTAGCGAAGCGTCTCGTTTAGCTGATTGGTTGTAGATCAAAATGGGCTTGGTGAATGTGACTTTAAGTATGAGAGGAGCATAGATTTTGAGCACCTTATGCACTGTAATAAAGGGGCTTTACATCTAGATGTGCGATGAAATCCTTGCGAAACATATATCTACTTCGATTCCCAGAAGCAAATGTCGTTCATTGTGAGTGGATTCGCCAAGAGGTTGACAAAGAATGCCTATGTCACGTGAGATTATTCCAACATTATGTGGACCCACAGTCCAACTTCTTGAATTATTCCGTCATGGATAGAGGTATATCTACGGTCAATTTGAGATATAGTGCATTTAATGGTTTACCATCTACCGCTGCCGAGCAAAGCTTCTCGTATCCGCATCAGCGCCTCACTGCCCTGCTGCAGAAGTGGACAATTTCTTTCCTCCTACCGTATCCTGATGCAAAGAGCTTGAGAGGTCCTACTCTCAAGTAGCTGCCAGTATGAGACTCCTCAATGCCCACGGTAGGCGATTTGAAGAATTCATGTCGGATAGCGATGTGCCACCTTATGCCATCTTGTCGCATACTTGGGGCAATGAAGAAATTACTCTGCAGATGTGGCAGTCACCATTGTCGGAGCTAGAATCCATGCACGGTTTTCAAAAGATAAAATACTGCTGCGAGCAAGCAAAACACGATGGGTATGACTGGATATGGGTTGACACGTAGGTTAAATTTCTACAGAATCTGGTTAGTTAACTTTCATATTGTTTAAGCTACTCATCAGTTCAAGATCATTTAGCGTGAAGCTCGATGATATCAAGCAGGTATGGCCGGCCTGAGGTCTTAATTTCCATCTTTGAGGGAAAAATTTTTCATTCTTTTATGGCAACATTACAACATCGCAGCCTAGCAGTCCATCTATATCAACAAGGGATTTCTAACAGACATTGTGTGACAGCTGTTGCATTGACAAGACTAGTAGCGCCGAACTATCAGAAACAATCAATTCAATGTTTCAATATTACAAATATGCCGCTGTCTGCTACGTCTATCTATCAGATATCCCTAGGCTGTATGAGGTTCCGACAGAGCTGGAACTTGGCTTGAAGAAGTCTCGATGGTTCACCCGTGGGTGGACGTTGCAAGAGCTCATTGCCCCCCAACATATGAAATTCTACACCAAAAACTGGCAACTCCTTGGGACAAAAAAGGCGATGTCTGCAACATTAGCCGATATCACGGGTATTGATCCAAAGTTTCTCAATGGTGGAAGCCTGGAATTGGCTAGTGTAGCGAAAAGAATGTCTTGGGCATCACATCGGAACACTTCTCGAGTTGAAGATATGGCATACTGCCTGTTAGGAATCTTTGATATCAATATGTCATTGATATACGGAGAAGGTACAAAGGCGTTTACACGGCTACAAGAGGAGATTCTGAAGTCAAATCTGGAGGACCATACGCTATTTGCGTGGGGGACTGTGGTGACAAGATTCTCTAACGCTATCAAGTACAATGAGCATATAGCAGAGAAGGTCTCGTTGTCTTGGAATCAGGATTCTGCTGAGAAACCACTACTGGGACTTCTTGCCAGATCTCCAAAAGACTTTGAGTTCTCGGGTCATATGCGACCCTGGGGTAAGTGTTCAGGAACCCAGAGGCCAATGTGCTCCTCTTCAAATAAATTCTAGTTGCCTGCTCAAAAGCGACGCTGGAACTCTGGAAAAGCCTTCAGAGCACGCAACTCCTAGAGCGTTACACTTTGAGGAAGACATTAATACTAATTGTGAGATCCTGTAGGCTCTGCCCATGCGTTCTTTAGAGAAGCAGACTTTCATGCTACCCCGCCAAGTTTATTTGGAAAGGTAATACAACTGGGATTACCGTGTGTTCCAGGTAATTACTTTGCGGCTCAGTCTCTATGGAAACCCAGAATCGCTCGCCTACGCTATCTGACGTATGCAATATTATCTTGCTACGACCAGATGTACGATGACATACCGGTAGTAATTCCCATCACGTTTGGTGGTAAATACTATGGACGGACCCAAGAGATAGTTATCTCCACTGAGTTGTCGCCCCATATGCTCCTTCATCAACAACCGCGACTATTGCTTATTGCACCTCAACCGCGCTATGAGGCTTCAGCAGGTGATATAATTATTCGCCAATATATTGACAAAAGCACAAACATCACCACTAGTTATCGATTTAGTAAGGAATTTAGCGCTGGACAGGGTTTTACAGGAGATTCTTTTGGTGGAATCATTGAGTGGAGAGCCGGCGATCGCGGAGCATGGACAATTGCGACTTACCGGATGGGTGATCTAGCAGAACCTGATGCCGAATTAGGTTTTGGTATCGCACTAGACCGGCGGAAAAGCCCATGTATGCCTACAGATCCTTTGTACATCGGACTCTACGCTTTGAGCGTTGAAAGTGGTAGGGGAATAGGGAATACTTTCCATCATGGAGTCAATTGGCACGATGTGTCAAGTCCCTTCCTCCCACTACAATACTTCGATCCTCTTTTCGGTCGTGAGATGGCGGCGCCAACGGATATATGGATCGTGAACGCCGAGCCATTTCCTCTTATTGAGGTTATTGTTGAAAGGACATTTATTGATGGTGATCCTAACCAACCTATAGATATAATTGATATCTATATGAAACGGAGGTAAATCTGGAATATATGCCTAGATTATCTTAATAGACCTGTTACATATCTTGGACGAAACCGCACAACAAAGTTCTAGCCACAGCATTTTCCAGGCTACGGAAGCACCAAACCACACAACGAGTGACTCGCCAGGTCCCGCAAACAGATGCTCGTTTCCTAATGGACTCCTGGACATGAAACTATCGCCGATAAAACGTGATATGAATAGTGGAAACCGTTTCCAACGTCATTTTGCACATTCATGAGGATACTCGACTGAAGCCATTATGAGAATTGTCGTCTCCAGCTTCTCAATATCACCGCCCGCCACCATTGGCAGCCTGGGCCGTCATCGCTAAAACAATTGTATTCATAATCTTAATAACCATTTATTGAGTTTGTACCGACGTACTCCGTGCGATGAGATATTCTTCCTGTTTCGGTTTAAGTGATTGACTACACTTAATCATCAAGGAGTCAGATGGATTATGTCATGTCTTGTGTGGCTCCATTACGGTCAAACCTGATTGGTCCACTCATACGATGGCCAAAGTCAATTTTTCAGAAGCGGTACATTCTTCTTTTAGGAATTCTTCCTTTTGATTTGAATATTAAGCACTGTAAATAGCAGCTCCATTCTTCACAATATAACTGCATCGGTCACGGACAACGTATAATACTTGGTCCACGGAATCTTCCGTTCTACAAAACCTTATTACGAACCCCTATCCAGGTAATTTTGTGGAGATACATCTACCGACTTGCTTAAATTCTTCCGAAGGCTCTCTTTTGCTTTCTATTTCCAATGCGATTTTTGTCGTTCTCTATTAGTATTAGATTGTAGAAAACAACCAAGATGCGACCACATATTCTCCTCACTGGCCTTTGCGCCGGCCTGGCAATTGCAACAAACTATTCGACCTGGATGGCGCTTAGCATCATATCCCGCAACCAAGCCATTATGACAGGTAAAGGTGGATCTTCGGAACTTCTTCAAGCTGGCTTCACGCAAAAGGCTTTCACGGCACTAGTTGCCCAGTATCCGCACAACGACGAGATACGTGAGTATATTCGAACAAGTGCCGCATCCGTGGTCCCCTTCATATTGAATGCGACCCACGACGCACTATTGTACCCAATGGATCGGTTGTCCAATGGTAATGCTTTACTTTCTCTCTATGAGCAAGAAACGGGAAACGCCACTTTTGGAGCTGCAGCGGATGCGCTGCGCCAGAGCATTGATTTGAACAGAAGGAATGCTGAGAGTGGTTACTGGTATTATGTTTATCCCCAGTGGAGCTATCTGGATGGCATGTACTCGCTAGCACCATTCTATACTCTCTACAGCCCATCGGTAGACCACATCGTAAACCAGACAGCATTAGATGATATGCAGTTCCAGCTCGACCTAATTTGGCAACACTGCTTCAACGAAACATCGGGCTTGTTAGTGCATGGCTACGACGAGAGTCGTACAGCAGTGTGGGCAGATCCCGTGACTGGTGCGAGTCCCCACGTTTGGGGTCGCAGTTTGGGGTGGTTCGCCATGGCATTGGTGGACACTTTGGAGGTGCTGCCGCGCTCTGCACTTGAGCAAAAATGTCGGCTACTCGATATGTTCCACAGTCTTTCAGAAGCCTTGATCGATGTTGTGGATATGCGGACGGGCGGTTGGTGGCAGGTCCTTGATCAGCCTGGTCGTGAGGGTAACTATGTGGAGTCCAGCGGCAGTGCTATGTTTGCGTATTCATTGGCAAAGGGAGCAAGATTGGGATACCTTGCAGACCCATCCAAAGCCAGGCGTATTGCCACACGCGCATATAAATACCTGACGGATACATTTGTGGTTCAGAATAAGAATGGCACTTTAGGATATAATGGAACTGTCTCAGTGTGCAGTCTCAACTCGACTGCATCATATGAGGTGAGTTAGGCAAATGACAATATTTCCTCCGAATGGTGTGGTATGTGGAACCTAACAATCACTCCAGTATTACATCGGGCAGCCTATCACCTACAATAGTGTGCTCGGGTCTGCAGCATATGTACTTGCATCTCTTGAGATTGAGAGGCTGGGTAACTAAAGTTTGTAGAGACTACGAATTTAGAGATATCATTGTAATAAAAGTATTACGCATGAATCTCCCTCGTCGGGCCGAAAATTGCAAAACCATCTTAGAAGTCGGTCTCTGAAGATGCGGACATAAATTAATTCATGGCCTCCATAGCCCATTTACATACCTTCCACTCTATTAGTAATGTCAAAAAGTGATACCCCTACCAATGTATACAGGGCTCTTTTAATTAACAAGTTACATATATTTCTGGTAGCAATTCAGCCAGCAAAAGGCTTTCCAGAAGCGACTAATAAGGCGCACCATATACGTGTCATCCCGGCAACAATGCGTATCATGAGAGGCTTGAAGGCCTCACACGACGGTTATTCGTGTAAAGGATTGCTTATATGAGATGACGTCATGAACTATAAAGCCTAAAGAGCGACTAAGTACCAGAAAATTAATAATATACGAAATTTTTCAGCATTTCACAAGTCACGCAGGTCAGTTCTTTGGTTTCTCAACTTATTTGACATCCGTTGATAAGTAATTATTTACTTTTAGCGAGCCTGAGAGATATTTTCTTCCTTCCTTGAGGTTCAAGGTATTGCAGCGTTTGCAAAATTAATCCGAACATTCCTTAAAACCGCTTCTCTAATGTCGCTGAAGCGTGAAAGTTTCCCGTTGCCCCTTTCTTGGATCTCGCTTACATGCCAAGCCGCGTGGCTTTGAAGCTAACACTCTCCCTAAATACATAATGTGTTTTCATGGAAACAAGAAGCGGTAATCAAGTTACCAGTACTCGGCCTTGAAAACCCCAAACCCTTGGGTGCCCTCCCTGGATGTAACTTCGCGAAGGGGGACCTCATATTACATACAGGCAAAATTGTTGGGTTTGGCTTCACCATTGAGTATATAGAAGAAGGAAGGAACCGTTAGACAATTGTATCTCCCATGTTAAATCTATTCTTTATTTTTCAATCTAGCATTCAAGCCTCACAGCATATTCTGTCAATTTTATCCCACAGGTTGAGACAACAAATATCTCTAACCATCACCATCCAAACAATTCCAAGAGACACTGTCCCAATATTTATATTGCTACAGCAGATTCAATTACTTCTCAAATTATGCCTCCGTCTCCAAGTTCTCTCCAGACTTGAGACGCTTCCACACTGATCTCTCTGAACTCGCAATTAAACCCCTTTTCACAGGACATAAGGTTCCATTAGCCTCCGTCTCTCCTTGAGCCTTTCCCCTTGCGGGTAATATAATAGGTAGAGGAGGATTTGTAATATAGTTGTCAATATATGTGTGAAATGGTTGTGGGTGCTCGAATTTCTCGCCAAGACCTGAAGTTAAAGATGGAAACTCAGATAATGTTGGCGGCGCCAGATATAAAAGTGGAAGTGAGATAGGTAATGCTAGCGATGGAAGAGACAAAGGCGAAGGGGAAGGTTGGATGGTAATATTCTGCCTGGAAAAGATATTTCTAGCGCCTCTGTGTGCACTCCTGCTATATTCTTCAGTTTCAGGAGACCCATTTTCTTTTTCGCTGGATTGACCTTCAGAATTTTTATAATCAGGAATGGCATGACCGTCACTAAAGTAGGTGCCGCCTTCTTCATGGGCCAGTGCGAGCTTCTTTCTATGAAGTGGTCTTCGTCCGAAGAACTCTCTGTCTTCTTCATTAGAAGAAATCTCGTAATTCAAGTCCACATCCCCGTATAGTCGGCTGAAATTGGAGCCAGAATCAGAGTCTAAGTCTAGATCAGGGGCTTCTCCTGTATTTTCTTCGGCGCCAGCTTTAATTAAGTTATCGCCAGACCCCACGAGAGCTTTATTGGATCTGACAGTGAGCTGGAGAGTGACGTTCTCCATTAGACTAGTGTTGTTTTCTGTTCGCGAAGTTGAGTGATTGTCCGACTGGGATCTCTCAAGCTCGAAGCCAAATACTTGTAGTTTCGATGAACGTCGGGCTGTGCAAGTGCAATGTTGGAGAAACTCGTAGTTGTATTGATCGATAAGGGCAGAACCTGGTCCGAGGAGTAATTTCTAAGTAAGAAAAGCCTTAAATATAACTAGATCTAAAACTAGGCCACTCCTCTAGATCGAGATATCGCTAAGGCTATGGTCTCAGCTGACGAGGCCAGTGGCTATGAGGTTGCGGTATCTTAATTAGCACTTAAATTTGGAGGGGTTATGTTCGAGACGCTGGGAAACTCTTTCTCGTTGCTCGGCCTGCTCCCGAAGTGAGAGCATGTACCGAATCTAGAGATTCGTTTGTTAGGTATTTAAATAATTATATGTGCAGTGGTGTCGCTTGTCTACACAGTTTCGTGGAGTCAATAAGCTGTCAGAATATTAAGATGAGGAATGTGTGAGCTCCAGGCATTGGATGGCCATGCTCTTATATATCTTTTTGATAGCAGTTCAGATTCAAATAACTAGTGGTAAATCTGAAAGCCCCATAGTAGCGGTTCGGAATATAATTACTAGTGGGTACTCTGAGCAAGATTATGGTTTCAAATATACACCAGGTGCTGAGACGGATGGTTATAGAGCGTGAATAGTATGGATATTGGTGTAGAGCGGCCTTTATTTTGGAACGGAGGATAACCTTGTGTATCGAGATGACTAAAAATATCCGCCTAAACCCCAGTTTCGGATTGTAGATTAGCCGAAAGAGGAAATATAGGTGCTGCTAGAAACGAACGGCGTTCTCACAACACCTAGACGGCGGGATCTGGCCCCCACTCCATCAGTGCACCTCGCATACAGCTCCAAACGTGAACAAGAACACGATGAAAGGAAGCAAGATTACAATCCTCAGAACAATATTTCTATTGAATAATCATGAAATAAATTCTAATTAACAGTCAAGACTAAGGATCAAGCATCGCAGATACCAAAATCAAGCCATGCGTGCCAGCGTGGACCAGCGAACCAGGGAGTGAACAATGTGAATTGCCTCGGATCTAAAATAAAGTCAAACCGCAGACACGAGTACCTACAGAATTTGGATATCTTCACTATCATCAACAGAAATAGCCATTATGTAATGACATGAGAAAATTTAGGCAGCGTGATTCTTGTGCGCCATCCTCATGACTACAGTTCACAATTTTGCTGCGTTTATCCCAACGTTGCCGCCAAATGATTCCAAAGCCTAGTGAGGTTGGGAAATAAGGTATTGGAACCTCATGAAAAGTACTGAGGCCACTCAGACTCTTGACCAGTCATAACTGCTTGTTGGCAGAATCATAGATATATTGCAAGTCTATAATTACTCTAGGTGGAAATTATTGTAGAGACAATAGTGTAGCTTCCGTATGAAATAGCCATTCATAAACTAATATATTTGTTGCATATCGACAGTAGTTTTCAGGGAGATGAGCATTTTCTTGAATGAAGCAGCTGAATTCTAGAGCTAAAAAGTATATAAGTTTGAAGATAGATATTACAAAACCGCTTGTAATTTGGATTCAATGCACCGACAGCGCCTGAGAAGAGACAATGCCAAAATTATAGTATAAAAGATGTGACTGGAGAGATGAGCTATTGGTAAGCCATGAACAAGCGGTGAAGTGAAAGGACAACCGCCTATCATCCATAAAGATCTCAAACTTAGAAACCTGAAAGAAGGTGACGTTGAACGACAACTGAGATCCACCCCCTCGTGAGATTACTGGTTTCTTATACGACAACTCAAGAGGTCGCCTGCGCATCATCCCCCTTAATACCAGTCTCCTCCTTCAAATCCTCTTTCTCTTTCTTGCCTTCCACCAGTTCGAGATCTCTATAAACTGGGTCCCACATCTGCTCTCTAACCCACTCATCCAGCTCTCCCTCATCGTCTGGTATACCATTTTTTTGAGATAGCCCTTCCTTCACAGCCGCTTGAATAACTGCCTTCGCAATTTGTACGCTAATATCCCTCACATCCTCTACATCTGGCAATAATCCCTGGTTTGGATCTTTGAGTGCTGGGGATTGGACTGCGAGGGCTTTGACCGCTGCGGTGAGCATTTTGTCACTCAGAAGCTTGGAACGGGAGAGTACGCTGCCGAGCCCAATGCCGGGGAAACAGGTGCTATTATTGCATTCTGCCACTACGTATTCTTTACCATTGTATTTTACAGGAGGAAATGGCGAACCGGTCGCTATAAGGGCTTTGCCTTTTGACCATTCGTTTATGTCTGAGGGGTTTGCTTCGTGGAGTCTTGTTGGATTGGAGAGTGGAAAGACGATTGGACGGTCGACGTGCGACGACATCTCTTCGATGATCTCCTTTGTGAAGGACTTTGACTTGGTCGATGTCCCGATGAGGACATGCGGTTTCACTTCTTTAATTATGGAAAGCAGATCGCCGGATGACTTGCCCTTCCAATCATCGTCATCACGCGCGTAAGGGATCTGCGCATGCGTGAGCTTGTCGCCTTGAGACTTTAACAGTAGGCCTGGCTTGTCGACACACCAAATCTGCTTTGCCGCATCTTCTTTAGAGATATTGGCATCAGCGGCAATCACATCGCGCACTTGGTCTGCAATCCCTGTGCCTGCGGAGCCTGATCCGAAGACTACCATGCGCATGTCTTGGAGCTTTAACTTTGAGACGTGAAGACCTGCCATTATGGCCGCGAGGGTGACACAGCCCGTTCCTTGAATGTCATCATTGAAGCAAGAAATTCTAGGCCTGTACTTATCAAGGATGCGTCGAGCTATAAAGTGTTAGGACTATTCTTTAATTCTAATATTACTCACCATTGGGAAGTCCAAAGTCCTCGAAGTGGATATAAGCTTTAGGATAGTGTTCTCGCGCCGATTTGACAAACGTGTCCACGAAATCATCATACTCCTTTCCTCTCGTTCGTCGCTTTCTGATTCCAAGATATAATTCATCATTCAGCAGATCTTCGTTGTCTGTCCCACAATCTAGGACAACTGCAAGTTGGCGATTGGGATGGATACCAGCACAAATAGTCGTCAGAACAAGCTTTGCGATGCTAATCAGAATACCACCAACTCCTTGATCGCCGATGCCAAGAATTTCCTCACCATCTTTATATCGTCAGATATATTTGTGTCTAGGAAAGACTGGCTTACCTGTGACAACAATATAGTCAATATCATCGGGATTGCCCCATCCTTTCAAATCATTGTGGATTCGCTCGGGAGCATTAATGTTAAGAAAACATCCGGAAGGTCTTCTAAAAAGCTCAGAGTACTTTTGGATTGCCTCACCTTCCGTTGGCGTATATATGATGGAGAACATCTCTTTCAGATGGTCCTGGATTACCTATGGAGATAGTTAGTATTACCTGATCATAGGAGCACACTTTCATGTTTATGCAGCCTGGAGATGATAACAAACTATCATTCTAAAGCACCTTAACACCATAAGTAAGCAGCACCATGATATACATATCTATCAAATTTCTGCATTGGTGTATATGTTCTCTTTGGGATCTTTCATATATATCGATCAAGCAGCTCGAAGCGTGATATGCATGTCATCGGATAAAATGCGGGTCGATGATGCGCCTAGGCAATTGGACTCGAGATGAAAATCGAAGACGTGCGACAAATCGAGAAAAAGCAGCTGGCTGGAGCATTTTTATTGGTTCATTGTCTTTGACATCGGAGTGCAGATGTGCAACAAGATCTGAGCTGAATTGTGTGCAGATTCTGCAGACTTGCAACAAAAAACAGCACAATCTCCTTATTGGCGGAAAGTTTAATGCAGCCAAGACATGGGTTGAGAGATATGGCAGATCAGTAAATCTGGTAAGAAAGACTGATGTTGCAGCATTGGAGGACTTACTTGTCTTTAATACATATTCTGGAGGCATTGGCGATTCCTCATAGTTTTGCACTTGCATATCTTGAGCTTTACCATTGGGACCAAGCTAAGACGGTGCTCTCAGAACCAACACGTGATCGTCAATCACGTGGTATATATATACTGAGGTTACTAGTCCGGTGTGGTGATATAGTAACTCCCAGTAGACTAACAGATGAACTTACTTTGTAGTATAGGACTTCGTTCTGCTCTTTCAAGCTTGTCATGAAAGTATTCTTCGCTAAGTCATCATCCTGGCTTGAATATTGTTGATAAGCTCTCTTGCTCTGGGTTTCCAAGCTTGAGATATTTTGAGGCAGGAGGCCTGTGAGCTTGAACTTCTCTCGTTCATTGGTTGGAAAGGCGGCACCCTTATTGTAGAAAGGTGTGTTGAGGAGAGCGGAGCCTTTGATGGAACACTGGAGAGGACCGGATGTCGCGAGGGGAAGATGACTAAACTTTGATGGGCTGGATGTGCTGTTATGCTTCTTTTCGCCTTCGGTCTCGGGCATATTTGAGATAATTCTTAAGAGTTGTAGAGTGAGTTGTGCGGTTGCGATTTCTTGGTACTAAGCATGCAAAATAGTGATGACAACTCTTGAAGCTACAAGGTAGGTAAATTAAAGTATGAAGAATTAGATAGTAAGGCAAAGGATAGATGTAATTATAGTCTTGGACACAATGAAAATAGTTAATCGCAGCCAGTTGAGTATATCATGCTCAATGACGTCCTGGGCAAGAGAAAACAGCCGGAACTTTTTCCGACCCACATTGAATAACAAGAAGCTTGATTTTATGCGAAGGCTACCTCAGGCTACATCATTACATACTGAAGCTCCAAATGTGCATTGACGATATATTGATAAGAATACTTATTTCCCCTCATTCAGTGTCAACTCATCTTCAAGATCAAGGAAAATTGTCCCTTTTTGACCTGTGACTGCTTTCGGTAGGCTCAATAGGTAGAAACAAGGACCCTGTTAGGGAGGACTACAGGAAGAGATTTAGAGCTGCATTTAATCTCTGACGGGGCATACACTACCTTCTCGTCGGCGGCTTAAGCTTGTGTTCTGATAAACTTTCTCAGTTTTTATTCAGCCAGCAATCATGCTGACTCTTCTCGTCAACACATTTGGTTAATCGAGCCTCAACTTTGTAATGTGCACCTAGCTAAATTAGCAAAGCATGTCTAGACTTGATAGAAAGCACGGTCGCCATATGATTTTGACATCGACAGATGCATAGTCTACAATAGTTAAAAAAGATGTTGGTCACAAGGAGCCACACTCGAGTAAGGCCCTCATGAAGAGTTCGAGTATGGACTATGAAGGTCCTGTTGTTTTGGCAATAAGTCCTCTATGGAAGGAATGTTCCCGAAAGACATCCATTCTTTTCAATCTCCATTCGACTTCAACACAAGACGCGAAGATGCCGAAAGGCCTTCCGAGGAAGGTCTCATCTGGGCGCTTCTGGAGCGGAGTGATTGATCAAGGATTTGCTGATTGATGACAAAAATAAAATAGCTACCGTGGTGAATACAAACAACAGTAAGTTCGCGCTGAATGAGCTAAGCCCTAATTTGAATCAATAAGAATCATTACTTGGCTGTCTTGAGAGCTCAAGTTATATTTTTTGTGGTCATATATCTGAGGGTGAAAATTGATACGACTCAAACCGATATTTTTTTTCACGTTGGACTGACAAGACGCTAATACTAGAACAGCATAGTCCCATTCTGCTCTCAACTGCTTTGACAACCTCGCTCTCTCGACCACGCGAAGCCTATCTTCGCACTCGGACACGTTCAAGTACCATTACTCTTTACCAGGTATACTTCTCTCTTCCCTCTCTTTTTAATCACGAGACAAGATGGTCGGTAAGAAAAAGCGCAATCATCCCGATATCGAGGAACTCCTTGCACGACCATGGTGCTATTACTGTATGTTGTTAATCGCAAGACCGACCTTTTGTCAATGCGCTGACAATTCCATAGGTGAGCGCGATTTCGATGATCTGAAAATTCTTATTTCGCATCAAAAGGCTAAGCACTTCAAATGTGAAAGATGTGGTCGCCGACTCAACACTGCTGGTGGTAAGCATTCCTGATTCGAATCGCTGCTTAATTATTTAAGCTAATGTTAACAGGGCTCTCTGTTCATATGAATCAGGTTCACAAAGAGACTTTGATGTCAGTCGACAACTCATTGCCAAATAGGGCCGGCCTCGAGGTTGAAATATTTGGCATGGAGGGTATTCCAGAGGACGTGGTACAAGCACATAATCAACGTATGCTCAACGGTCGAGTCTTGGATAGTGTAGTCATTGCTAATTTTTATTATTTATAGGCATCATTTCTGGATACTACCAAGCTGAAGCAGACCGACGCGCCGCCACAGGAAACCCTACCCCCGGTGGAAACAATGCAGGCGGACAAGCAAAGAAACCAAAGTTCGAGTCACCAGCAGAGCTCAAGAAAAGGTTAGCAGAACATAAAGCTCGAAAGGCAGAACAGGCTGCGGCAGGTGATAGTGGTGGCAATACTCCGTCACTAGATACGCAAAGTCCTATGGGACAAACACCACCTGCTTTTGTAAGTTTTCCTATTCAAGACAACATGGTTTTGACTAATGTCAGTATAGAATGGTTCCCCTTACAATCCTCCGCAAACCACATACGGAAATACACAAGCTGCGGGATATGGATCATTTACGCCAGAGCCTTATGCACAACCTGCAGCATCTTACCCACAGTCATTCCAACCACAGCCAGCATATTCGGGACCTCCTGGCGCATCTTTCCAGCCCCCATATACTCCAGGACAGCAACAATATCCCAATCAGTCCTTTCCGCCCGGATATCAACCGCCTCCAGGCTTCCAAGGCCCACCTGGTCAGTTTAATGCTGGTTCTCCTCCTGGTTCCTTTAGTAGTAGCTATCAACCCCCACCTTCCAATACTCCACCAAATGCTGGTACGTATTCCTGTAGCATAGTCACTATCATGATAGAATCAGGCTGACTGAAATGTAGGTGGGTTGCCCAATCGTCCACCGAGCCTTCCACCTGCGCCTGGACTGCCTCAAAGGCCATCGTTCGCTGCCCCTGCTGTTGCGCCATATCAGTTACAACAGATGCATCAAGGTTCCGCGCCAGGTCAATATCCAGGTCAAGGTCAGCAGCCAGGTGCTTGGGGAGGTAATAATTGGAATGGACAAGATAATTCAGCTATGTCATCAGCTCCTCATGCGCAAGGTTATAATGGAGGTTACCCAACTAACACTTCTGGGCCTGATGGCTCTGGAAGAGAGCCTGATGACATTGATGAGATTATCAGAAAGGCTACTTCAGGTATTCCAACAAAGGTTAATGGCGATACCCAGGCGGCCCTGCCTGCTATACAGCTAGCTGCTAAACCACAAGAATCTGTACACACTCCAGACATGACTGAGAAAAATGAAGCCGGGGAAAAGAAGTCTAAGAAAGATAAGAACACCCGTATGGTTTATTCAGACATCGAACTCAGCCCAGAAGAGAGAATGGCAAAGATGCCAAGGTACGCATTTGTCCCAGACCAAAACACTGAAGCAACCGTGGTCGAATGAAGCGCACTTGCGAGCGCCGCCGGTACCGCTGATGACCGAGGATGAGGCTTTCCGTTGCAGTTCTTTAACTCGACTTTGTTGGCACTGTCTCCAACAGCAGGGTGAAATTACCATCCTAATTTTACCAAACGATGATCTTTGCAATTTTATCTGCAACCAGCATAAATCGACTTGAGATATGGACTCAGGAAGTGCAGCTAAGTCACTGGCCAAACCACGAGTATATTTGATTTAGACTTCCTGATATTGAGTTTTAGCGCTTCTTTTTGGTAGCTGATGGTAGCCCGTTCTGGTGAGTCATCAGGTGAGTGGGAACGGAGTTCATGGGAGACGAATGCGAAAAGACTTTGGCTCTTGAAAATGCTGCAAGATGGGAAAGAAGATTGGTCGGTTTTTGCAGCCTTTGTAAGTACTCACTCAAAGGTTGGCTTCTTCCTTTCACTATTCACGAAAATTAATCTGTACATTATCCAACTTTTTTTTACGTGACCCTTTCTTATTGACTCGTCAATTGTTTGCTACGTCTAGAAACAGATGACTTTGTCTACCAATCAGTCTGCAGATCAGGTGTGATGCTATATTGCTACCAAGCTTATCACGAACCCATCAGATAATCATGGCTGCTCTAGCGGATATGGTCGCATTAGGTCACATCTATTTCGTCATTCGTACCTTATGTCGGCTTACATTTTCCCAAGAGTGATGATCACAATTTACCCAACAAAAGTCGAAAATCCTTTCTTGAATGCAAATGAATTGCTAGTCAATTCCAAAACAGAGGTTAGCGAGTGTTCAGGCTGAATTGCCTTCCCCCCTCAAACCCCGCATAGATCCGGGAAAATAGCTTTACCGATCTCCGCTACCATGTGTTTATCCTTGGTGAAGGATAGAGTAACGACATACTCTATGCAAGGTACTGGGAATATATTACACACGATCGGTCGCTTACCCGGATATTCTGCGAAATATGGGGATATGATGGTATACGGAAAGAGGACCGCCGTGTCCGCAAACCCAAAGCCATCGACCAAGCCCGTCTTGTAGGTCATTAGAGTCGTCTTCCTGTTTGATTTATCCTGGGTGTTAGCTCATTTCGTTTACCTCCCCATTCCTGTTATAAGCTAGGTTTTCCCTAATCCTCCCTCTCATTTTGTTATTCTTAATGTTTAATTGCGTTCAAGATGAAGTTGCTTCCCATACTGGCGCTTCTGCCAAACGTGCTTGCGCTGGGACAAGAACCCATCGTAACGACGGTTCAGAAAGCTGGATTACTACAATTAGCAGGTCAAGGCATCAATGGCCAAATTCTGCTGAGCGCCGATGACTGGTGGGGCGTTATTCGTGCGGCCGAGGACCTGGCGAGTGATTTTGGGAAAATTTCAGGGAAGAACTTGACGTTAGGCAGCTGGGTGCAGAAAGCACATAGTAAGAGGAACGCGCAGTCTGGACCTCCACCTCCTAATGGACCCCCGGGCGGTTTTGGACCGCCCACGTTCTCAGGTGGAGAGCCTAGGGCGGGACAGCCTAGTGGAGTCCCAAACCCGCCAGATAGCGAGGGCCACGAAGGGACGCAACAGGAAAGCGGAAAGACGACGGTGCTGTATAAATATCGTCCGCCTACTAGCGATGTGAATGTGAGCAAACTATTTCCCTTTTTTGGGGGGGGGGCATAATTGACGCAAAACCATAGTATACACTCGGTCCGGAAGAGTCTTTCAGAGGCCCATCACTGCTACCTTCCGCACCAAACAAAACAGTGATAATTGCAGGCACGATTGGCAAATCATCCGTCATCAATCAGCTTATCGCAACACGGAAAATAGACCCAGGACCCGTCCTTGGCAAATGGGAGTCCTTCATAAGCCAAGTCATCACAAATCCTCTCCCTGGAATTGACCGCGCGCTCGTGATAGCAGGCTCAGATTTGAGAGGCACCATCTATGGGCTCTACGATATCAGCGAGCAGATCGGAGTTAGCCCTTGGTACTGGTTTGCGGACGTCCCGCCACGCAAAACCTCTGCAGTCTACGCCCTGAATACCAAGAAAGTTCAAGGTCCGCCATCCATCAGGTATCGTGGAATCTTCTTAAATGATGAGCAACCCGCGCTCACCAACTGGATTAATATGAACTACGCCCCAGGTCTCTATGGACCCGGCTTCAACCACTTCTTCTACAGCAGAGTGTTTGAGTTGCTGTTGAGATTAAGGGCCAATTATCTGTGGCCCGCAGAATGGAACAGCATGTTCTACGTAGACGATTACGCCAACCAGCCGCTTGCAGATGCCTACGGAATCGTCATGGGCACCAGCCATACCGAACCAATGCAGCGAGCGTCCATCGAATGGGGCTATTTCGGGAAACAGTACGGAGGCAATGGACAATGGGAGTATGACACCAACAATGCTTCCCTCTCCAAGTACTTCAAGTATGGCGCTCAGAGAGCAAAGCCTTATGCAAAGAGTACGCTGTTCACGATGGCAATGAGAGGGTCGGGCGATACAGCGATCCTGTTGACGCAGGAACAAGCGATTCAGGTGCTGATTGACTGTGTGGCGGATCAGCGTAGAGTGCTCGCAGAGGTTTTTAATAGGACAGATGGTGAATTGGAGGATATTCCACAAGTGTGGACGCTGTATAAGGAAGTGCAGGGGTATTATGAGGGTGGGATGGATGTCCCTGATGATATTACGCTACTGTGGTCGGATGATAATTGGGGAAATACAAGGAGGTTGCCGATTGGGAACGAGACAAAGAGAGCCGGTGGAAGCGGGGTGTATTATCATTTTGACTATGTTGGGGATCCAAGGAGCTACAAGTGGATTAATACGATCCAGTTGCAAAAGACTGTCCAGCAGGTTTGTTCCGCCTCTTCTCTGATTTGGTGACCGATGAATGCTGACTAAAATAGTTGCAACTGGCGTATGCTAGGCAAGCTGACAGGATTTGGGTCGTTAACGTGGGTGATCTGAAGCCTTTAGAGATCCCCATCAATCATTACATGGATCTAGCCTACGATACACAAAAATGGGGTTATGACAGCGTACCGAAGTGGCTCAAAGCATGGGCAACTCGTGAATTCGGCCCGGAGAACGCAGATGGTATCTCTTCCGTCGTGGATCGCTATGGAACGTACGCAGCGCGCCGCAAGTACGAGCTCTTAGATCCAAGCACCTACAGTGTCATCAACTACAACGAAGCGGAAGCCATCCTCGTTCAATGGAATAGCTTAGCCAAAGACGCACAAGCGATATACGATAAGCTGGATAAAGCTAGCCAGCCAGCTTTCTATGAAATGATTCTGCAGCCTGTTCTCGGAGGAGGAGTTGTGACAAAGATTCATATTGAAACAGCGAAAAATACGCAGTTTGTTGCGCAAAAGAGGAATAGCGCAAATGATGTGGCAACGGGCGTCATCGCGCTGTTTAAGGAAGATCATGAGTTGACCCAAAGGTATCATGATCTGCTTGATGGGAAGTGGAATCATATACTTGACCAGACACATCTGGGGTATAGCTACTGGCAGCAACCTATGGTGAGTCCATGTATTTCTTGGAAGGTTTGAGGTGAAGCAACTGCTGACCTTGGGCAGCGAAACACTATTCCGCCTCTTGGCTTTGTTCAAAATCTTGAGATATCTCTAGCCGGCAATCTAGGAGTCGGAGTTGAAGGCTCAAATGCAACAGTATCTGGTGATGATGCATATCATGCCCTCTCATCACAAACCCTCACACTCCCGCCAATCGACCCCTACGGCCCTAAAACCCGCTGGATTGACATATTCGCTCGTGGTCCCCAAGCCTGCAATTGGAAAGTCTCACCTTGGGCTTCCTACGTAAAAGTCACCAAGACATCCGGTACAACAGGTGGCTCCAACGGTACCGACGTACGAATCTACATCTCCGTCGACTGGGCAAAGGCTCCCGCTGCTCCTAACACCACAACCGTAAACATAAACGTCACCTCTCCTTGTGGCTGGGGTTCTTCTGGTGAGCCATTGATCAAGGTCCCTATCGTAAATGTCGCCGCGCCATCAGACTTCAAGGGCTTTGTCGAAAGCGATAAGTACCTTGCCATCGAAGCCGAGCACACATCACGCAACACCGCCGTATCCGGCGTCTCATACCAAACGCTCCCCGGCCACGGTCGCACCCTCTCCGGAGTCACTCTAGTACCCGTGCTCGCGCCCTCACAATCCCCTGCTTCCGGTCCAGTGCTCGAATACGACATCTACACATTCACTAATACCTCCAAAGCCAACGCCACGCTCTACATTTCCCCCGTTCTAAACCAAATGGGCCGCTCGCGACCCCTCAAATACGCGATAGCCTTCGATAATGAATCGCCGCAGATCGTGCAGCCGGTGCGGAATACCACCGGTGTGGAAGGCGCTGGATTGCCTGTTGGATGGGGAGGAGCTGTCGCTGATGCCGTTTGGGGGCTCAGCAGCGGGAACTCGACAACGACGACTCATAACCTTGAGAAGGTGGGAAAGCATACACTGAAACTGTGGTTATTAGAGCCTGGGCTGGTGGTGCAGAAGGTCGTGCTGGATTTAGGAGGCGTGAGAAAGAGCTATCTAGGGCCGCCGGAGAGCTTTAGGCAAGGTGTGCAGAGTTTGGACGCGTATAAGGGGGAGAATTTCGCTGGGGTTTGAGGTGATGAGCATTATTACAATGGAAATTTAATATAGCAATGTATGTTTATATGTTGTTGTTGTTTTCGTTCTAACGCCTAAAGTGCTTTTACTACTAAGAGCCATGTATTGATTGTATGAGCATGGACATGGATTGGCATTAGAGCTTTACAGGGCAATTCTTGTCGAGGGTCTCCTATTAGGCAGAGTTGACTTGATGTCTACCAAACAGAAAATTAGTAGGCAGGATGAAATGCCATGCATGCGCCGAATACGCCAAAACCAATAGGCCGTTGCCTCCAATGCTTACAGCTTCATGCTAGCGAATCAGCATGCTCGAGATCACGAGTGTGGCTACACGAAAGGGCAAAAAGAGGGCGAAAAAGAGGGCGAAAAAGAGGGCGAAAAAGAGGGCGAAAAGGGCGATTGACGACATGCGACAGAACTCTGAAATCTCATAATCGAGAAAAGGTATTGGCTCAAGAGATTGCAATTCATTGGTCAGAGGTTGATCGCCTGAAAACTTCAAATTTTGTGTATAAACAAGCGTCTTGGCTTGGAGACATGGAAGGTGCATCTCTAGAGTAGTTTTGGCAAGCCCCCTGAACCTGGCTTGACAGCCTTACTTTGCATCGTGATTACCATTACCATTATTACCGCCATCATTAGTTATCTACCGGCCACATTCTCTCTGAGCCCGCTTGTGCGCAGACTTTGCCTGTGGTCATTGCCGAACGGCAGCTTCGGTGGCTTCAATTCGCTGAACTTGCCATTCCCACTTGAGCCACTCAGGACTCCTCCACCCAGGTTCAACTTCTTCACAGCATCGCTCCGATGTTCGCTCTCTTCGCTTCCTCGTCGACTGATTGTGGGTGTTCCGTTCCATCCTCCTACTAGGCCCCTTACGCCTCCTCTCTTCCGCCCTGGAAGCTCTTCACTGCCTGCACTAGCTACATAGAGCAGATATTTGAGATTTGGCAGTGTTTGCCTGATATCAACGACTTTTAACCCTTGGCTTTCTGCTAGAACTTCGATGTCTTTGTTCAGCAAAAAGACGCCATAATCGAACCTAAATTTGATAGTTGATTTAGGGAATAGAGGAAACGACCGTGCATTCGAGTCGAGTACTGAGATGTTGTCGTGTATAAGTGATCGAGAGCCGCCAGGTGTGATAGGGTAAGGCAGCGGAACAGAGAGGTAGTATTGTAGCATATCAACTACTCGGCCAACATAACCCAGCGCGGCTGACACGACGTCTTCATCTGCATCATCAAAGGAAGAGTTTGCAAGGGGAAGGCCGCAAATTGTAAAGAGAAGGGATTGGGAGGTAGATTCGATTGGAAATATGTCCAGTAATTCTTCGCAAATCCTTCTCCGTTGGCCATGTATACCAGATTGACTAGCAGCATGTAGTTTCCGACATGCATCTAACTTCTCTTGTGCAGAAGAAACATCGTCATTTGCACGCCGCTGAACCTCTTCTCCCAACTTTATGGCAGCACGTCGGGCAGCTAATGATGTTTGGAGCTCGTTTCTTTTTCGTATAGAATGCTTTAGCAGTTTCCGCTGCGCCGCCACATATCGCGTGGCCAGAGCTGCGTCTTCTCTTGCTTGAGGTGATTCATCAGTAGCGGCAGATCGCAAGATGGCATTTATTTGATCTGCGAGTTCTTCACGAGTTGCAAGAGCATCTTGTATCGACTCGTCAAGATTGGATAGCCGCATTAGAGTATTATAAGAGGATGTTGGAAGATATAGGGCTGCTTTCGGCTTTAGGGGCTTGGAGGAGAGGTCGATAGTGTAAATGCCATCTATCAGATGGAAAAGAATACAATTGGACGGAAACGGGTGTTTTTCGAGCATCCCAATGAACTGCAGAGACTGCAGCTGAACCTCCTCTTCAATCAAAGGAACAAAGCGTCCACGATTGACCCATATTCTTATAACAACTGTATCCAAACGACTAACGGCAGGTCCCAGAGTTTTCAGATCAAAAAATCGATATGTAGGATTCATGGCCTTCTCCACAACTTCGCTGATATATATTGGTTCGTCCTGTCCTTTGCAATGTATGGTGAAGAATGAATCCACCATCCTACTATCTATGACATCCTCAAGCTTCTTCTGCCGGAAGTCCGGAGTCGCGCCAGCCCAATTTGTGCTCACCCTTCGAGCTGTTTTGGGCCGAAGCTCTGACGAGGAGTGCGAATGATGCAGAGGAGGGCTTCGTAAAGCCTCAAGCTTCTGAGGGGACTTATTGAGCCCTCCATCGTCGATTGTTTTCCCCCGTGGTGGGGAGAGTGTCAGGTTCCGTAAATATATGCCTCGTAGATGGCGTACTTTTCGGTTCTGAGGAAGAAGCAACGGACGCGAGGATTCCGAAGCCATGGTGATGATGCTCCAGGTCCTGGGGTTGGTGTAAACAAAAGAGGTTTAGTGAAATCAGCCAAACTCAATCTGTCAGCCTTGTCTGGCAAGGCTGTCCAAGGTTAAGTATCGATCATTCTGCACGTGGATTCCATCATAACTGAGGTCACGACTTATCAAGACTTATTAATTGGGTACCCTTCATTGAATACTGTATTAATTTTTATTCATGAACTTATAATCTGAACAGCTTCAGCGCTTCTATATTCTAAAACTATCATATCCTACGATAGACACTTACCCTCACAAGTACCAGGCAAAGGCTCCATGGGCGTCTCCATCCCCTAGTCCAAATACGTGGACACCGTGATGGTAGGGTTCGATGCTATGCAAGACTGTTAGGCAATAGTTACCAAGCTCAATATCACTAGCGTTTGCTCCTATTCTTAGGATTGGTCTCATCATCCGACAGTGGATGAAGCATGACCTTATTTGGATGATCGGGAGTATTGTAAGCATAGCCCTTGTTCCAGTCGTAGCTCACAGCATAGGCAAAGATGCTCGCATTAAAATTGTACGCTGTAGCTGAAATGGGTCCTCCAACACTTGGATATGACTATCAAATAAGGTCAGTATTAAGAGTGGTTTCGAGTTATTTGGTAAGTTTGAGAAACTGGATTGTTACCTTGAGTCGAGTTTTAGCTTCGTAGTCCCAGAAGCTGAGTGTACCATCGGACCCAGCAGTGCTGAATGTACCCGTCTTTGAATTGGTAGAGATAGCATTGACGCTCCAGCACTTGACTTCTTGACTCCTGGGACCTGCTGATACTTGATCTCGATGGCATTTGAAGGAAAAGTTCAGACTGTGAGTTGTTAGTATATTTACTACCGCCCAAATATACAGAAATTGACAGGTGCTGGAAGTAGCACAACCAAGAGGGTCTTCTCGTCCTTTCCTCTCTCCGGCATACGGTCTTGCAAAACTTACTGCTGGTAGTTCTTATCAATATACTGGGTTGAGACTCTCGCCTCAATACTTCCAAGGCAAAATCCTCTACTGTCCTTGAAACAGCTGATGGTCCTACTTTGATTCTTCAAAGTACTTTCAATAGTCTTGTGGACGCGTCCTGGATCATCAAGGTTGATAACCGCAACTCTTTTGTCTGCAAGGGCTGCGACCATGAGCTTGTCTCTGACATCCATAGCATAAACTCTCTCAGGCAAAGCGATTATAGCAACCGGATTTGCTGTTCTCATATCCCAGTATCGAATAGTTTTGTCCCAGGATCCAGTAACAATTAGTTGGCTTGCCATTCCAGATACTTTGACAAACTTGACTGCCTTGATTGGGGCGTCATGAACAGCTACTGTTTGAGAAGGATAGCCCTGTGCGCCTAAGTCTATGACTTTAGCAGTCATATCTGCACCTGCGCCTGCAACTTTGGCTCCAGTCTATAAGCGTTAGAATCTATCAATATATTGGTGTAGAACGGCAATGTACTTCAGCCCAATCACAGCTGAGAACGGGACATCGAAATCTATTGACGCAACCCCAGCTCCTCCGGGGTTCGTCTTGATATCGTAGATGCGAACCTTTTTATCCCAAGCGCTCACGGCTAGATGATCAGCCACGGGTGAGAAGGACAACGAAGAGATGCTATCTTCGGGAGGAGATGATAACATGACATCTTTTTCAAGGTCTGCACTTGTACCTATGGTGGCTGACCGTAGCCCGGTGGGAGTCAAACGAGAATTGAAAGAAGACATATCGGGGGGAGCGTGGGTTGCAAGAGATTGCAAGGAGGTAGGAACGCGTAGCAACTTATTCTTGGTAAAATCTATGATATTCTCAAGCATTATCCTTACTCCAGCCTTGCCTTAACTGCAGGCGATGTTATTCACCAGCAAAATTCGCAAATGCTACTTTGAAAGACTGTTCTGGAAAGAACTGCTGATAAGCTGAGTTTTACTCAAGGCTGCCAATACCTTCTGCCAATATTTTTCATTGTTACCGCAACATTTTAACATAAACAAGCAATAGTTTGAATCTCGCTTTGCGAGTCAATGTTCTTCTGACCTAGTTAATATGTTCTGAATGTAGTGATCCTCAAATGAGATATTAGGCATGTCCGCAATGTGGTTCAAGACTGACACCAGTGTGTGTTTGGGTTAAGTGGCTATCATATCATTATTTTTTAGAGTTTATATTCTGCCCTTTGTATGTCTTCTACGAGTGAATAGATATTTTAGGGCAAGATGCTCTGCTTTAACGCTATTCTTCTGATATTGACGAAAGAAATCATGAATCGTGTGGAGACAAAAGGGGCTTAAGCGAGAGATATAAGGTTGCAGTCGAATACTTAGGTGTACTTCACAGGTCCCAGACTCATAGCTTAAATTTTCCTATCGATACACTAAATTATTTGATGTGTTGAGGCACAAACATAAGATTCCAGTAGTCTCTAGTTCTCAATCATTCTCCTTTAAAGTCAATACAGCGGTAAACAGGGGGTAGATCGGGTAGAACCGGTTAGCCTAATCAGCACGGAATCATGAACTAGCAAGATGACCTTATCGATAAGAAGGCCATTGCATTGCTGTGTTATGTCGTGCGTTGTCACCCACATAAGTATGAGACGAAAAGCTTTTATACATGACAGATGCACCCCTGCAACGCTACACGAGATGGATCGATTGGATCCGTGCTACTTTGGGCATGAACGTTCCTGCACCCTCTATACATCAGTTCACAATATGATTCCCTCATGGTACCCCCAAACAACTAGCTCCTCTCTTACACAGGCTTTCCTGACCTCCTTATCAGCCGTTTGTGGCCAGCTATGCTTTATATAGCATGTGGAACTATGATGACTCAATTGAATTAGCCACGGGATGGTGGGGGAGAGGCAGGATGCTCCTACGAGCTATGATTGGTAGGTAGTATCCAACCACTACTTGAGGCAGCATTCTAGGACCGCATCGCCTCATCGGCTTAAGGATTGTCGGAATGTTAATATATTTCCTTGCTAGAAGGGTTGGACACTTTTTGGTTCTGGAGCCAGACAGCGCTTGAGAATGCTCCAAGAAGGGTGACGGGTTGTGACAAGGCTTCTATTTCAGCAGATTTCCCTCCACAAATATCAGAGATATGAGTAGACATGGAAACGACAGAAAATATGATGGGAGTACAAAGGCTGCCAAAGGATTGCAGCTTTGTTATAAGAATGGTAACATGAGGTTAATGTAATTTAAGCTGAAGACGAACTGGATACTCCCGTCACTAGCTAGTCGGTTTTGGAAAGGTTAAATCAACGAGCGATCAACTATTTTCACTTTTGTTCAAACACCTTGTCTGAACAACTTTGCACTCTACTAAAACCTTTACCATTATTGATACATTGTCGCTGCCATCCCTCGCTTCTGCACGTCTCCCAACATACACGCCTCGCAGACGTAGTGGTTGCAACGATCTGCTTCGATCAGTTGGCTTACTTATAGCGCTATAGCACCACCCGGCCAGCTTTTACCGCACCACGAACTTACCTCCCTCATTTGCTCATACTCCCCTGCAACTACGCGGGTGCAATCCAGGCCAGTGCGTATCCACTGCACGCCAATACAATAGCCCGAGTCAGCGCCGCAACCCCGTCTCACAAATTTTATCACTTGTCTATCTAGACGACATACATCCTCTCTTTTCTTTTCTCGACCATGACCGCCCAACAAGACACCCAACCGTCTGCTTCCCTTGCAGAAACGACAGACCATGCCTCGAGACCAAAGTCCGAGTCCACCGCCGCTCCCTCCGGCCCCTCCAAACTCTCCGGTAAACAATTAATTCTGCGGGCAGCTCTCCGACAATTTCCCGACTTCCCCATTCCAGGCATTGACTTTGTCGATATCCTTCCCCTCTTCGCCTCTCACGATTTACACGAGACCCTCATCGATGCTCTCAGTCTGCAAGTTCTCTCCTCTTACGGTGGCCAGAAGCCGGATGTTGTGGTGGGGTTAGATGCGCGGGGTTTTCTCTTTGGGCCCAGCCTGGCATTACGATTAGGAGCCGGCTTTGCGCCTGTTCGAAAGGCGGGAAAGCTACCTGGCCCTACGGCAGAGGCGTCATTTGAGAAGGAGTACGGGCAGGATTTCTTTCATATTCAGAAGGATGCTGTAAAGCCGGGACAAAAGGTGTTGGTGGTTGATGATATTATTGCAACCGGTACGTTTGCACAACAACATTCGCATAACTCCAATGATTTTTCTACACGTGCGAAAACGATCACTGACATAAATGTGCAGGAGGATCTGCTGCAGCAGCTGGAAAGCTTGTTGAGCAGCTTGGTGGGACACTAATCGGATACCTTTTCATCCTCGAACTCGACTTCCTGAAGGGCCGAGACAAGCTCACGGCACCGGTTGAAACACTTTTACGAGACGACATAATGGGTAAATAATTATCTTTTTCACGAACATATAATTTTTCATTACGGAACGATGGGGTTGGCGTCGGTGGCATCTAGACAGCATTGCTTATGAATGGAAAAACTGGGAGGAAATATTGGGGGTGTGTTAGGATACTGTTAAGAGTTTATGTTCAGGATATCCACAAAGCGTATATACCGAATATTTCCCCCCCACTAAAAGGTGCTCTGCAAAGTGTTCATCCAGGATTTCGAGCATGTAAGGCCCCTCACTCACAAATTGCTACCCCTCCTTCATGGTTCCACGACCTTTTTGTGAGACAGCGGTGAGCAACGCCATTCGGAAACAGTGAACCGTGGGGGCGCATTAGTGGATTTCAGATTCTTGCCTACCGAACCCAAAACCTGATGATGTTACGACAAAGTCTGTTATTCTTGTGATTCAAGTCTCATTTTCAAATCGTGCTTCTTTCTGGTAGCATGCATTTCTCCCGGAAAGCATGGACATGGGAAATCAAAGGGAAAAAAAAAAAGGGAAAAAAAAAGGGTTCCAGATCCTTATCGATAAGGAATCACGCTAATGCGGCTCTCTCCGTCACTTGATTCCCGACCCGTTCCAGAACTAGGGGCTCGTCAGGCTTGTGCATTCGTAGATTAAAATATTCTTTCAACCAAAAACAAGCAATCAGCAAAACAAAATCCTAGTGGCTATGTTACTCATCTTTCCTCTTTAAAAGGTCAAGAACCTGGAATGCCTTCCTTCTTCAACTTCCAGACCGGCGATTCCTCACGAGCGACCAATGATTCCTCTCCCTTGCTGGGTCGCTTCCGCGCCGTCCCCGATGCGCAACGACAGGTACACAGAAACAGCTTGCTGGGTAGGCGGAGCAGCTTCGGCAGAGGCCTGGGACTCGCATATGGGACAGTGTTTGGGAGGATTGGCGATGGGGATGATGATAGCGAGGATGGAGAGGAGAATCCGCTAAGGTCGTGGAGGGCTTGGATGAAGGATCTCTGGTTAGATCCTAAGCAAGTTGCTGTGGCGCGGGCGGTGGATAGATGGTGGTCAAGATTGGCGGTATTTGCTGTGCTGCCGGCCGCATTTGTAGGTCAAGATGGAAAGCGAAAATTTAGCAAAGGTGGAATGCTGACGGGTGTTTGCGCAGGCGGTTGCGTGGTGCGCACTACCATTCCCTCAATATCAGCTACAGGATGAGGGCGATAATGAGGATCAATCTGGACATAGAACACCCGGTCACGGAGCAGCTCGGGTAGAGATCAACTTCTGGTTCTTCCTCTTCGTATATTATGGCTTCTACAACGTCACTGCATTGATGTGGGTTACAAAAGTGTTCAACATTTACAGACTCAACTGGTATATCAAACTTCTTTCCTGGTAAGAGAATATTGGGCTGATTAATATAGGTGGCCGAAGATGCTTGGATTCCCGTTTACCATCTCTATGATTGCGCTCATCTCGATAACGGTCCCTGTTTCCGTTTACTTCATACCGGAGGCTCGATTCTTTATACAATTCAATACGACCTGGATCTGTTGGACCTTTTTCACTATGGCTATGCCGCTTATTATAGCTTTTGCTATTCTCATGAGTCAGGAACGGCACCTCGGGCTGCGCCAGTCTCTTTCTGAAACTCAACGTATCTTCACCTCGTCGTGGTGGACCGGAGACCAAGACAATGTTACAATAGCGGCTCGAGATCGCGCTCGGCGGCCACTTATCCACCAAGACTCTTTCGATCCCAATGCTCCACTAGAAGTTGCGCTAGCTGCTGATATCCGAGACCCCACCGTAAGAGCTATAAGAAAACGGTGGATTCCTGCGAGCTTCATGCGCTTCATATGGTTCTGCACAGCACTATTCATAGCAATGTTGGCCTATGTGTTAGGAGAAGCCTATGCCGAGATCTATCTTCGAACTCTACCCCACAATACTTTCGAGACAATTGCCTATGTATATAGCTGGGTAATAACCGTACATCTGCTTGACGGCTTGGTGGGATGGATTCTCGGTGGCAACGAAGGCGAGCGCGTCGGTTCATATCCATTAGGCTGGATCTTCAAACTGTACATCCCCCCCCCCGGCTATCCCCCCTCGCTTAAGCCCCTACTAACTAATGCAAACAGCTATTTCTCCCTGACTTACCAAACCTACGTCCGCGCCTTATATGCCCGTCTCCGCTCGTACGCACAATTCATCTTCCTTCAAGTCATCTCATCTTCATTCTTGATCGTCTTCACACCCCTCACGATCTCGAAACCCTTCCACCAGCTCCTCACCCTCCTCTCCATAAATGGGCAATCCCTATCCTCCTACCAAAAGTTCTGCGCCCGCAACATCTACATCCGCTCGCTCGCCGAAAATGTCTCCATGCTCGCCTTCCTGGGCTCCATCCTCGTCCTCCACTACGGCGCGAACAAGGATGTGTATCCCTATTTTGCATTCGACAAGTTCCGCATGCCGGAGGAGGGACCGGGAAGCGTTGACGAGCCGTGGGAGGGAAGAGGCGAGGACTATGACTTTGGAAGGACGTTTTACGCCTCCCTCGTGACTTGGGCGTGCGAGATCGTGGCAGGCTGGGTCGTGAGGAGAATCATGTGGTTCGGCTGGAAAGTCGACGTCACGGGGGAAGGGAAGCATGATATGGGGATGTGGCCTGAGCTGCTGCCAACTGGCGTGGTGGTCATGGTCCATGTGTTGCAGAACATGCTATTCTCAATCGTGCGTTTAAGGTTTCATTGAGTAGCAGGAAGAATTTATTAGCGAAGTGGCGTCGCCGAGAGCAAGAGAGATAAAGGCATTGTTTAAGCATGCATTTCAGCAAGCGGCAGGAGTTTGGAGACTGGATTGGGCATTTTAGTTCTATACCCCCCCCTTTTTTTTAAATAAAAAAAAAAAATTCATGGATGAGGGGCATACTTGAGGGAAAGCTAGATGATTGAAGACGTAATATTAATGGTTCGAAGTTTGTATTGTTGGCTCGAAGACCGGAAGTATAAATTTGCCATAGAACCCATTTTCATCCACAGGGAGCACTTCTGGAGAACGATATTAAAAATCCATGCTTTGATTTCAATACAACCTAAGTTATGCTAAATGCTTAAAGCCTATCCATAATCCATGATTCATCAACCATGATTCCTCGACTCAGGCCATGAGCCATGTAGCCAACCACAGGAGTTCTGGTTCCTAAAGATTTGGAACCAAAGCCCTGATGCCAACCCATTGCAACGCAATTTTCAGGAACTCCTCGCTGTCAACGCAACTCTTTAAAGTCTTAACCAAACTCCATCATCACGACTTCTTCATCTTCGAAGCAGCAGCCGTTTGCGGCAGCGCCAGTAGCGCAAAATGTCCGCCAGCGACAGGTCGGGCACGGAAGTGGCCCATTCCAATGGGCCATCCACCACTCGGCGCATCATAGAGATCCGTGAAGGGAAGAGCCGTTGAGGTATCTCGCACGAACCGTGCCAAACGCTGGATGAGCAGGGTCTTAGTGTCATCGTTCGCAATGGCTGCAGTGAATATCTCCCAGTCGCTCTTCGTCCAGTTATGTCGCGTGTCTAGGGGCACGCCGAAGTCATATGCAATCGTTTTATAGAAGGTCGACTGCATATCATACACGGACTGCGGCACAAGATTCAGATCCAAGAGTCTATCCCCATAAAGATTGTAGAGTAGGCCGTGAGTATCGTTCTTGCCGTACGACAAGGTGGTGTGTGGTGGTGAATCATCATGAGCAATGCCCAGAACCTGCCATTTATCGATATAGTCGTGAGCGATGGCAGTGTAGTTGTCTGCATCGACTGTATTACCTATTGCCCTTGCAATGTGAGAGAAAGCCTCGATGCCGATCATGCCTTTTAATGCAAGATTGGTTTGGTTGACGAGCGGACCCGCAAAGTCATCGGTGGATAGAGCTTCAGCAGGAATGAGCGACTCCTCGACCAAGAAGCTTGTCCACTGTTTCAAGATAGGGTAATGCTGCTTCAGATAATCAAGATCTTGGGTATGCTGATAGTACCCCAAAGTCATGATCAGCATATTTCCACACTCTTCCAAAGGCATCGGCTCGTCCTTTCCATCGTCGTGCCCGGTCGCGTTGGGATAATGTGTACCCAAATCGTGAACAGCCCATTTATTTGGATATCGACCTGTTTCCTGGTACTCAAAATGCGGATCAAGCAGGAGTTTCAGCATATGCGGTGCAGTATACAATAGAATCGGGTGGAATGGGAAAACCACGTCAACGGTCTGAGTATTGCCGTTCGACGAAATCTCCTTCAGGAAGAGATAGGGTTTTTCGATGGTTCCAACGAGTTGCAAGGCTCCAAAAGCTTGCCGTGCTGAAATACTGGTGATTGTTGCGTAATCCTGACCACCTGCAGCAACCGAGTCAACCTGAACCTTGTGATCAAATTCAGAAGCAAGTCTGCTGGCTTCGATATAGTCGTTAAAGTGAAACTCGAGCTACGAAAGTCAATACCAGCAGACAAATACATAACGTTCCAGAACTTACAGCTTCCAAGTCTGTTGAGAAATAGCTCTTCCATAGAGATGGTAGTTTTACGAGGCCATTTGCCCCGGAGAACTGAATCGCTAAATCTTGGCACAAACCCAGCGTGAATAGAGTGCTCTGTGGATCAGCTGTAACAGTACCAAGATCTCTGGAAAAAGCGAAGACTGGCCAATTTTGGTTTACAGGTCGGAAGTTCGTATCCTTGGCATTGGTGAGGTAGCCGTCAATGATGAAGGTACTTCGGACATCCTTGTCAACTCCAGACTGCCTCGAAAGCCCGCTTACGTCCTCGGTGGACCAATACCAGTATCCCCAATCAGCTCCATCTCTATGTTCGGAGAACTCGAGTTGCTGTTGTCGCCATACCTTGTGGTATGCAATTTCGACATCAGGGATAACTCCGTAGTCCCACTCAGCGTTGGCAGCAGGGTCTCCAGTTACCCATTCTATACATGTTAGATGCAATCATAAATATTATACGTTTGTAGAACTTACCAGCGGAAATATCAGTGTAAATTTGAACTTCATGAGATGCTCCGTCCAAAGATTGTACTCCTACATCAAGATACGAAAACAGCAAAGAATGACGCTTCATATCCGCTGGATTTAGAGTAGAAAGAAAGGTAACGTTCAGCTCAACTTTTCCATCAACATTTAAGGTGAATATGCTCTTCGTAGAAGTATATTCAAAAGCCGTCTGAGTAGCTAATGGAGCTCCACCTGGGTCTCCCATCCAGATGTATGCCTTTCCATCCACACGAATCATTCCAGTCCAGGCGGTAACTTGATCACTGTGAGCCACAATCAGAGGTCGCGCTCCAAATTCAGTTTTTTGCAAACCTGCTTACGCATGGAATTGTGGCCATCTGCCCGGCAAGTATCCACCATTGCCGCCATCGCTGCCAGACTGGAGCCAAGTGCTGAAGTAGGGGGACTTAACAGCAAGAGGTATGGCTGGAGGGCTGGCCGGCGTGAAAGTGGACTGTGCCGTGGCAGTAGTTAATAATGCTGCAGATAACCAGGCAAAGAGAGTGTTGTCGAAGCCGAAGAGCTTCATGACTGAGAGGTTAAGACAGGTTACTAAAAGATCAAACATGATGCGTTGTCAGGAAGGCGTAGATTGTTTGAGTATGTTTGTGATTAGGAGGGAAAAGGATAGAGCTGTTTCTATAAGGAAGTTACGAATGAATGTTGGACCCTTCCGTGCTCATGACTTAAAAGAGAGAAGGAAGGATTCACTGCCGTGTGTCCTGAATGACGTGCATCATGGTTTACAGGGGAGAGAGGGCACGTACAAAATAAAGAGGGGGCGCACATATATCACTCGCTCAAAAAGGAGTGCGGGGCGTTGGCAGCAATCCATCAGGCGATGGATCACAAGTCCAATGAAAGCAAAAGAACAATAGGACAACAGGATCGGAGAGCCATCCATGTATTCACCTAGCAGGGCGAGTTGCGCCAGAGAGCTTACAGGACTTCGAACAAACCTGCATATGATCCGAAGTACGGTCTGCAGTATCCTGGAAACGCATCACCCATGTACTGAAAAAGAGGAGAGAGCAGTGTGAAGGGGTGAGGCCAAGGCAGTGATGGAATTTTGCAAGGCTTCAGCCTTGGCGATTCTAGTACGTTGGTGCTCCGTTATGGTCAGGTACTGAGTGCATGCTGGCCACTGACTGCACGTTGGCCACTGACCATGATCAGTGGTATGCCGGATTCATCTCAGTGCTAGGTGTGAGATTGGGCGGGCTGGAGGCTAAGCTTTGATCGTCGGGAATGGCGCCGGGGTACAGCAGTGAATTCCCCGCAAACGCCTCGGTCACTTTTATTCCGGCACATGGCTCCGGCGGTCAAACTCGATGCTATTTGAATTGCAAGCGCCTGCCAGTTAGTGTGTCATGATGCAGATGCAGGCTCATTCATGTGTGTGACTAGGTCGCATGGCGTAATAACTCCAGAAAATCGACCAGTCTTCTGGTGATATGCGTTTTGGAAGCAGCCTCGGATTCAGATCGACCAGTGCCGGGAGGGATCACATGAGCCAGATTCTTGTCGTAATGTGAGCTATCTGGGGTATTGTCAGCTGCAGAAAACAGTCAGGATGTCGTCAAACGGCCCTTCTCCACGGGGCTTGAGAAGCCAAGAACATGAGTATTGACTTACAATCTCGGGAATCCTGGTTTTCCATGCACTTTTGAAATTCTCCAACAACGATCTGTTGTGTATGGGGAAGGTGGGCACGCCTAGTTGTGTATCGCAACGTTACCTAATTTTTTGGTGGGGATTAATTGATGGACCGAGAAAAGCCACGACCCTTTTGAAAGTCGCATCAAACAAGCATTCTTTTCAGGATTTCCCTTCGACAGCTTTTTGTGATATCTCGTGATATTAGATGCATGCTATATGGCTTTTTCATCTATTTCAACTTTGAGTCTGGCATCAAATGGCCATTGTTTTACATCTTTGTTGTTCCTATTGACATGTTAGCATGAATCATTTCGCAAAATTAGATGCCTACAGTTTTAAGTCTTCTCCAGCAGCCGTCCATTTAGAGCTGAAGTCGCGCAGCCACCGCCAGTACCAAGTTTGGCCCAGTCCTGCAACACCAATCCAATACGCTGTCTTAGCCATTAACTTTGACCGTGGGACTCTCAATTGAGCATAATGCGAAAAAGCATTGTGGAGGTCCGGTTTATCATTTGTGGGCGGCTTGTTGAGGAGGCAATTTGCCAGTACAGTTGCATCTTCTATTGCAAAAGCTGTTCCTACCTAATGTTAGCCTCAAGCATCAGCAATGAGTATATATGCAGTTTACCTTGGCCGCTACTGGGTAGCATCAATCGAGCAGCGTCTCCAATAACCACAACATTCCCATGGTGTATCTCGTTTGCTTCCCAGACGTGCTGCCTCAATGGGGTTCTAATAATCCTTTCTGAGTTTAGGAGAAGATGCCCAAACGTGCCACTCACAGGATGATATATCCCAGCATGCTCACGAAGTATTTTAGTGCTAGATGCTATGTCATACGCTCCCGGAATAATCTTTGATTCCCATCCAGTCTTTGGTTCGATATTATCAATGGTTGCACTTCTTATCGGTGGAAGATCTCCAGGTAGGATGAGATCCCACCGAACTCCACCATTCGGTAGTGGAGATGACGAAAGATTACCCCGATCAAGCCAGATGCCATGCGTATCTGCAGGAGCATCTGCATCTACGCGTTTATTCACATCTAACTTTCTAGTAACCCCATAGAATCCGGTAGCACCCATGAACCCCGGCATCCATCTATTTGTAGCAGCGGGATCATCGCCGAACCTCGCCTTGATGACATGTTTTCTGACCGTAGACCACCCGCCATCAGCTCCGACTAGCAAGTCAACTCTACGGGATTGACCACTTTGAAACGTAATATCAATCTTGTTGTTATCAAGCTCTTTAATATGCGTGAGACGCATTCCCCAGTTGATCTCACCTCCAAGCTCTCTCAGCCTGGCAAGTAGGAGACTTTGTAGATGCCGGCGTTCCATAGTCCTCATTCCGGTCCGAATGTCCTTGTTCCAATACGCGTTCTTTGCACCCGAGTACAACAGATGGAAGTTTTTTGCATTGGCATCTTTGATATCGCCACTTCCTGGGTCTCCATAGCCTGATCTCCAGATTCGCAACTTTGGCGGCTCGCAGCTGTTTTCTTCCACTGCATATCGCAGACCAAGCTCATACAAGGGGAACAAGCCATTCGGAGAGATAGCGACAGCTGCACCCGCTGTTTGCAGAGTCTCAGATGTTGGGTTTTCCGACTGGCCTGGACATGGGGCTGCATCATACACAATTGGCTTGTAGAGCTTGGAAAGGATAGGATGAGAGAGGATCTGAAGAGCAAAGACAGGGCCAGCGACTGCCGCCCCTATGATACCTATTGTGAGACGGTTTTGGGCTTGAAGTTTTATGACTAGATTATCCATTGTGTAAAGGTTATATCATGAAATAGGGTAATGAAGAGAAGGAAAAGAAAGGGGAGAAGGTCAAGCACCAAGGACTGATATATACAAAGTCAGAGTAATGATGACTTGCCCGGCTTCAAACGCAAAGATAACCATCCTGGGGATAGCGCGTCAGCCCCAAGGCTCGCTCAGGCTGCTGCTCTCTTGGCCTGGTATTGGTGCCAAGATATGCCAGTAATCAAAAGTTCGTCTGCAAGTTGACACATTGTTTGCGGCATGCAGCAAAAAAGTGTTGCCTAAATCGCGGGCCGTGATTGGCTGTGTGATGTCGACGTCATGTCTTCCTAAAGAACAACATCCACCATCTTCTTCATTAATGCAACGATAGAGATGCATCAAATTCTCATGAATAAAGAAGTGCCGAACTCTTAGGGACCGTATGCATTACTTACTGCAATCTTTATCCCTAAACAGCAAATCAAGAAAATTGAGCCTAATCATTCTGCATCTAGACTCTCAAGTCTCTTCTTTCACATTATTGGATAAAATATGTCACACTCACTCCTCAACTCCAGGTGCATGTCCCGCTTCGTACTAACAGGTTTCTTAGATCTAGGGCTACGTATTGTCTTCAGGCTATCGACAGCTATGAACAAGCACAAGTCAGGTCATCTCGTTGTCAAGGCTAGCTTCATTTACACTTGCAAGATTAAGCTTTTTCGCTCCAAGGAGCAAATAATGATACTGATAGCCTTTGGTATTTCGAAAACGAATTGAATGGTGCAGAGAGTGGTCTCTCTGCCGCTTGCATGTCGTGGCTATAATACATCCGCAATTATTTTGCTTTCCTTTAACAATCCTGCCTCATCCGTTCATGCTGTTCACTGTTTAGATTTGCTGAATACCCGTTGTCCAAGAGTTCGGCTGACACACGACCATTCCTCAATGCATCTGTCAATCGCGGTCAGACAATAAACTGCCTCGCCGACTGTACTCCCATCCCACAGTGGAGCTGCTCTCTCAATATAGATCTCCATACATTTCAAAAGTTGCTATATTTTATCAGCAAAATTTACGCACTTTATCGGCAGGCCATACCGTCAGGTTATGCTTGAAGGCGGTTAAAATCTCGACCATGCTATCACGGACCAACTTTGCTCTATGTTGATGCTTTCGAAGAGACGCAAATGCCCTAAGCTCTACAAAGAACAACTTTAATTCTTGGAGGGTCTTACAAAGTAAGCAGAGGGCGAGGCTGATTGATGGGGAGAACACTTACTGCTATTTGCGTTTCTAAGATTCGCTTCCGACCAATTTTGTCATTGACAATGCCGTGAAAAAGGTTCCAGCCAGTGGTTGAGCCCGTTGCCATAACATACGCGAATCGTCCAACCAGCAAATCAAGTGTGTTCACCATTTTGACAAGCTTTGGCGCCGATTGGAAAAAGACCTTCACCACAAACTTGTGCTTGTATATTTGAAGCTCCTCGGACGCTTGGGCAGTAGCCTTCCTAATCGCACCAAATTTCTTCAAACCCTCGCCCGTCTTCTCCATGAGCTGATTCGGTGACAAGGTAGCCACTCCATTCTGGTCCACGATACCTCTTCCATACTTAACAATCCACTGTTCACCTCTTCCAAATCCTGCTGCCGAGGCACGATCGAAGCTGGGATCACCCCCAGAACCGCCTTCAATCTTCTCCCCCTCAGCTGACATTACTTGACTGCGTACGTGATCCATGAGATGAGGCTTATCGATAGTCACATCGTGGTATTCGTCTGGGTGAAATCGGTCTTTGCAATGCTCCTCCCCTGTATAATCCCATTGTGCTCCAAACTCCTGCTTCAGCACATGAATTGTATCCCGCTGATACCGGGGGCGGCGGTGATCGAAGTTAATCCGGTGAATTTCCGCTGGGGTAAGAAATACAGGAACCCAGCTTGTTTGTCCAATTCTCTCAGCAGGAGGCCGAACAAATTGTATCTCGTCCTGTGGAGCAGCTGCCATGACGCTCACAATCTGTAGGGTCCGTCAATGTACTATTCTGAATGGAAGGCTGCGAAGGAGCAAGATCGTGACGGAATGCGTTTGTGGTGCTAAAGAAACTGCGGATTGTGAGTCGGATGCGGAGCATTGGCTGTTTATCTGCAGACGCAAAAGTGAACTGGACGAGGCTAGTAGCCTGATAATTCCGCACATTTTGGTTGTACGGTGTGCGGATTTTTCATAAGGTGAGGCAGAAGTACACCAGTAAAATGCACCCTTTTGTCCACCATATTTTTGGGATAGCTGGAGACATTGAAAGCCTTTTGGGAATCCATTTCAGTATCGTACCAGCATACATGGTTTGATCCTTATTATAATTAAAATCACAATTTATGACATTTCGGCATCAACTGGAAGTTCTATGAAATGGAGGACACTCCTTGAAGATATATTAACATGCTATAATGCGATGACATCTGAATAATGTGTCTTATATTTCGTTTAGAATTCAAAGACAGCAGCCAGTTGTTAGTTTAAGGTGGCATTATGATTTGTGCTAATATCACTGTGTGGAGCAAGTTTAAATTTACTCCAGGCTCATTAAACAAGCAGGGCAGGCAGGACAAGCATCAAAAGCTAATCAAGAGGTATATCACGGCCTTTTGGATGTGAATCAATCATCAAAGCAAGCCTGGTTGGATTTCCTTCCACCTTCTTTCTCCTTTGTGCATCATCACTTGAACCTTTATTTAATCTCTTATCTGGCATTAAACAGGATCAATCAGTTTCCAATTTGCATTTCTGACCCAATTTACTAAGAAATATGTTTTGGTGTCTCTACATGTTCAGAAAGGGCTTCATCACGCTGTGCCAAGAGAATTACAGGGGGAGTTGACTTTTAAGCGAAAGTGTGAAGTTTGAATAACATCACCAGGCGATTCCAAGCCCATGCTTTTCTATGAAATGGATCACTATTTATTAGGCTTTCTGATCTTGATGGACTTTTATCTTAAAAAAAAGCGTACTCCTAAACAGAAACTGAGAGGATTTCCTTAAAGTAAACTCTAATGTTGGGCTCCTCGATCCATCATAAAATTTTCTGCCTCCCTTGAAAATCGCTTTCAAGAAGGTCCGCAAACATGCCCTAGCAAGCAGCAATTCCCACATGTAAGAAACCCAAACATGAGAACAAGCCCCCACTAGAAGCAGATGTAAAAGACCAGAAAGCTCCGCATAAGCACAGAGAACAGTAAATAGGGTACGCGAGGCCTTGAAAGAGCCAGACGAAGCGCAGTGCCAAGCATCTGAGGACGCCACACGTTTGCACATGCAGGTAGCAATTCCCAAGGACACTACTGTAGCGCCTTCCGGATCCTATTCCACGGACCGTGCCGCGGTCTTTAGTGAGAAATTATATGCAGGAGCATTCACCTGGGGGATATTAATAAAAAGGTTGTTGAGTCTCGTTGTGAATGCTCATGAACATCCATCAGGGCCTGATATCAGTTGTTCAGACATGGACTTGATAACTGTGATAATGAGGACGGTATTTTTTTCACTAAGCTCATTATCTGCTCTGTGTACATGTTCATGCAAGATATCCCTCTTCATACAAGGGTTTCTCACCTCCCCATGGAAGACCCACATGGTGGTGCAGCCGTAAGCTGATGACAAGGCCACGGCTAGACGCTATCCAGACGTTAGCTTGACATATACGGCGATATACCAGGATTTCCCTTTATCAGCGCCTGCATTCGACGTTCAAGTAGTGATTGGACAATTAAAAACGATGGTGCATAAACAATACACGAGCCACATAGTCTGACCAACAGGCCAGAACGTGAAATGGAAAAGTCCGTTACTGAGAACTTGTCTAACATCAGCTATATAAACCTCCTTTGCACCCTTAAACCTAGAAACCACTTACCTGTTCGCAGAAAGCATAGAGACTCGATCAACACATCAAGCCCAAACAACACAATGAAAGTAGCCATCTCCCTAGTCGCACCTTTCCTCTCGCTCTTTTCCACCGCCACCGCTCAAACAGCCGAGTTCTACCTGCGTAGCATCTCTACCCACGCAGCCTACAACGGCATTCCCTTCGGCGGCGTCGGCACCGTAAATGGGATTCTCGTCGGTGGTCTCCAGCCGCTACAGACCCTCCCGGTTGGCGGGACCATAACCAGCGGCATCCTTTCCTTCCTCGAAATGGACCCTTCAGACCCAGGACCAGCATACCTCATCCATGGGACGGCTGGATCATGGATCCAGCTTGACGTCTTTGGCGTCCCTCAATCAGGATACTCACTCTCATCATCCAATATCCTGACTATTTCTGACGGGGGGAAGTTCTATGGTATGTATAAGAAGTATTCCACATGTAAGGGGAGGCTTGTGATGAGAGACGGCGGTGAAGAAAAGTTTTGTTGCGACGTTTTTATCACAAAACTGAGTTGGCATTTCGTGGGAGATTGTGACTAACTTGACCATCTAGCATGCTCGCAAACCGCAGGAACAAACACGACCCCGGTCATTGGCGTATTTTATAGCTCCAACACTGGCGCAGTGCCTTCTGGATGCTACGCAATTCAGTTAGAGGCCGTTTTCTGTACAAATGCACCGAGCGGGTGTGCGTAACTGGGGCGTGCAAGCAATGAGGGTAGCGAATGCAGAATAGAGGAGTTCGCTAGAGTTTCAAGGGAGACGACGACTCCCATGGATTTGTTTTATTTGATTCCAATCTTGGGGCTGAGATCTGATGTTTGCTATTGTGCTCTTGGTTTATTGTTAGCTTCTGGTTTACTAGAAGTAAAGGTAGTTGAAAAATTGTGAACAAGTATGCCTGAATCCAAAAAAAAGTCAGAGTCTCGGGATCCAACGAAGCCTATGTTTCTGCTCTAGTCATAATTCGATCTAGAATACGTTGTCAACAGTTTAGAATTCTATTTCAAAAGGAAGAACCAATCTCACTAAACTACAGCGAACATAGAGCTGGCAATCATTTCTAACTGAAGCCTAGGTCCTGCTCATGTGCGCAAAATGTAACTTCATACCCCAAGCTTCCGCTCGTCCCCAAAAGGACACAAGGAGAGAGAGAATAACACAACAGCTTACTTGGTACCTAGATCCAGTTTGACCGCTCTCGGCGACGATGTCTCAGGGTCTTCACCCACTTCTTGTTTTCTAAATCGAGACTCTAGAATTTGATAGCTCATCAAGGCTTAAAGAAGCCCCACCGGTAGTAGAGCCCTTTTGTTCCGCCATTTAGCCACATTTCAAATGGCGCGAGCGCCAGGATCGAAGAGCTCCTGCGAGACAAATCCTCGGCTTCAAGCGCTTAGACACGTCATTCTCCATCTGAATGCTTGGTTCAATATATATGCTAAAGGCGCAATTGGACCGTGTGGCGGCAACATGCTTCTAGGTGGCTTATAGTTATGGTGGCGACATAGTGGCGGCGTGTCATGACATTAAGATGAATGTGGCGCTGGTTGGCTAAGATCAAGATCTATACGTTATTAACAGATCTGAGGACCTGCATTCGCAATAGCACAGCCATCTTACGTTAAAGAAGGAGAGATTTGAAGACGGATAATAGCCGGCTAATGAATAAGGGGCTGGAAGTATGATCCGTGGAAAGCAGCATATTGTTTGACCCCCTGAATTAAGAAACAGAACGAGTTGTCATGAGAAAACCTTAGCTTCCGTTCGACCTAAAAACTACCAATTTACAGATATAGGTAAACCTGCTTATAGTAAAATGCTAAGAATTAGATCAGTGTTTCAACATTCAAACGATTTCAATAGGCCGAGTTTGCATGATCGGATAAAAGGCAGCAAAACTTGAAAACCCGTTTACCATTTAGTTAAAATATAGATTTATGTTCCTTTTATGTGGAAGCCTTGGGAAATTCTTAAGAGTTGACTCCAATCAAGATATAACTAAATTTTCGATATGCGTAAATGGATATCAAAGATTCCGGCTCTTTGTTTCGATAAGTAAATTCCCGGTATGAAAAAGTCTCGAAACAAAGTGGTATGATTGTACATGTCCGAAAATTTTTATCTGAGTATCTTTATATCAGAAAAGCGAAGCGCTTGATTATATTAACTCATCAACTTTGTACTGGCCATTATATTGGGCTAAATTAACTGTTGATGATTTAGCTATCTAGAGAGCCAGGGTCATAGATTGAAGGCCTATTCAATCTAGATATAGATTGATACAACCGCCATCAATAAGTTGGTTCTATACAAGTGAATCAGATCTCACAATATCAAAAATAGCAGTCAGCGTTTTAAATCAGACAGTCCCGGATAAAGCCCGCCTAAATGGCTATAGCCTGAGAACGAATGCTCAGTGCTAAGCATTGTGGCGTTTGTGGGGGAAACGCCCCTGAAGACCCCTGCTACACTCAATATGACGATGGATGCTGCCGGTATAGGGCATCGGTAGTTTCCCATAAAGTGCCGCATGAACAAAACGTTTTAGCCAAGATGCCTAATTCGTGCGTTTAATCTCTGGCTGACGATTTTTGTTTCCAAGGTTCTACTTCGCCTGGTGTCAGATTGGGTCGAAAGGTTTGCAATAGGCAATATATGGATAAATTGAGAAAGTAGGTCTGGGGTTTGTGGGGTACGTTTACCGTTTCCAAGACTCTGGACGAGGGATTGAGAGGTGCTATCGAAGGTCATGCGATATCAAAGTTCAGAGGAGATATTCGTGTCGGCGCAGCGATTTGCTAGAGGGTTAAAAGTGGAGATGTTCAATTTAAGGCTGTATCAGATTGAATCAACCGTATTTCATGAACCACTTATTTTCGTGGCGAGCGGGAGAAGCTATAAAAACACGATGGCTCGCTCATGAAAAAAGGCAATCAAGATCGCAGTGATCATCGATATAGTCAAAATGGTTTCGTTCTCATCTATCGTCCTTGCTGTTTCTGCTCTTGCTACTGGAGTTCTAGCCGCTCCGACTGAGCTTAGCCCTCGCGCTGGCTTCAGCTTGCCCGCTCTGGAGGCTCGTGCCGGAACCCCGAGTGCTACTGGCACCCACAATGGCTTCTACTTTTCGTGGTGGACTGATGGGCAGGCTCAAGCCACTTACACAAATGGTCCCGCTGGCAATTACCAGGTTCAGTGGTCTGGCAATGGTAACTTGGTAGGAGGAAAGGGATGGAATCCAGGAACTGCTACTCGGTAAGTCATAAGGGAAGGTTATAGCAGCTCAAAGAAGTTCGATTTTAACTGTGTTGACAGCGTAATCAACTACTCTGGTACCTATAGCCCGAACGGGAACAGCTACCTAGCCGTGTACGGATGGACCAAGAACCCGCTCATCGAGTATTATATTGTTGAAAACTTTGGCACTTACAACCCCTCAAGTGGCGCCACCAAGAAGGGCACGGTGACCAGCGATGGTTCAACCTATGATATCTTGGTCAGCACTCGCACCAATCAACCATCCATCATCGGCACCGCGACCTTCCAGCAGTTCTGGTCTGTCCGCCAGAGTAAGCGCACCGGTGGGTCCGTCAACGTTGGAACTCACTTCAACGCTTGGAAGAGTGTTGGCCTTAACTTGGGAACGACTTGGGATTACCAGATCGTAGCCACCGAGGGCTACTTCAGCAGTGGTTCTTCCTCTATCACAGTCTCCTAGAGCAAGAAGCACCAGGCTAGAGCTCTATGCCAAGAATGAGTCGTGAACAAGAGTATTTGCTATGGGATTTATGATGTGAGAGTCGAGAGGCTTGAATTTGCTACAGATGCTGGCATTTTTCTGTGTATATAGTTAAATTATGGACATGTTTGTAAATATTGCTCCAGTGCACACGTCTTGCTCGATGACAGAGCTTGTCACAGGGCATATAACCCTGATGAAATCAACTATCACTTTCGTGTAGGTAGAAAGTATACAGCAAATTCATGTGGAGATTGAAGCTTGCCTACACCTCAGGAAACCGAATGCAACTTCAAGATAGACGAATTTCAACCAGATAATTTTTCATAGAGAACAGTATGACCCACGGGCAAAGCAGACTGAGGCATGGAGGGGAGAGTACGACGAATAGTTTTCAAAGCTGATAGAGCTTATCCAGAGTAAGCAAGTGTAGGGAAGAAAAAGAAGAAACTCCCAATTGTCACTTGACATGAGGCTATAGCCCAAACACACAAGATTGCGCTTCTGTATGTAGTCTGACGTAAAGTCAGGCTAAACCAATAAATAGATAAATATGTGAATTCAATCTTCACGAACTATCGAAGAATGATTTGAAGAATGGCTGATATGGCAATGAACCCTCTCAGGTAGAAGCCCCTGATTCTATAGTGCATCTAACGCCTACTTTGAAGTCTATGATATACGAGCCATTTTGTCTATGGCCATCCTGAAACTCTGTCATATCTACAGCAACGGGTTTGTCTTGTACTCGGGTACCACGGCATTGTTGCTTTTCTCTGCACCACTCTTCTCGAGAGGATTTTCGATATCTTCTTGCTCGGCAAGATATTTCTCTGCCTCGAGAGCTGCTATACACCCAGAACCTGCGCGAATGGTTAGTTGGTGTACACGACTAAGGAACTACTGGTGACATACCTGCACTTGTGATTGCTTGTCTGTACTTCTTATCTTGGACATCACCTGCGGCAAAGACACCTTCAACATTTGTGTAGCTAGTACCAGGCTTAGTGATGATGTAGCCATCCTCGTCCGTCTCCACTTGTCCTTTAAATAGTGCAGTAGCAGGGTCGTGGCCTACAGCGTAGAAGAGCCCATTTGCCTCGACCTTCTCCTCCTTTCCTGTCTTGACATCTTTGAATACCATATGGCTCATCAGACCCCTCGAATCACCGCTAATTTCACCACCTACGGTGTTGAACTTGACGGTAACCTTCTTGTTGGCAAGCAATCTTTTAGCCATTGTCTTGCTTGCCCTGAGGACGTCTCTTCGGACTAATACTGTAACGTGGCTTCCATATTTGGTCAAGAAGATGGCCTCCTCAGCGGCAGAGTCACCGCCTCCAATCACAACCAAGGGCTTGTTCCTGAAAATCGGAACTGCGCCATCGCAGACTGCACAGGCTGATATTCCACTCTGCCAGTATTTTTCCTCTCCTGGGAGATTTAATCGGCGTGCTGAGGCTCCAGTAGCAATGATAAGTGCGTCCACAGTATGCGGCTCCTTATCTTCTTCACCCTCGGGCCAGTATTTAAAAGGACGTTTCGATAAGTCGACCTTTGATATGGTTTCGGTAATGATTTCTGTCCCAAACTTCTCGGATTGTTTGCGCATTCCATCCTGTAGAGTTGCTGTTAGGCCAGACGAAAGGTGTGGTGAGGAGGAGACATACCATTAGATCATATCCGCCAATTCCATTGGGGAAACCTGGATAGTTCTCAACGTCGGTTGTCGTGGTCAATTGTCCACCAGCGGCGATACCATTTGCGAGCATTCCTTCATATAGGACAGCTTTCAATGTTTAGCATATTTCCACCACTTTATGATATATGTACTGACGTTTTAATTCCGCTCTTGCAAGGTATACTGCAGCTGTGTGCGCGGCCGGGCCGGACCCAATGACTATTTTTTTAATGTTAACGCGTGCTCATGTCTAACACCGGCCATATATCTGGGCTCTTCCTGCTTGACGCGTAAAGAGAAACACTCACCGACTACCTTGCTATGCATCTTCCTCTCGGCGCTCCTGACTAGGAGGCTTGCGCTATTTGTTTGCTGCACAGGCTTTTGCTGAAAACTCGCTGCGGCAGCAATCGAGAAACCACTGCTTGAGCGCAAAGTACGTTTGAAGGCCGAGGAGAACGTTTTGGCTGTTTTTGTTGATTGTGGCGTGGAATTCAAGGCAAGGTCATACAGAGAAGGTGTGGGTCACGTAGGGAGTTTAATATATATACTCTCTTGTAGTCGTACGGTCAGAGATAATCAATCATTAGGGGCAGTTGCGTATTGTAAGGGAGAAGGTTCTGGTGCTTTTCGATTTCCAATTGACAGACACTTGGTGCAGTTTTAGCCCCTCCATATGAAAAAGTGGGCCTAACAACAGAGTCCAGCCTCAGAGAGTTGGTTGTGCTGCTTTGTCAGCCAAGAAAAAAAAACCCAGTTCACTTTGAATGACCGAGGTTCCAGGAAGTGGAAACAGTACAAAATTCACTTCCGAGTTTATTGTAAAGGCATGCTGTTTGAGCATAAAAATTAGCTCTAATAAAGTAAAACGACACACGGCCTTATATGCCGCACAGTTGATATGCCGGGTGCGTATCTCCCGCGATGTCGTGATACCGTTGAAAGCTTGTCTTGTAGACTTCAATTGTTATTGGTACACTGAACTGCTGTTAATTGCTTTTTCTGTCTATTCTTTTGTTGTATATTGACACCTCGAGATGCTATATTTTTATGTACAACGGCCAATATTGTGGATGGAACCTGTCAATTGCAGTCATGAGCTTTATATCTTGAAGTAACCAGGTTGCAACTTCGTAAATACACCATGAGGATCGTATTTTCGACTGATCTCTCTCAATCTCTGATGACTGGTTTCCCCATATCCACGAAATACGTCTTGTTGCTTTGCCGCATAGTTTTGATATATCCACGGAAAGTGCAGGCCCTTCTCTTTCGCCGCCTCATTCACACGCGATATGACATTTGCCGCCGTCTGCATCATGATCGCATCGTCGGCGACATTGCTCCATTTGAGCGATACGTGGAAGTATGTTTAAAGTCAGTATATCGGATGGAATCTCCGTATGCCACTTACTAATAAGCGGCGCATCAGAAGCATCGATCCCAAGAGCATTACCGCCCGCCTCGCTCATGTGGGAGATAATAGCCGAGCTAATAGGCTGGAAAACACCAACAGGAAGGACATCAGGGACTGCAATGATCTTCTCAAACTCCTCTCGCAGTATATTTCGAGCTCTATCCATAAGTTCAAAGTCATTTCGAAAAGAGCATGTCCAGTATGTCTCCCTGTGACATTTAAGTACCTAGTTTCAGCAGATAAGATAAAACTAACCTAAATCCAGATGGATTGTTTGCTAGTTGATCAATAGTAAGCTGAGTCAAGTTTGAGATTGTTGATGTATACGCAACCGAGGAAATATTCGTGAAAGGCTGCAAAATCGGAGGATTTATAACTGGCTTCCCATATTCCAGCTCCGCAACTGTTGCAAAACCGCCTGCAATGGCAAGATACCCAACCGCGACAAACAAAGTTGCGTCCACATCTTCTGCATGGTTTTGAGCAAAGTCACTGAGCGCTTTTAGAACCTCAGGCGTTTTGTCATACGTCCAGGTTAAGACACCTCTCCAGAGGTCACCTTGGGGAAATGATTTCAAGTCAAATCTTGTGACGATGCCGAAGTTATTCCCACCTCCCCGAAGTGCCCAGAATAGATCTGGGAATGTTTGCAAGTTGACATCATGTATCTCGCCATTAGCAAAGACCACCTAACTCATAGTTAGCGCGTCGAATAGTTCAACATCTAGCCAGTAATTTCTTTCTAGACAGATGACCAGCCATGAAGTGGGAGAATAACTACCTGATAGTTATTCACATTGTCACACGCCAGGCCATAACGGCCAGAGAAGAACGAGATCCCACCACCTAAAGTCAAGCCCCCCACACCAATATCACCCACGCGACCTCCTATGACTGACAGACCCAATGGATCAAGATGTCCGTAAACATCCATCCAGCGGTTTCCAGGCCCAACGGATACTTGCTTCCTATCGTTAGAGACGGCGATTTGCTTCAAGTTCGCAAGATCAATCGTCACACCCTCGTCAATATTCGACGCTCCAGCAAAGCAAGCATGTCCTCCGCTCTTGACTGCAAAATGACAAGATTGGGCATTCAGTGCTAAGATTGCAGTTGAGACTTCGGAAACATGTGTGGGAGATACTCTGCATGTAGGAACGACCGAAGCTTGCTGAGTGGACCAATATTTTGACTGCTCAATAAAAACCGGATCCCCTGGAAATGAGACTCTGCCTGGAAGACGACTATTCAGAATATTACACTGCTCCTACTGTCAGCGTTCTTCTGAGCGTCTTTATCGTATCATTGACGGTCTCCAAATTTGCGACTATCTTACAGCGTTAACACAACTCGAATGCCTTGTCATCAATGTGGTCCCAGCGACTTTTGGGCTATAACACGCAACCAGAAGGAAGAAAGAAAGGATCATCTTTGTTACTTGCAAGAATTTTAGCACCCAGTGAAAGTTCACAGGAGGCCTCTCAAGGCATATACACGTATATATATTCAGGTACGCGGGGTAGTGCAGTCAGCAAGGTATATAATACCACCGTACATGGGAAGGACTCACATCCTTGCAGGTGAGTTCAATTTCCGGCCCGTAATGGTATTGGTAGATCATATGACAATCGCTTGGCTACCTGCAGGCAGATACAAAGCAGCTCGATGGTTGGTCCGTGACGTCGCTTGAGGAGACACGGATATGTCGACTTGCAGCCGCATCCGGACCAAACCGTGGATCTGGATACGGAATCCACTCCCAAAAATTCAACCAGAATCTCTCAATATACGCCCGAGTGTTCCGAGCCCCCCTGATAGAGGCGAAAAAGCGACAGCATTTCGAATGCGTCTTTGCATAACCTGCATCAAGAGGATATGAGAAAGCCATACGGACCAGCCTAGTAGCCTAGCATGGCCGCAATTTGGCATCAGATCTCTCAAGAATGAAGAAAGCGATGATGCCGGAAGACCAACCCAATCATTGCTAATGAGTTGCGGTGTTAAGGAACAGCCATAAACGAACAGGCGGGTTAGGCTAGACGATACACTCTCAGATCATTACGCATAATCTAAGCTGAAGATATATAAATTGCAGCTTCGAGCCTATGCAAGAGATAAACGCTCAAGCATCCCTTTAATGTCATACTAGTATGCTCCGTAATGTCTAGTAATCTAACGAAAAATGTTGAGGAAACACACCGAAGTACATATACAATGGAATACGGTACCAAATATCCATGATTTCCCAAGAAGTACAATCAAGGCTGTTTTATGTGCTTTGCCACCCAACCTCTCGTTTTCATGGTAGTCAAATCGTATACACGGATAGAGGCGATCACTGAGAATTAAGAATAGCGGGAGAAGCAACGCTGTATGGCCAGCCAATGTATAATATTAGTTACGATTTCTTCGCAAAAGAAGCGCGCCCGTAATATTTGAAAAGCGGCCATCCTGCTGGAGCGAGGAGCTTTGCACATATCGCAACGCTTGAGCGAAGCTAAGGGAATATCAGCCTAATGGCTACACTTGGGGTGCGACCTGCCTGTGGCCGTGCCCACTCACGCTTCAACTTCAACGATGCAATAAATCAGCCATCTAAGATCTGTCTTAGTTAGGTACATTAGAACTCGGGCTTGCTGCTATATCTCGGGAGGAGCTGGATGAGATTCCCATATCCCAGCTATGTAGCAAGAGCCTGGCCCTAGACCGAAGAGGCACCATTCTCTCTAGAGAAATGCCCCTTTTGCCCCGTCACTCTATTGCCCATAGGACATAGAGTCTTTTTTGGGGGGAGGGGGGGAAGGGGGAAGACTCTGCCGTAGCTGGGTATATCGTGGGCAATAGAGGCTGTGTCATGTTTCCTGATACAAAATCGATCAAACAAGGAGTGGGCAGTCCGAGAACACGCCAACACACCTGGGCACATTTCTTGAGTCTTGGCTTGCAGACATTGATTCTGATCTATCCCCGACAGTCCCAGGACTCTTTTTTATGATTCCTCTTCTTCCGGTCATAGATCAACTTCTTAAGCAAAATATTACACGCCATAAAATCCTCATTCTTGCAATCTGCTCCCCGTCAGCTTGCATTCCACATAGCCTCCAACACCAACTCTAGGGAAGAACTTACCGCTGCTCATATGCTTCAAATTTTCAAACGCCTCAATCAAAACCTCATCGCCACCCAGCGCATCCCTATACTCCCCCTCATCATTGAAACAGTTCATTGGCCCCTCGTAGCTCGGGAATAATACCGCGTATGTCGCGATCAGTTTGTTGTATATAAAGTTCACCCACTCCTTTTCTTCTTTGGTTGTATTCATTTGTTCTATAAGTCAAGTCAGTCTATAATCCGCACTGTTGTCTCTGCCATTAGCCTGAATTGAAAAATTGGAACATGCCTTTTTCCTTAAAATCAAAATGCATCACCCATTTACCATAGTGGAGGATCAAACACCAAATGGCGACGCTGATCGGGATTGCCGTTTCGCGGGTGATATTGAGTTTTGGGGAAGAGAAGAGGGTATCGAGGAGGGAGAAAATGTGGGATTCGGAGGATTTGATTTCTTTGAGGACGATGGATGCGAGCTGTTTCCAGATCATGAAGGTGATGGGCTTTCGTGTAAATTTTCCGGGACACTGCACCAGTTCTTGGCTATTGTATAGGTAGGGAAGGTCGTGGACGTATTCCATGAGTGTTATTAATGTTAAAGTATGATTGATTAGATCATGCTAGTCCTTCACATCAGCTACTCTTTCCATCTTCTTTAAATCTCCTCACTAAAGAAGAAAAACACTTACAGCAAAAGCGTTTCCCATCCTCCGCTTTGAGTAATGGTGCAGGAAAGCATGGGTCGATTTGTAGTCGAGCCCCTTTTCTTTCTTCTTAAGCTTGATGATGGTTTCCGCCCAAGCATACAACGTCCCGAGCTCTGGTAGCCCACCGCAAATCACAGGATAGTCACCCATCTCATTCACGACCTCTTTCTCTCTCTTGCCAAGTTTCTGATAGATTCGAATATGCACGTAATTTATTTCCACACTAACATCGTGCACCAAAACTTCTAATCTCGGCCGTTCATGAAGTGGGATATCCGCACCATATATATCATCAAACGCAGCAGTCAGATACACCTGTCTAGGTCGCCCTACAGGTGGTTCGTCCTTCAACCTGTCATGAAGGGTGAAGATGGAGGGAGGTACCGCCGACTTTCCGCAATTAGTGGCGAAGCCGTAGAGGAAATTGGAGGTATGAGAAACAAAAGAATCCCGATTGCAGATATAGCGGCCTAGTTTTTGGGAACCGGCTTTAGCGAGACAGGTTGCGCATGGTTCGCCAGTTGAGCACTACGTTATCGTTTTAGTGTAGATATAGGTTAAGGAGAAGATGTGCACACTTACAGGTTTCTTAAGATGGCGACAAAGAGCACAAACGCCGCGTTTGCGCATTGAGGCAATTTCTTTGGCGCGGTTAGGAGAGTAGGCTTTCCGTTTTCTTGAGGGTGGATTGTTGCCATCTAAAGGAATTTCTAGTCGAAACGTATTCATGCCATCCTTGAGCTGGAAGGTTGGCGGTAGTGGTGCTCGAGGCGACGGTCGATCAGCTTTGCGTTGGACAATATTTGGAGCCGACCGCAGCTGTGAACCATGGTCCAATAGCACAGTCTCATCCGTCAGTCCATCATTATCTGTGAAAATGGAAAATGCATCTAAGTCTGCATTTAAATTAGAGCTGACTAGGCTTTGCCTTATCATATGATGTGAATCAGGAGACAGAAGTTGATTAGATCCGGTCATCGAAGTCGGGAGAAAATCCATTGGTGTCTCGAGGTCTGGTATGCTGGAGTTCGATGTATGAGTAGGCCATCCAGAACCAGCATCGAGGAATGGCCAGTCATCATAGCCAGCTAAGACATCATCCATAGAGACTTCTGGTAAAATTGATGTATCATACATCCACGAATCATCGCCATGTGCCTGCCAAACTTCTGCACCCATGTCGAAAGGGAATTCCATTGCGAGGTTAATGTCTTGACTGCCCTGCTGGGAGAACTTGTCTCCACGGCCAACCGTGGTCCAATTACTTGGGAGGTCTTCCATAGCAGTCCTTGAGCGGTTCTTTGGTATGTAAAGATGAACAAAACTTATTCAGGGGCGGCATCTAAAGACCTGCGCGCTTTACAAAGCCTAAATGAGTACTCTTCTTCGCTAACGTTGCCAGATAACAACCTTACAACGTATCAGACAAGTCTAACAGAAAATTTGGGAAGTTGATAGAATAGCTTCATGCAGGTACTTATGCAGCATGAAATAGAAAAGAAAACATCTCAGAGCAGGTGGATAGTATCCATGTGGAGTGTAAGCTCAGACTCGCACCCATGGGCGCTTAGCCTAATCAGGCTTGCGGCAAGCATGTTGCTTTTCATTGGTCAGGGACTACATAGTGATGGGCCTCGACGAGATAGCAGAGCTTAACATGTAACATGAAATAAAAGCAACTGATGACTGCCTTGCAGTCGTTGGGAAATTAGTCTAAGGGACTAATGTGCATTCTTATCCAGCTGTGAGTATATACTATATCATACAAGATCATACTATGAATACATGGATACAACTGAACTATTGGCGCTCCCATTGAGTGATCGCTTACTTTTCTTCCTCAGACTCTTTCTTCCGGCTCCTGAGATGTCCAATTTTCCAGTTGTGCCTAATTGGTCTACCATCTCAATGTTCTCACTTCTTGCGTTTCGTTCGTTCGCTAGTAGGTTTGGCGTAGTATGACCATTGACTAGAGGCGCTTTTCTAACAGGCTGATTTTTGGAAACCCATTTTAAGAACCTCCTTGCAGAACTCTTTTGGAATTTCTCCATGAGATCGAATTTGTCAATCACGTATATGATGCCATACACGACTACCAGGATCACATTGATGAAATCCCAAACATGGACTGTCCACCAAATATGTTGCGTACCAAGCCCACAATTCGCAAACTCATATCTCCAGTCCCATGTTTCCTCATCGAACCATAGGCTCATCAAGCCTGCATTGCCAGAAAAATCGCCCATCATGCTCCTCACGGTCGTTTCTCTGATACCTGGAATCCCAGGGGTGTCTAGCAAGTCAGAAGCTTGTGCATCCTTCCAACGTGTTGCTTCCCAACGACGTTCCGGTGGCGAAGATTGATTAATATAGTGGTATATATCACATCCCTCATGATCATGCCCATTCAGTACTGTACCGTATCTACCAAATCCTTGGCCTGCAGTGTAGCTGTCACCACTCATGCCAAATATGCCTTCTAAGATGCCCTTCGAGGCATCTCTAGACAAGTGATTTTGCTCCTTGACTCCATTATTGAAGTAATCGCTGAAGAAATCGAAGAATGGTCCATCCACGCAGATACCAGCATCTTTATACAGAGGGATATGCGTAAGGACCAGAGTGAAGTGTGCGGGGCGCGTGACGTCCTTGGATGTGGTGATGATTCCGTTGAGAAACTGATAAGTCTCGTCTTGCAGCTCTTTAATCCCAACAGGCGTGTCTAAATTCATATCATTCAGTACTACGATCCGTAGCTCTGGAACGGGTCTCTCTTCCGCTCCTTCAACACTGTCTTCAGTCCTCACAAGTGTGGAGTTTATGGGAAGCTGAAACCGCATTTCGTAATTCGGCTTTCCGAACACCCTCTCGAATCTTTCTAGTCGATCGCTAGTCAGATCACCAGCATATCCAATATCATGATTCCCTGCAACATTTATGATTCTTTTCTTCCATGCGGCAGCATCGTCTCCCAAAAATCTCAGGTTCTGACCCTCTAGGCTTGGAGCTGATGTGAGTTCATCCGGAACACGCTCTCCCCCCCGGAACACTCTGTTCCAGTATCTCCAGCCTCTGCTTTCAAATTCTTTATCATTAATCCATTGGCTCCCAACCAGGTCTCCAAGAACAGTAACATGTGTGGGATCCGTCCACCAGTGCATTGTCCTGTAAATATGCCCCAAATAGTAGTCATTTCCTACATGATCGACTCGTTTCCGGTAGACTTCAAGGGCCTTAGGGATATCATCGAGGTAAAAGTCTATTATATCGTGCAAGCTATGCCGTATGCGCTGGAGGATATTGTGTTTCTTCTTAAAGGCATCTTGCCATAGTTTAGAGAGATTCGGGAAGGTTGTAGAGTTTGTGTCGCGTATCGAGGACTCGCCTTCCAGCTGCGGATCCCCAAGCGCCAGAAGACGGAATGGCGCTACCCTGGAAATATTATGGCTCGAGGGCAAGACATGTTGCCAAAGAGTGTTGGTATATGCTGACCTGGCATCAAGCTCAGGGGCAGGGAATGCACAAAGATGGAAAAGGGGATAAAGGTACAAATAAGAGGTAAGAATTAATGAAAGTGGTACAGAAACGAAAAGCACATGACGGACTAAAGATAATAAGAACATGAGAAAGACTTCATAAATGCATCAAGGCGCCAAAAAAAAGAGATGGAAGGATGTTGTAGAATGGTAGAATCGCGGAATTTTGGCACCAGACCAGAAACAAAATGTCTAATCCATGTCATGATAGCCGAGACACGTGCCCACGCATCTTGGGCTGTACTTTAGTGGAGTGAGCGGGCTTCCAGGCACTTCATTGGTGCTGTCTTGTGGATGATGGGTGGTCAAAGTAGAAGATGGATTTGGCATGTTCATTTTGATGGCACCAAACATATCAACCCAACTTCTTTAGGCCCCAAAGTACAACATTTCCAATTTACGAGCCATAGTGTTGGAGATGGACCGCAATAATTTCCGTTTTGAGCTTGTCATGGCCACACGACTGGGACCAAGCCCCAAGTTCGACTCATAGAACTGTACCTACAGGACAACACCGGCAACAATAATAGTTGCACAAAATCGGACATCTAAGTTGGGGCTATGCAAGGTGCATGGGGTCAAGTGATTGGACTACATGCAACCAGGACGGGATGCGCATCGTTCACATCCATTATCTACGGGGCGGTACTGGTATCATCAGCGTTCGTTTAAGCCATTTTCGTGCATAAATCGAATCTGCTTACTTGCATTAACTACGTATCCAGTTCAGCGGTCCTGTTAGTTTCTACTTACTGAAACGCTAAGATCAGCTCCTCGAGCCCCTCTGAGTGAGGCGGCGGGGCCCCAAACAGCCTTCCCCAGCATCAGATGATGATGACCACTTAACCCACCAGAGCAAGTAACCGCCCCCCTCCCCTCCATCGCGATGATCCCAAAAGAAGCTTGTTTGGTGATGATAACCTTCTCCCTTCCTTTGCCTGCTTCTAGCGTTTCTAGCCTGTTGCCTTTCCCGTCGGTTTTTCCTTCCAGAACACAGCCCCAGGAAGCCCACCAAGAGTGCCTATTTCCTTGTGCCCGTGACTGAGCAACATCCCCGCTTAGGATCCATTCACGGCAAGAAGAGAAATAGATAAGAAGAACCCTCAACATCAGTGAGACAACTTATCTCTTTCAATCACCACTCGCCTGGTACGTTTCACAACCAGATATTCAATTGGGCATAGTCTACAGCTATAATTCACGAAACAATGGAGAAGCTTTCCCTCGCGGACGCAAAAACTCATGTATGTCTTGCAACTTTACCAATCTGTCAGCATACTAACTCGACTTCAGGCCAATCCATCTGGAAAGGAAGAGAATATCGCTCCGCAAAGAGCATCTAACGATGCACCACCCAACTATTCTGTCACTGATCCCATCGCCGATGCCGATGATGCAGCCACCGCTGAGATGAATGCTGCATTCGCGAATCTCAGCATTCCTGATGTACCATCAGAGTTTCCAACGGTAGACCATTGCCTCGCGCATCTCAAGCTCCTCAATGCAATTCATTCCTTAAAGGAGGATATCGGGTATACCGATGGCTTGTTTGGCTTGTGGGATTCACGTGTTGAGAAGTCCACCCTCGATGATCAACAAAGAGGCCATGCTCTCGCAAAGACTCGAGAGAAGAGATGGGCTCTTTATGTTGCCAGAGCCGCAGAAAGATTTCAAGAGTGGTGGGTCAAGGTCCTCTGTCCAAGAGAGAACGGGAGGAGGATACAGACGAAAGAGTTAATAGATGAGAACTTGGACCTCACCCAATTCACCATCAGGGGCAGAGTTCAGGTATGGACCACAGCGATGCTGCCTCCCCTTGGTATGTCGTCAACAAATTCTTTCTTTTCACTTACCACTGCTAATATCTGTAGATGTTCTCATGGTCTGGCATGCTTTTATGCTTAATCCTCGGAATTATCTCGAAGACTGTATCCGGTTTTCTCTGAAGGATTTGTGGGCGACCGGTATGCCCTGGCAGGCTGTTGATGCTGCCATCAATACAAATTTCAGCTACACTGTACCAGACGGTGGAGTAGCGGATTTTATGGCTAAAACGGGCCATCATTGGAACAATACAGATGATCCACTCACTAAATCTATCCACTGCCCCCGATGCTCGCAGGCTTTAGAGATTCCTTGGACAACATGCTCAGAGGATAAGACAACTCATCTCTTGCAGTAAGTAAGCCTACCTATTCATGTAGATCTGCCTAACATAGCATTAGGATCACCGAGCTAAACGGATCTGGATATGGAGATCGCGGTCTAGTACAAATTTGCTCTAGATGCGGCGGGCTGCTCGACCATGATCTTCTTCGAGTTGCCAAATTCAAGAAAGATACTGAAAACCTTCTCTCAAAAGATTGGCCCCTTGGGGGAACTATTTTAGATCCTCGCACCGGTACTGCAGCGGCGCCTACAAGAGCGGATTGGTTCCGATATCCCAACCTTTTTCCCAATCGGCTGATTAAAGTGCAACTTAGGGGTCAGATACTTGACTTGATTGCACCAGGATCAGTTAATAATCCCAGCATGAACGATGTCAAAGGACTCATTGAGCAAGCAATCTTAAACAGATCGGTCATCAAGAGGTTGAATAATTTAAGTGTTCGCGATACAGGTGTTCTGCAACGCGCGGAGCGTCTTTCCATCCGCAAGATGATGTCAAGATACTGGGAAAACACATCCATTTTCGCCCTGGAGCTTGGTGGTGCGGTTATCCGACAAAACATATTCGTCGATAAAATGCACAATCTGGACTGGCTACACAGCCCCGCCGCCCGGAATACCATGGATCGACTCCTTGAAAAATACTCGCGTTTTATTACCATCATCGCTGAGAACCCAAAGTTCACAGCGGTGCCGACCCTAGATGTCGATCTCGCCTGGCATACCCATCAGCTATCCCCAGCCGCATATTACCGCTACACGATTGAACAATGTGACAAGTTCATCGACCACGATGATAAGATTGAAGAAGACGCCCTCTCCACAGCATTTGAATGGACATCCAAAATCTATGAGAAGATGTTCCAGCAAGTTTACTCTGAATGTACATGCTGGTACTGCGAAGCGATCCGCGTCAAGCACTCTTCCAATTCCGGCAAGATACTCGGGACATCCAAGCACGAAAAGGTCTCAAATGACTTTTACAGCTCCGGCGCCGCAGATCTCTGTCCGCCAAACAACTCTGCCCACATCTCCTCCCACAACGCAGTGCACGCCAAGCAATCAGCTATTAAGGCAGCCACCTTTGAACGTCTGCGCAAGCGACGACAGATGGAGCTCGATGATGCATACAAGAAAGCCTGCAAGAGAGCGGAGAAGAAAGGTCGCAAACCTCCGTCCAGAGATGAGTGTTATTATGGTGCTTGGGGTTATCCCTATATGATGTATGGCCCGTATATGGCAATGCCAATGTATGGCGGTGCGTATTATGCTGGAGATCCTTGTACGATGAATACTGGCGCTGGTATGCATGGTGCATGCGCCGTGGGAACGTGCTCTGGAGGTATCGCCGCCGGTGGATGTGGTGGTCCCGGAGGTTGTGGAGGTGGTGGAGGTGGTGGTTGTTCGAGTGCTGCTACTGGTGGTGGTGGTTGTGGTGGTGGTTGCGGTGGCGGCGGCTGTGGCGGCGGCGGCTCGTGATTGATGAGGAATTTGATAATTTATGAGAGGCGATACCATGTATTTCATCTTACGCGATTGTTTTTCTCAGGGAGTGTTTTCATTTAAGGCAGCTAGTATATTTTATTTTATCAGACTTCATTTCATCATAGTTTCATTGCATTTTGATATTCATCCGCATTTTATCCAGTGAAACAATAGCCTTGGTATGTCGACGAATGTGACCCATTCTTTACCCTAACCAAATCCCCAGAGATGTAATGTTATACATCGAGACCTGGCCATAAGTCTCCACCTGCCTAAATCCACTTTAGAATCAACTAAGAAGGTCACTTCGAGAAGCGACCCGTATTCTAACATCCTCAGAGGGGACCTCCTAAACCACATTGCCAACTTGTCATCTTCAGTGGAGCTCAGGCTTCCACCAGAAAGTCGCATCTCGGCGCCACGAAAGGAGCCGCTTTCAGCTCTAACACAGGCCCGCCTTGTGACGAGATCGACCGTTCGATTCCTTGATTATAGCTAGCGAGCATAGCGAACGATACATAGAGGAAATTTGTTGCGCGTCTGAATAGCCATCAGGTTTGCAGGGGGGTGTCTGGGTGGATATGTTAGCCTATGGCGCAGATTCTTGAGGACGATGGCAGCTGCAGGTCATCCAATTGGGGCGAAAGGAGGCGTTTATATGTGGATTCGGTAGGCTTGTTGCGTATCTGTATGCTATTAGAATATCCAACGACAGCGCGTAGAGGCGTGAGGTAAGACGACCGCCGCACGCCTGCGAACCAGCGGCGGTTGAGGTAGCTCTTTTAGGGATATAGCGGTAGCTCGGGCGCGTTTCTCCAGAAGCAGCGAGTCTTCGAAGAACTGGTAGCGTGGTTGAAACTAAGGATGCAATATCTTTGTTGCGCGTCTGCAACATTACCGGGACTCGATGAGGTGTTTTGGTGGATCTTTGAGTTATTGGGATGTAGATTTGCTGCACGTCTGTAATTATTTGTAGGCGTTTTGGCGGATCTGTCATTCCATGGAGAAGGGGGACTATTAGGTGCTTATGAGGCTAAATAGATTACAGGAAACCAATTAAAAGGCAGATATGGGTATTCTGTGTTTTTGTTGCGCGTCTGAAAACCTATCAGAATGCGAGTAGGTGTTTTGGTGGGTTCTGTAGCTTAAGGATAGTTCTGTCGCGAATCCACAAGACCAAGAAGTTTTGCAGAGGCCAATGAGCGCCTGTAAATACGAGAAGAGGATGGTTTTATTGCACGTCAGTGAGATTTCAGATCAACGATTAGTCGCTGCTGAGCGAGCTATGTGGGTTTATAATATCTGGTGCTTGGTGGACTCTACAGAGACCATAAGCCAATTAGGTCTATTGCAGCTTTTGGTTTGCACTGAACGGTTTATAAAGACACAATATCTCTTAGAGAGTACTAGGGAATGGTCCATCAAGTTGAGGCGATTTGATAAGCCTCATCCTGCAGATCCGCGCCGGTTTGCTTACCACTTCCCCAACAAACTTTATTCACATTTCGACTAACTGTATGCTTGCAAGAGCAGGAAAGTCGTTTTCTACTTGTGGATGAACCCATGACACCTCACTCATCTCAGATATCTAGATTATCGAAATTTCATAATGGACACCCTTATTAAGGCAGGGAATATACTCGCGGGTACCACTTCAAATTCAGTGATCTCAGCGGAGTTGGGAGAAAACACGGCAAGAGTTAAGGAGTAGGCGAGTGATATGGGCGGAAGCACTGAAGGACTCGCCTTTCCGAAAACTCCCAGGAGAGGTCTTGGATCATACAGTGCCTGCCATGTTTTCCACCAGCGTCGCTCTCGCTCACCTACCACGGGATGCAGTTCTGGATTGGAACGAAACACATCCACAATTACGAACACCATCTCATTGGTTGTATTGGCCTGATAAATACGAGAATCGGGAACTCTTTCTGGTGGGCCCGGAGAGAGATCTGCCAGATCATATCTTTTGCTTCTTGTGGGAGAAGCTACATTTGATCTCAGAGCTACGAAGTCGCCAGGATGGTGACGAATTGACTCGCTGGTCCGGTGGCACGGGCACAAATTGCTCTCTCATGACCGCAGGTATCTCGGGAATGAATTACACTATAGAAGGCATGTCCGTTCCAATCCTAGAAGCCGCCGTGAAGAGCACGCGTCTGCAAATACTCTCGATACCTTTATAATTGGTGCCTTGATCCGTGCACACTATACTATCCACCTTACACGGACAGTGCAGAAGGATTTTGGAAGGCTGGAGACCACTGTGATATACAGTGGCGAGAAAGGGTGTTTCTTTGGAATGATATGGAGCCAAAACATCACAAGGTTAGAGAGCATGCTGCTCTTCAGATGGCAGAGATAATAAGCAGTACTTAGGTGTAGATGTCACTCGAAAACTAGAACCCAAAACTAATTCTTGTTAGAAAACAAATAATTAAACTTTCAGCCAAAGTAGTGTCACCCTAGACTTCCTAAATCGCGAATTTGCCACTTGGTGATGCGTGATGGCAGTGCGGGCTAAGGTATGAGAGGTAATGTTTAATTAACGAGAATCATAATTGACATTGCGATCCAAGGTAACTTCTCCGTACAAGATTGGCCGATGATGACATATGATAGGAAGGATATTGACGTAAAGGGGTGAGTTTGATGTATGTCCCGTCGTCAGATATGAAGCGAGGTGAGGCATTGGCAAATGAAGCTTTTTGCTCCCCTGCGCCATTCCCCAGATTCCGGACCCGAGCCTCGTACTCATCCATGCAACATTAAGTAAGATTTTGTTATTTTTTCAATTCTGGAGCTAGCGGCTCCCACACATTGATGTCATAATTGGCTCAATCAAAATTTGAAAGTGGGCGCTCGACCGCCTCCAACACCCCAAAGAAAAAGCGTACAGCGGGCACGGCTATAGGAGCCGGCATGGAGGAATATGACTCCTACGGATGGCTCTCCACCATTAGAATAAATAGAGTAAGAGAGTAGATCTTATTCTAGGAGAGACGGTTGATTTGGCGGTAGGTTTTCACAGGACAACGATCTAGATATGGAAAAAGATATCGAGCGCGAAGCTGTGGCCGTGCCAGGAGTGGCTGGTGATGCTGATTCTCATAAGACCAACCGAGACCAAGAAAACATTGTCACTGACAACACTCCATCAGACTCTCCAGGTTCCACGGCAATCAATGAGGATGGCTCTGCGACCAGCCATGAAGGTGCACCTGCCCATAATGGGCCCAAACCAACCGAACCAGAAGCATCGCGTACCCGATTGCAAACCACCATAATCATGGCCTCCCTTTGCTGCTCTGTCTTTCTCGCCGCCTTAGATGTGAGCATCATTACCACTGCTCTGCCCACTATCAGCCAGCACTTCGGTTCGAGCGCGGGGTACACCTGGATTGGTTCTGCGTATCTGCTCGCAAATGCTGCATCAACGCCTTCGTGGGGCAAGTTTTCAGATATATGGGGACGGAAGCCGATTCTGCTTTGCGCCTCGCTGATATTTTTCATCGGAAGTCTGCTGGCAGGAGTGAGTGTCTCTATTGGCATGCTGATCGTTGCCCGTGCGATTCAGGGTATCGGCGGCGGAGGACTGATCATCCTGGTCAACATCTGCATCGGCGACTTATTCTCCATGCGAAATCGCGGGCAATATTATGGAATGGTTGGAATGGTATGGGCACTTGCAAGCTCAGTTGGCCCTGTATTTGGAGGGCTTTTCACCGAAAAAGTCTCCTGGCGATGGTGTTTCTACATTAATTGTAAGTGTATCCATCCTGCTTTGAAACATACGCTGACGTTTGGTAGTACCAATAACGGGTACTGTGACTGTGGCACTATACTTCTTTCTCCATTTAGACAATCCCCGGACACCTGTTTGGGACGGGCTTAAAGCAGTCGATTGGATTGGTAGTTTCACGATTGTTGGCGGAACACTCATGTTCCTTTTGGGGCTCGAATTTGGCGGTGTAACCTATCCATGGAACTCCGTGACTGTAATCTGCCTTATTGTTTTTGGCATTTTGGTCGCGGGCCTATTCATTCTCAACGAGTGGAAGTTTGCACGCTATCCCATCATGCCAATGCGACTCTTTAACAATAGCTCCAGTATCGCAGCTTTTGGGGTGTGTTTCTGCCATGGTTTCATATTCATTGCTGGGAGTTATTATCTACCACTCTACTTCCAGGCTGTTATTGGTGCAACGCCGCTACTGTCTGGTGTCTATCTCATCCCGTTCGCCCTAACCCTGTCTCTAGTCTCAGGTGGAACAGGAATCTTCATCAAGAAAACAGGAAACTATTTACCGCCAATCAGGTTTGGTATGACCGTGTTGGCGCTCGGCATGGGGCTGCTGATAAATCTGGGACCAACAGCCAACTGGGCCAAAATAATTTGCTATCAGGTCGTGGCAGGCATTGGAGTAGGACCAAACTTTCAATCTCCACTCCTTGCCATCCAGAGCCGCATCGCTCCCTCAGATATAGCAACCGCCACAGGAACATTTGGTTTCATTCGCAACCTCTCCACCTCCATATCGGTCGTGATCGGCAGCGTCGTATTCCAAAACGAAATGAATAAAAAACGCGGCAGGCTGATTGCAGCACTGGGTCCTGAAGCCGCAAGTCGTCTCTCAGGAGGTGCTGCAGGCTCAAATGTTGAATTCGCGGATCAGCTACCACCGGAGCAGAGAGCTATTGCAAGAACCGCGTTCAATGAATCGCTGCAAAGGATGTGGATTGTGTATGTGGCATTTGCCGGACTCGGAATTTTAGTGAGCTTGTTCGTGAGGAGAAATGTGCTCAGCCGGGAGCATCAGGTTACAAAAACTGGATTGCAAGCTGAGGAGGCGAGGAGGAGGGCGATAAAAGAGGAGAAAAAGCAAGCACGGATTAATAGGGAGGCAAGACAAAGTCAAGATGCCGGAGAGCTTGTTAACAAAGAAGAAGTTTGAAATTTGTCTGCATAGAAACGCGTTTGGTATATATGGCATACAGGAAATTATGCCACTGCATATAGTCTATCGATTGGCGTTTGGAGCGCGCTCTTCAATAGTATTGTACATATAATAAATATTCCACTTAGTCATTAGTACATAAATGAAAAAGCATAAGCATGGGAAAGGCATCTAAGCGCAGCACCCTTCCAGTATTCTTGGTATGATATTTGTTTGAGCTTTCTGCTCTTTTTCATCTTCTAAAACAACAGCCAATTTGTACGCTCGCCGGCCTTGTTTGATTTGGTTGATCAAAGTCTATTGAGTCAGCAGACTTGTAGTTGCTGAGATATCAAATTAAGCTTTCTGCAATCTTCCCTAGTCTTTCTCGTTTATTGTAGAGTTGCAGCAGATCTTGATGCTTTTTGTTTACTTGTTTCACATTGGCCGAGATACAGGCTAAACTACGTGTCGGTGCTTTCAATTTGCTTCGCCGTTGCACCATCACTGCTATTTGTGACACGGCTTTAGAACGCCAGAGGCCCTTCGCTGGTTGTAGTACTTCATCTAGTCGCATAAATGCGCCGTGGGGCTCGCAATGATGTACTTTTGCTTCTCACCCGGCTGCAATGTTGGTAAGGTGACGCATCTCCCTTTTTGGGTGAGCTTCTTTTCGTGTCTTAGCATTGGTATTTGTTAGAAGGGTGAGTACTTAGGCTTGATGTTAGTTTCAGGAATGTGCCAGGCTTTACGTGTCGATCGGTGGCACTCGATTTGAATCAAGCTTAAAGCACGCGTAAATGCTGATATTGGTGCCCTAGTTAACAAGTCAACAGAAGTTGCGGCGAGTATCCTTTTGATGATGATGATATCCTTGCGTTGGAGGTCACCGTGCGTGAAAACAGGTGGATAGCCGTGAAGAACTGTAGGAAATGCGACTCAACAGAATCCGCTCTCGCTGGAGATAAATTGTATTATATGAACTTGCGAAGCATATCTTCGTTAAGTGCACCTCCTTTTCAAAGCAATCATCCAGAGGCGCACATACATCATCAGCAGTCCAAGGAATGTAGTCCAATTGCTGTCACCTCCCTATACTGCCATAATATCCTGGAGACAGGATAAATCGGCTCTGGTTCAGATGCCCCCGGGGTTGTGCAGATATGTAATCCTTTTGCTGCATACTCAATAACCACAACTCAAATAAATTCCAAAGTGCTACACTCGATATATTCCATCACAATGTAATTGGACTCTGTTCTGTTCCTATTATCCCGCGCTCAAATCTAATTGCTCCTCCCCCAACATCTCACCCACCACCTGGCGCAACCTCTCCCTAACCGCCTTATCATCTAGATCATCAACTAATATCCTTTGCTTCCCCTCTTCCATCTTCCTCTCCACAAACGCCTCCATCGCATTTCTTTCCTTGTCACTTAGCAGATGTACTCGAGTCTTCCAGAGATTCTGTTCAGTTACGTGCTTCTGTTCAGTAACGCCCTCCTGTCGAGCCGGATCCTGCTGAGTCAGGTCCTTCCTGCTACCATAAAATCGATGATCCAAATATTTCCAGAATATAGTATCGAAAGCCCAGCTTTTTCGAGCGGCGTAGTTGAGCCAGAATCGGCCCGTTTCCCAGCTTTCACGCATGTGTTTAGACAATCTATTTGACGACATCTCTAACTTCTCCTCAGGCTTCTCGTCTCGGCATTCCCCATCGCCCGCAGCCAGACCTTCAGGCGTGCCTCATAGATCTTAGCCCAATCATCAATATCCGTTTCCACCACTCGGGGACATTCAGCAACAACCACAAAGGCGGGTCAAGAGCGAATCGCGTAGGGGCAGTATATGCAAACTCCCAATCAATAGTAGCAACTATATCGTCTTTTTCATTCAGGAGAATATTGCTCGGCCGAAAGTCATCGCACCAAATTCTAAAGCAGCCTACTCCGCTGGGAGCGGGGGATAACGCCGTAGTATGCCCCTTAGCCTGAAATTAAGCTGACCAGTTATCCTCTACGAATCCGAAAGTCGATGGTCGGCCTTGTTTAGCTAGTTTGAGAAAAAGCTGGCGTGTAATGTATTTGTTTCGGCAGTCGTCTGCTGTTTTGACCAGGTCATTATGTTGGAAAGTAAGCTGCGCTACGTGCATTTCTGCTAGCGCGATGTACCAGTCATTTGCAGTATTATGCACTCTATCTTTGCCATTCATCGAGTTTGTTCTTTTTGAGAGGATGGGAAACTGGACGCAGCTGTGGTCCTTTTTTTTTTAACTTCGGGAAAGGACGTCTTCACGAGTTAGGCATTTTGCCACCATCGTATCTCTATTGTATCATATTGTTGAATCTGAGATAACCTAAAATGAAGCTATGTAGCACATGGATGTCAGTTTGTCCTTTATAACTATGGGCTTAGTCATCGAATCAATGACCCTCCCACGTGCCTGTTGCGCACCTTACGAAGTAAGCTTCGCTTACTCTCCAAATCCTCAATCGATTTGTATGCGCAGAAGCACCTAATTAGAAGACCTGCATGAATATGTTAATCATGGAGACACATGAGATTTCCAGCCTTGAAAACCCCTTTCTCTTGTCTCTATCGTTTTAATATTCTATGGCTGAAGCTAAAATATGTTCTTACAAATCAGTCAGACTATGACATAGGTGTCACTGTGGCTTGCATCTTAAAAGATGAATAAGCTTGTACATGATATAAAAATTCGCGGAATGAAGCCAAAATAATCCGAATATGTTCTTGAATATCATCAGAGCTTACAGACCATGGAGTTGCCAAAACTTATGAAAGAAGTGATCGTTCACCCTACGAGAGGCGATACTCTAGAGCTCTGGACTGAGATCCATGAAGTGCCTCTCCCCCGGCCAGGCAAGGATGAAGTTGTTATTAAGGTGACTGCTGCTGGGTCGAATGTAAAAGGTATTTTACCTCTCCACAGGCAAGAAAATCCCAGAAATTATCGCTGATCCCGTACAGACTGGCTGCATATTACCAACCTAAAGATCTCCATGAACTCCGGTGATGATATCGCAGGCATCGTTCATGAAGTTGGTGACAACGTTACAAAGTTTCGTGTTGGTGATCAGGTTGCAGCTTTCCATCCTATGATGACTCCTGGTGGAGCTTATGTGAGTGCTAATTCGAGGAACATGATCCGCTTCAACAATGAATGTCTTCATAAGTATAAGGCTCGAACATTAACTCCCGCGAATGGTTGCAAAAACACAAGCTGACATCGACCCAGGCCGAATACGCTCTCGCACCGCAACATACTACCTTCAAGATACCTTCCTCCCTATCCTTCAAGAGCGCGGCAACAATGCCTCTAATCCTCACCACAGCAGCCCTCACGCTCTTTCGTCGCCAGCACCTGCCTCCACCATGGGCACCACGTCCCTCTTCTTCTGCACCCCTCCCGCTCATAATCTACGGCGCATCCTCCGCTCTCGGCGCATTTGCCATCAAGCTCGCGAGAGCGGCAAACATCCACCCGATCATCGCCATCGCTGGCTCTAGCTCCGCTCACATCTCCTCGCTGCTTGCCGCCGAGAAGGGCGACGCATTGATTGACTATCGCGACGGACCCGAGGCAACGAAAAGGCTTGTTAGCACGGCCTTGGGCCAGCTGGAGTGTTTCCATGCCCTCGATGCTATCAGCGCAAACCGGACCTGGATCCCGATATCTCAGATGCTCGCGCCATCCACGAATGAGCAACCTTCATATCTCTCGGTTGTCTCGGGTGCGAATAGGTATGACGAGTCTGAGATCCAGAATGGGGTTCAGATCGTGTATACGTTTGTGGGTACGGTGCATTCGGGAGCTTACAAGCCGGGCATGCCGAAGATGCCTAAAGATGTGGAGGAAGTTAGGGGAGACCCGGAGTGGGCGGGGAAATTCTTCGATTTTATCGCTGAATGGGTGTCGGGATCGGAGAGCAGTCCGATATTGGAAGGCCATCCTTTTGAATTAATTGAAGGAGGTCTCTGTGGTGTAGAGGTAGGATTAAGGAAGCTAAAAGCAGGTCAGGCAAAGGGTGTAAAGTTTGTTTACTGTATAAACGAGCAATGAATAACATCTCGGTTGTTGAATGCCTGTCCAAATTCAGTGTTGAATGTCTATCCAATTCTAGATGTTAAATTCTATCCATTCACAGATGCTTGTCTCAACATGAGCCCTTGATCTTATTGGTTTGTGTTGAGACGATCCATCCGTAAGTGTTCACAACCGGCTGGCAAAATTTTGTCCATCTGTCTTCCCAGTCTTTAGTCACCTCCTTCCTCACCCCATCGCTAAGATAGCCATTCTAACTGCTCTATTTAGCTCGTGTTCGTTAGCTTAGGAGTGATACCTTATATGCCGTCTCAGAAGCGAGCATTGAGCTTATTACTCTCGCTGATCGGTTGAACTGTTCTCAAATTCTGAAAATATAGCACAGGCTTGGTTGCGGCTTGGGACACTTAGCCGTCGGTAATCTGGTTGAGGTGATGACTGTCTTCGGCCTGTAAAACCATATGCTTCCCAAGCCAATTTCCTGCACCATGCGCGCTGCCCGGAAAGCGCTTCAGAAATTCAGAGTGCTTAATCCAAGATCCCGTGACATATTCCCGGCTGAAGACGCTCGTTGTCTCACTGACAGTAGTGTCATCCACACAAACAGCAAAAAGCAGTATAGAAAATGCAAAGAAGCCAGGACTAGTTAATGGGGCAACAGTCTTAATGTAGACATCTTCTTGCCTCCGAGTATCAGATAGAACTGTGTCAGGAGGAAGCATAGGGTCAGTTTGCTTTTGACATTGAGTTCAGACAATGGAGTTAGCGATGGCCAGCTTCACACCCAGATCCATCATTGTGAGTGCCGTGGTGGTTTTGCTCATTCCAAGCTTTCAAGTTTTGGACTATTTCTTCTGCCTGCATTTCGAGGGAGGCCATCTCAGCACAGCCTTCGCAACCCCAACTGCGTTCCTCTTTGACAGCGACTCTGACCGTCTAATCTTACCCATTTAGAAGGCAGAACTTAGGCGAGGATGCCCCTGGTCAACTGCTGTCGTCCGTGACTTCCTCTTAGAAAATACAATGTCTTATCGCAGCGCTTAATGTTGAGGATTTAAGGCAGGTACGAATGAATGGAGGCAGGCACTGCCAGACAGACCACGTTGGTCTTAAATTTTAGTATCATGCTCCAAATCATTCATAATAAGTCTACAATTGCTTTGGTCATCTCCTTTGATATAAGGACTTGAGATAGGCAGGACTTGATGCATCCTTAGGCTTTCCTTGAGATCTTTCTTCACAAGTCAAGACTTTCACCTAGCTGTCATGGCCGCCAACGTTCGAGACCTGGGTAGATATTCGGTCAAAGAGAAGGATGCTGAGGCGGCAGTCACGCCAGTGCCTGTGGACAATGACTTTGCTGCCGGGCATCATTCGAGGGTTTTTGGGAAGCTTGAATACTATGTCAGAAAGCTCGATTCATATGGCCTGGAAGCTCGTGGTATTGAGAGAGTCAAGAGCGAGGAACGGCAGCCGCAAAACTGGTTTGCCCTCAGCTTGCTTTGGTAATTGGGTGTCGGTACCATCAAGTTGATAATGACTGACGACCTAGGTCATCTGCTGGCTTGACATTGAGTTCTTACTCAACCGGATTCTTAGGGGTCGAAGTCTACAACCTGTCCTTTCCGCAGGCAGCGGGAATCATCTGGTCAGTTGGAGCACTTGGGGCAATGTGCTCGGCTTACATGGCAATTTTCGGAAAGCGTAACGGCCTTAGAGCTCTTACAAGCTCACGATTCGCGTTTGGCTGGTACGGAGCGATGGTGATGGCTCTATTCAATGTCTTCACCGAGGTGTCCTATGGAATTATTGACTGTATTCTGGGCGGCCAGGCTCTGCGGACCGTGAGCAAAGGGAAATTACCGCTTCCTATTGGAATTATTGTCATTAGGTATGAAAACTTGCTTTAGAGTATTAAGACTATAAGTTCATTTGGCCCAGGGCTAACTTTTTTGAAGCGCCATCTCCTGGATTATTGCGACTGGAGGCTACAAGTTCATCCACGCCTACTCAAGATTTGCCTTCATAGTTCCTATGATATCATTCATTGCTATGTATGCCGTTTTCGGGGATGAGTTTACAAGTTCTCCTGTACCCGTTCCAGACAATTATGAAGCCCATGCTGGGAAGGTGCTGTCCTATATTGCCGTCATCTTCGGTAGCTACGCAGGCTGGACTCCAGTGTCAGGCGACTACTACATCTACTTCCCTGAAAATACTCCAGACTGGAAGGTTTTCTGCATGTCATTCCTTGGCATATGGTTCATTCCCAGTTTTGCAACAACCTGTGGTGCCGCCTTTGCCTCCACGACTCTTTATAAAGCCGAGTGGGCAGCGGCATATACTGGGTCAGACACCGACTTGTAGGTTTTCCACTTTAAGATTGTGCTATCCTAACATGACGATAGTATTGATCAAGCCCTTAATGATCTCGGAAATGCTCGCTATTTCTTCATCTTCCTTCTTGGTTGGTCGTTGATCTCCAACAACATCTTCAATCTCTACAGCATTGGTCTTTCCGCTCAACTGTTCGGGAAATGGGCCATTAAGGTTCCTCGATTCATTTGGACTCTGTGCGCCTCGATCCTCATCACCATTTTGTCTGTTGTTGGCAGAAACTCTTTCAGTGCCGTGCTGCTTAACCTTCTTGCTCTAATCGGATATTGGTCAATGATTTACTTCGGAATCTTTGGACTGGAATTCGCCTTAATACGGCCGAAGTTCGGCCTTGATCTCTCTGCATGGAACGATCGAACAAAATTGCCACCTGGTTACGCAGCTGGATTCGCCTTCGGCTTTGGTGTCATGGGGGCTGTACTAGGAATGAACCAAACCTGGTATCAAGGGTAAGTTTTCTATTCTTCTCATGAGAGAAAAGAGACTGATGACCGTGTAGCAAGATTGGTGCCCATATTGGTGAATGGGGTGGAGATCTTGGAATTGAGCTCGGATTCGGCTTCGCGATTGTAACGTATCCTTTTCTGAGATATGTTGAGTTCAAGAAGTTCGGACGCTGACAAGTTTTCCTGGTTTCCATGATTTCAAACCTGATCTTCACTGGCCAACTACTGGTTTATTAAATGCTGGTCCTTTTGCCGTTCCAGTCTTAGCAATAATGCGTACTTGCTTTGTAAATATCGAAACTGCGCTGAGCTATATCTGAAGTTTGCTGGTCTCCGAAGCTGCTCTCTCCATCACATTTACTGTCCAATTGATGCCCTTGTCTGATTTACCCAGTTTTTCCCGATCGATCTGTGGTATTCACTGTAAATGAGGAGGAGAGAAGAGGTTTCTATGTCCTTATTGTTCTCTCCTGTTTCTCGTCTAGTGAGGGCATACTCCCATGAAATTTGATGCCTAGTATCACGCCCATGCCACTCATCATCCAACTATCGATATATCTGCTGAACTTGGGAGGAACGAAGTCCTACACTGCTAACATTAAGACAGCCTGTATGCTCTCAATCGGAAGTGGACTACGGAGAACTGTTTTCGAGGTCAATTCTTCCACGTGAGTAAACAATCCCTCGAGGATCTTGGAGCAACATGACGATTGAATGGTATAAAGTCCCGTCCATAGGCAAGTGGGGAAGAGTAATGGTGACTCTTGCCGTTTCCTCCAAGGGCCGAAGCCCAAGCCGTATCACCAACAAGCCCTTGATTTCTGCAAGATCCTGCTCTATAGCGGAGAGTCTGAAAATTTTAGCTTTAATCCCAACAATGGAATATGCATTGTAAATGCCTCCTGCTGAATTATATGAGTAGGGCTTTCTGTTGGACATGAACCTAAGCACCAATATTTTAATCACGTGATGCAGAAACAGGAGCCAATGTCTCGACCAGCGATGCTCTGAGGACTGGAAAGCTGCACTCGATTTTAACAAGATGTATTGACACGGGCTCTAAATTGACATTGAGATTGTGACGCTTGCCTCAAACGATCACAACGACGACAAACCACTAGACTTGGCAGTTCTCGTAACTGGTTCGCAGTCTCGGCAATTTCCGCAGGAAACAGCCGTCCATCTCTGTGGTGGCATACTGGATGGAGAACTGGCTGAATTAGGATCGAATCTCTATGAAAGAAGGGTCAGTCGCTCTTTCACGTCGAATGCGGTGTTATAGTTCCAATATGCAGCGATGGTTTCCGTCTGTGGCCCTATCCCCACCTTTGGGGATTGATATACCAGCCAAGCATTTGGAAGGCCTGGGGTCACCAGCGGTATCAACGAGTTAAATTTAAGTAGATATTAACTATAACGATACATGGTCGAGTCTCTCCTTAGCATATCTGACTCTCATTAAAAGCGGTAACGAGTATACGATGTCAACGACCAGTCTAGCCAAGCCTGACACCATCGAGTTACGGCTTAGGCTTGGTGGAGAATATGTCACTCATCAGGTCTCTACAGCTCCGCCGAGGGAATGCACCACATCAGAGATTCCGCTGATAGACCTGACTAACATCGATGGTGATTTTCCCCAGCGCACAAGAATCGCAGAGGAAGTTCGCAATGCGGCTGAAAAATTGGGCTTCTTCTATATCAAGAACCATGGTATCGAGAAGGAGGTCATCGACAAAGCTTATGCTCAAGCTACCAGGTATAATCACATCCACATCATTTCAACCAACTTTCTGCTAATTCAGGGTCAGATTGTTTAACCAGCCCTCAAGTTTGAAAGAACCCGCATCCAGAAGTCAGTCAAAATTTCTCAACAATGGCTGGAGTGGCCGAAGCAGTACCTTGGTCAATCCAGGCGAAGGTCCAGATTTAAAAGAAGGATTCGGCTGGAGCTATTCACCCGAGTTCGATCCCTTATACAAAGATCACTACCTTGACCCTGAAGTCATTGCAGCTCGCAGTACAGACGAACCCCACATCTGGAATGCTACAGCTCATCTTGAAAACTTCAAGACCGACACCTTGACGTACTGGAGATCCTGCATTACGCTTGCCAGAAAACTCCTCAAGATATTCGCCCTCTCGCTGTCTCTTTCTGAGGATTACTTTGACGGCGTGACAGCTTTTCCTGGTGCGGACGGTGTATACAATTTCTATCCCGCTCTAACACCTGAGCAACTCAAAAAATCAACACCAGATGTAGGGCTGGGTTCTCACACAGACTTCCAATGCTTTACGCTGCTGTGGCAAGACATGTCTGGCGGTCTACAGATTTTGAACCGCAACTCGGAATGGGTGTGGGCGACACCTATCGAGGGGACGATCGTGGTGAACATCGCAGATTTCTTGTCCCGGCTCACGAATGACCGGTATAAGAGCACGATCCATCGAGCCTATAATCGGGGCCTGGAGAACAAGGATCGGATCAGCATGCCGTTCTTCTTTGGCTTCAACTATGATGCGAAATGCGCCGTATTGCCTAGTTGCGTAGACGACGAACACCCAGCGAAGTACGAAGCGATATCTTGTGGCGAGGCAAGTTGAACCTCGAAAACTTGTGACAGGTTCAAGCGTTGATATGTTTTTAGTGGCGTGAGCTAAGATTCTCGACCACAATAGAGGCGGCCAAGAAGATGAACTTAAAGGTTTGAAGAAGTATCTCAACAAGCATTACGAGATTCAGAATGCAGCCTATCAAATCTTCCATCTGGGCTGAGGGTAGGAAAATGAGGTGATTAGTGGCAGAATACTGTGTATAGAGTGGCAAACATAGCGCCAAGGAAATGGTTTCGGCTAAGCCCCTTTTCCGAGAATGGAAGAGGAGCCTGTTGAAATGTTGATTGGTCTAATACGTTTGCTTGATTGTTGATTTAGATCTGATATATAGCAATGGGGTACTGGGATTTTCGGGTTCATGTTTGGAAAGAATAATCGCCCTAGGTATCCCAAAAAAGTATTTAATTTCTCTCGTTCTTGAGAGACCACATGTAAGAAATAGTATTTCCCTTCAAAGCTTCAGAAACCTAGCTGTTATCTCAGAATTGATTATTAAATAGGTAACAAAGGTACTAGAGACCAATAGCCATGTCGTATCTTATAGAATCTTGTCCCTCCAATCTTGCTTTTAAGCTGCTTACAATGTTTCGTCTCCTTTGCAACAGTGAAAACTTGTTACAAAGACCAGAATGTTAACAACGAATTTTAGCGCATATAATTTGAATTTATCTGCCAATCGCCAGAAACCAACAACGCTACACGGATTCAACAACACGAGCAGCTGCAACATACCACAAGGAATGGGGCGGTCGCGCAACTGTAGCTATAGTACCAATGCTCGTGTATGCACAAAGACAACAGCTGAGGGAAACTCCAATTGCTGCACACTCTTAAGCCGTTGGAGCTGTTTGAGGGAAAAGCATCGATTCAACAATACACAATAAAAAGTGAGAGGCAGGAACAAACCCGTACTGATATATCCTTTATCAGGTCTTCAGGCTCTTCCCTGGACTTTCAGAGAGCGCCAATACGCTTAATTCTCAAGGCTTAAGTCTTGAAACGCCGAAACACTAAAACACTACCTACATACCCATTCCCTGAACCTAGGCGGGATAAATGAATGTCTCATATTTCCTTAGAAATTTAAACTATATTTAATATTACAGGTCACTAAGCCCTTGACATAGCATAAAGACCACGAATCGTTGATTTTACACAGGGTAAAGAAGAAACAACTTTTGAATTGAACTCATCGATCTATCTGTGTATCACCGCCCTGCCAGATAAAATTTCCAATTTCATCTCTTGCAAAGCTCATTCGCTATACCCTCGACATGCCAACATCACGTCATCGTCACGTTACTACTTAAACCCGCAAACTTCACATCTCGTCCATCCAAGTTATGAACAAACAGAGCATGGAGATGAGAGCAACAATTTACCAGCGGCGGCGCCCTTCATCATCGTCATCACGTCTGCCACCATAACCGCCTCGGCGCTCTTCGTTATCAAAGCCACCAGGAACGCCTTGGGCACCGTACTCTTCACGGGAATCTTCGCCTCCATATTCACGGCGCTCTCCTCCATAGCCACCTTCGCCTGTGAAAATTTTAGCAAATGCACTCAAGATGATGGATATGATTTATACGCTTACGTCTCTCATCTCCCCCATAACCGCCTCCTCTACCACCGTACTCACCTCGCTCTTCACCACCGTAACCACCTCCACGGCGTTCCTCTCCTCCATAACCGCCTCCGCCTATTTTTAAAGTTAGTAAGTGCGTATGAGAACCCAGACATTCATTTCGGCACTCACGTCTCTCGTCCCCTCCATAGCCACCACCGTAGCCGTGTTGACCTCCACCATATTCGTTTCTATCTCCACCGCCGTAGCCACCTTCACGACGCTCCTCGCCCCCATAGCCACCTTGTTTACCTCCATAGGACTCTCGTTCTTCTTCACGTCGGCCACCTCCATATTCATTTCTGCTTCCACCATACTCGTTTCCGCCGCCATATCGCTTCGGCTCATCATCATCCTCTTGAGAGTCGGAGTCAGCATGCTTCTTATACTTCTTCTCCTTATCATGCTTCTTCTTCTCCTTTTTCTCCTTCTTGTAATCATCAGAGTCGTTTGACTTACGGCGTCCTCCATATTCGTTGCCACCACCATATCGCTTTGGTTCGTCATCGTCTTCGGAATCCTTGTCAGCATGCTTCTTATATTTCTTTTTCTCTTCCTTATCATGCTTCTTTGACTTTTTGTATTCATCCGAATCGTTCGACTTACGACGTTCTTGGCGTCCACCATATTCATTGGAGCCGCCATAGCGCTTGGGCTCATCGTCGTCTTCTTCGGAATCAAAGTCAGCATCTTTCTTCTTTTTCTTCTTTTCTTCTTTCTCATGCTTCTTCTTCTCCTTTTTGTATTCGTCTGAGGCGTTTGACTTACGACGTTCTTGACGACCGTACTGCTGAGTCTCAGAACTTCGTCCATAGCCGGAACTGCTTTGCTCGTAGCTTGAGTACTCTGCCTTGTGTCCCCCACCTGAGTAGTGGGTCTCGGTAACTTCAGCTCGACCGTATCTGTTACCACTCTGAGCAGTCTCAGTATATGACTGTTGGTAATTGCCGGAAGAAGTGTAGCCCTCCGAAGTCTTGGACTCCTTGTCGCCACCACCGAAAGAGCTCAAAAGGCCTCCGCCAATACCACCAGCGAGAGCACCAACAAGGCCTCCTAGAGCTCCACCTCCAGCGGCTTGCTCAGCAAACTTTCCAATCTTCTCCTCATGTCCAGAGAATGCATTTCCACCGGATTTACCACCCTTCTTGATCTTTGCCATACCCAGTGGTTTTCCACATCCATGTCCTTTGTCATGAACGCCTTCCTTGTGGTTCTCTCCGTTCTTGACGCCGTTTCTAGAAAGCTTCTGTCGCAACTCTTGTTGGTAGCGTTGGTCCTGCTCGTTCCACCATGTCTCGACAGTACGGAACATGATTTGCCGACCGTCTGAGGCACCGTCCTCCCCCAACTCTCGTTGAGCAGGGTGATGGAAGACACCGTTGATAATACGAGTGATGGTTCTATCAATATCCACACTCTCGTCGTCCCATGCTGCGATGAGTTGTGGGACGGTCCATTTGACGACGGCAGACGCAATCCTACCCGCAGGCTCATTGAGGACCTATATTTGATTAGATACTGAAAAGCTGATTCTACAGAGCGAACTTACATTAGAGAAATGATCCTTGGACAGCATAGAGTGAGTGGGATCAGTGCAGTCGTCATGGTTCCACACAATCAATTGCTTATCCTCTGAACTTTTGATGACGGTAGAAGAGCCAGTGCTCAACTCTTCTTTGATCTGCGCGATGATTGGAAGAACAAACGGCGCAAGCAAGCTAAAGCAAAACTTGGTAATTTCCTCCTGGAACTGCTCTAGCAACTCCGGAAGGAGTGGGATTGACTCGATAGCCTCAGTAATTGAGAGCATTACCTCATCGTGCCATTCAATGATGGGATAGATTTGCCTCACAAGGTCTTGAGCTTGGAGAGTGAATTCCTCTGGCTCAAGAGGAGAGATTCGGACTTGGTTCATTTGACCAGCAGTAGCATTGGCTTCAACCTCATCAGCTTTTCCCGCTTCATCCTTGCCGCCAAATATTCCATCAGGGATCTTGCTCAAGAGTTCCTTCAAGGCGCTCTTGTCGGCGCGGGCGCTTTGCTGCATAGTGCCTTCGAGTTCCTCAATCTCGGACTGGGTAGCTTTGTCGGAGATTTCACCGCAAACCGAGTGCAAGAAATCAACACCACCAAATGTTCCTGTAACAAGGGGATATACGGCACCACGGGCGCCTTGGAGGCGGATCTGGGTGTTACGGCCAACATGAGGAAAGATATCTCTTTCGCCCATTTCGATTAATGCAAGCTCAGTAAAATTGCTGTGAGCAGAGTAATCTGAATACATTAGTATAAAGACAAAATTATTGCGAGGACTGTCCAACCTTCCAAGCAGTGAAGTCCGGTTCCCAACAAACGGAGTGCCTCATAGAGCTCATCCTTGTTATTCGTGCGTGCATAAGATCTGCCGAGTTGAATACTCCTGCCAAAGAGGTTTCTCAAATGCTTTGCGGATGTCATGATTCCTACACGCTCATTCGCAATATAATTCTTCAAGCCAGTCTCCTCATCAATACCAAGTTCGGTGCCCTCATCCACGGGGCCACGGAGTCTGCGATCGTATTGTGTAGCATCTATGTTATCGGCGTAATCTTTAGGGTTATCGATGTGGTCTTCAGGACGGTAGCAGCCAAGACGTTCTGTGGTGACTTCGAATTCCTTGGTACCAAATCCGAAAGTCATGAATCCAAGCACCCAAAGTAGAATGCGGATGGCCTCAGCAGAAACAGACTTAACAGTACCGACATCGATAGCTTGTGCTAGATTGGAAGGTTAGCTTAGCTTTCAATGGTGGTGGGGTACGCACAATAGTCTCTGAGCCAGTTTCCAAAATAAACTCGGGCTACATTCATCTTATCAAACTTCTTTCCTCCTGCAGCTCTTGACATAAGAAGGGTGAGAAGGGTGTCTTCAATATCGCCATGACGCCCTGGATTGTTGTTAGCAAGTGGTTGTGACGATAGTTGTGACGATAGAGAGGGGTACTGACAGTTTGAGCCCTCGATCTTGGATATGGAAGCAATGTTTCCAGCACCAAAGGCATGAGCTGGTCTCGCCAGCAACAAGACGATGGCAATGGTGAGCACCACATTAGAGGTGCTAAAGGTAGGCATCGTGAGATTCATTCAAGTGTAATTAATGGATTTTTGTTGGTGTTGAAGCTTCTCAACTCCGATGGATGATGTTCTTGGAAAGGAGGGGGAGGGGTTCTGACAACAGCTTGTTTCAGTGTGCTTTGGCGGGGGGAGGGAGGGAAGAGAATTGGCGCCAAGGATCAGCAGGTGGTGATGCAATAAGGAGCTTGTTGACCAATGAATTGGTTCCATTGACAAAACCGAGAAATGCGTGTCGGATCCCCCTGTCCAGCTGAGTTTAGAGGTCCCAATACCCTTATAATGAAAAGGAAGCACTCAGCAAATAGAAATGACAGATCTTTGCACTCGGCGGATCAACCAGAGTCGAAGACAAGAATTTCAAGCTGCAGTTTATTCTATTGTTTACATGTGTAACCTCGAGGCCGAAGGCACTTATCCTTGAAGATGAGCTGTCGGAAAACGTTGTGTGTGTGTGTGTGTGTGGAAAACTCTGCAACCCTCTCCAAGGCAATCAATTAATCATCATACGATTTGAAAGTGAATTTAATGAGCTAGATGATCACGCTTCCTGGAAATGAACATAGAACTGCGCGTTGTAGAAGCTCTCAGGCTGTGCCTGCCCAACTGTAGATCGTGCAAGAGAAGTCAGAGGTCGAGCTCAGGACATGCATGCTAAAATTTCCAGCCTCGACAGAAATTTACGAGGTGTGAGGACGTGTTATCTAGTTCTGTACAGCCAGTGTTGAAGTGGTAGTGCTATTTTCAGTTGGGCGGATATTGTGTCACGCTGTGATATTCAGAAGCCTAGCGATGACGGCAAGGTATATGGGGATGGCTGGCTTGCGCCGGCGGTAATGCGCAAAGATAGCATTGGATCGCTGCTCGATTAGCAAGGTCTTGGTAGAAAAAAAAAAGACCTGTAATGGGGTTTGAGGCCCTAAGGTAGCGATTGCTCCAGCTGTTAAGAATGAACCTAGGGATACGCTGTGTTGAGCGACAGGGGCAGTGGCTCTCTCTAAAGTGGTAATTCTAGTACCAGCCAGTAGCCCTGTACCATCCAACAAGAAAGCCAAACGGAGTTAGGGTAAATTCAGGAGCATAAGCCTACAATCTTGGTGTATTTTACAGGCTTGTCGGAATAGCGAGGAAGCTGTAATACGGGTTTTACACGGCTCAAGGCTCGTACCAAAGTCCTCTCTGCTACAAAATGGCGCGGTGCAGAGTAGAGAAGGATAATGGGCTACCTGTATTCAATGTAGCAATTCCGCTGGTGCACTGAACATAGGCTTGTACGCTATATTCTATACGGCACTGTGAAGCAAACAGTGGGCGTCCCAGCCTTCGCCTTTTCGGTTTTCCGCGCTTCGGCTATGGCGCCTCGCCTCATAAAGTCAACGCTGCCCACCTTCACCCCAGTCCCCCAAAACTGAACTTTTCGGGGCCTCCCTCAGCGTCAACCACTACCACGTCCAGCGCATCAACAACACCATTTAAACCAAACAGAATGGCCAGACCAAAGAAGGCAGCTGAAGAAAAGTCCAAGGACGCCGCAACACTTTCGATTGATGTCGAAAGCTTCGTTCGTACCAGAGATCAGGTAAGACATTTACTATCATCTTCATTCCTCCTCAACAACTCGATCGTGTCTCGAGTCTCAACATCTCCGATGATGGTGCCAATGAGGTTCGGCATCATGATTCATCGGTATCATAACTCGACAGCGCACGCGCCGATACCTAAGAGCTACTGATCAATAATGGATCGTACCTCCGCGATCACAAAGACGCGTCGCCCAACATTGCGCTTCCAATGTTGTTGTCGCTGTCTTCCACGCGCTTCGTCATTGTTTACAATATGGTGTCCACATTTGCGCGTCCAACACATCATGATACTAGCTTGAGGCTCTCCAGCATACGGCTAACAGATAGTTATACAGTTCGTCAGCGGACTCGCAACGTTACAAGATGCCATCCAAAATCTCTCAACTGCCTACATCAAGCACACCAATGCAATTCTTAGCGATCACGGTGAGGGTCTTGGAATAGACTTCGCACTCGCGCAGCAACTCAGCGAGAATCCTATTCTTGCTGCTCACGCTGCCGCCGGTAGTCCTAAGGCAACTGGCGACAAGGAAGAGGTTCAGAAGCGCAAGAAGAGACAACATGATCCAAACGCACCAAAACGCCCACTCACTCCCTTCTTCCTCTACATGCAGACCGCACGCCCGATCATTGCGCAAGACCTTGGCGATGTTCCCAAGGGCCAAGTTAGCGAGGAGGGAACGGCGAGATGGAAGGCTTTGGATGACGAAAACAGGACTGTATGCAAGCCTCTAGACCTTGGTGACTCGTGCTGTGATCTCAACTTACGTATTATAGTTATGGACCAATGCCTACAAGGAAAACCTTCGTCTCTATAACGCCCGGATGCGTTCCTATAAGGCTGATCATAACCCAAATGCCAAAGACATGTCTGACGCAGATGCTCTCGCATACGCTGAAGAACACAACATCGGCACTGAAACGGCGACTGCAGATGCTCAATTGGTTGGAGAAGCACATGATGCTGGTAATCCAGTAGATGAGGACGAAGATGCCGAGGGAGAGCCAGACAAGGAGCCAACACCACCACCCGTCGTCAAATCTACTCCAAAGGCTAAGTCCAGCCGCAAGAGCAAGGGCGCTAAAGAGAAGGCTCCAGTGCCTGCTCCAGAACCTATTGTTCCCTCTAGCTCAAGCATTGTCCCTCCCAAAGCGCCTGAGCCCGAGAATACTCCATCCAAGGTCGAAAAGCCCAAGGCAGAGAAGCGCAAGAGGTCCTCCAAGAAGGAAGAAGCAAAGGAAGAAGAACCTGCTGCTGTCGAGGCGCCGAAGTCTTCGTCCAAGTCAAGAAAGAAGAAGGCTAAGACTGAAGCATAGATCATGCTTTTTCTTTTTAACTTCCGGTGAGTCTTGTGATCCCGCGTGCTTTTGATGTGGTTATAGCATCTAACAAGATTTTATAGGGTTTGCATTGAAGTGCTATGGCCAGCACTGGTTTTCTCTGTCTCATATTGACCCGTCTCCGTATGTCATTGATAGTATTTTCAAAAGGAGAACCTTTTCATTACTTGCTACTTGTATGATGTTCGTTTTGCTGGTGGGATTGGGAATCGCAGGCCCGGGTCATGGGGGAAAAAATGCCGTGTTGTTTATCGAGTTGCGCCGGTTTTTGATAGTACAAAGGATTGTTCATCTTCTGAATGACTGTATATTTCCCAAAGTGATTCTAGTGTAGTTACTTTTGCATGATGTAGGTGCTGTTTCGTGAAGATGAAAGGTTGGATCTTTCTCGCTTAAAAAGGGGTTGCTGGCCGCTTCCTTCCTTTGTCGGTGCACCTAAAGAACAGCCCTGAAAGATAAGAGCTACAGGCAGTAAGGTCTCAACACCAATGTATCTGGAGACGGCCAACGTCCGATCGGTTCTCCCGGGCTTACAAGCCTAGGCCACCAACATGTTAGGCACTGCTACAACACAGATTCGTTACACGCTGTTTCCTTGATCATCAATCGTCTACCTGCCCCAAGCCTTAGAACATCTAAATATACATTAGCATAGAGTAACATCACAAAGAAGCACAGGTCTCAAACTCCCTGACATAAATTTCTAAACCAACAACAAACGATGAAAGGCCATTTTTGAAATAAAACTCCTACTAGCAACTGAATATAAAGTCTCCTTTATGTCCTCGCTACACACTCAACCTCTCGAACCCTTTCGTCCACAACATCCGCAATCCGACTTCTAAACAACCAACACTAAAATGGCCATTGATCTCTACGTTCTGTCTCTATGCCTGCTCGTCTACACAATAAGCAGCAGCGCTTTCCTATTCCTCATTCACCTCCACCTCATCCTAAAGCAGCGCGACATGCTCCACAGGCCAACATATGATGCCCGCGCTGCAGAGGCACGACATGATAATATCAGCGAGACAGGAACCCCTCGTACCCCTCCAGCACCCCAAGGTAGCTATGCCGGACCGGTGGTTCCCCTTTCTGAAGACGAAGGATCCCTAAGTGATGAGGAGATACGAGACCCTGCTCATATGACATTCGAGGAGCTGGTGATGGCTGATAATGAACCGGTATATAACACGGAGAACAGAGGGGGCGGGAATTCATGAGGTAGCTACGTTCATGAGATGAGCTATAGAACGGTTTGTTGTCATCAGCATCTTGGCTACATGTTGGTAGGTCGGCCATGTCATGCCGAGAAGATAAAAAACACAGAATAAAGAAGCCTTGAATAGAATTTCGCATAGAGATCTCTCTGTTCTTCGTGCCCAAAGCCATGCGTGTAAAAGAGCCGGTAAAAGACGTGATTAACCTTTAAAGCATACTGTCTTCTATCAAAACGAAACCCTCGAAATTAACTTCCGGAAAATTACACGGCCAAGTCATCATAAAATCCACGCTGATCGCCAACGAAAGCCAGAGATGTTGTCCTTCGTTCCCCAGCTCGTAGACGTGCCTCTCGGCTTTGTAAGTCTTTTCTCTGGATCCGTCATTAGCCCTTTCACTACCTTCTACATCGTTTGCACAGCCTATGCAGTCCAGAAAACGCAATTACGAAGCTTACGGTACAGATCCATCAGCAGGCTAAGATGGGGCTGACGGCAGAGAGAGTGATTTCGAGAAAACCACCACTTGTCGTGGCGATGATGAAGCATCCCGTAGTCTCATCGTCGATAGCAGGATCGATCTATACACGGTTTGCAAATTAGCCTCACAACTTCTGCAGGAGGGGCGGGAGAAAGCAGCAAGGACGGGGTTCTTGAGAGCAAAGCCCGAGGAAGCAGTTCGTGAGCAAGAGCGTTCTGCGGCCTGAATAGGATATGGATTGGGGCGTGACCAGGCGTCACTTTATGGCTACCATGGCCTCTAAGCCAGGAAAGCCACCATGCCCTTAACGAAAGCTATGGAACACCGCCACGAACCGGTGCGCAAAATACCCCCAAAAATCCCAGCGTAGAAGGCATTGCCGCGATTTTAAAAGGACGTGATACCTAGGTGCCACAGCTCCACCCCGAATATATAACCCGCCGCACCCGCACCAGGCTCCGCTCCACGCAAGTCTGACCAAGCACCAAAACCGGATCGCCTTCTCTAAAAGCCCCCAGAACCGAGTTCCAGCCTCTCCGCTGATGTTTCGAAGTGTTCGGCTCCTGAAAAACATCATACAGCTATTCAATTTGGAAGCAGGGAGCAAGTCTCATGCAATAGATATAAACACTTCGGTAACAGGGCATTTGAAATGGAAGCGAATGGCCCATTCTCGAGATCTATAGTAAGAGGTATGAGCTGGCGCGAGAGATGTAGGCTTCAGACTATTTCCGCTGGGTGTTGTCCGTAAGACTTGGGATCTCATTTGGTCTCGCTTCCAGCGTAAAGTCGCTGATCCTGCCACTAGCTATGGCGGAACCATGTATCTATAGCTCCTCCTATTTCTCAGCTCAGTTGAAATCTTGCCTAGCTAGAAAATTGGGAATACCAGGTTTGGGAACAGGAGGAGCTCACCAAAATGAAGGTTTTAGGCTCGGCTTGAAACGTTTCATAGATTTTCATATACCCGAAGCAAAAGGAAAACAAAGAAAGTTTTTAGTGGTGAATTGCTTATATTAGGCTCATGGATTTCATAATTTCAGGCATGAAAAAGAGTATAAGTGACATCTTGCTCGCGAGTTGAAAAGCATCATAGATTGTGCATTCGTGCTATATTAACTATTCAATGCCCTTCACTTCTTGACTATAAGCACCTGAATGTTGCAGTAATTCTTCAACCCCTGGTGGCCCCATTCAACGCCTAGGCCGCTTTCCTTAACACCACCGAATGGCGTTGTTGGTGAGAGATCAAAATGGCTGCACCAAGTCAGCAAACACCATTCCAGAGTCCCCATGCCTGTCAATATTGTGTATTTAAGACCTTTTCAAATATCAAAAACATTAAAATAAACACTTTTCACCTACTTGTTGATCCAAACGTTGCCGGCTTCAAGCCTTCTTGCAATACGCTCTGCTTCATCCGGGTTCGAAGACCAGACCGAAGCGCCCAGTCCCATCTTAGTATTGTTAGCACGCGTCACAACTTCGTCCTCCGTCTTCCAAGAAAGAATGGGGACAATGGGCCCTATCATGCGTCAGCAAAATAAGAGCGATTCTCTATTCACCGTGCTTTGAAATACCGAATGGTTCTTCCACAACAATCCGAGACTCATCGGGGGGGTTGTCAATTATTGTTGGATTGATGAAGTAACCTTTAGTTTGCTCAATCTTGCCTCCGAAGGCAATATTGTATTCACTACCGGGAGCTTTCGGTCAGCAATATCAATATTGACCTTCGTGGATGTAACTTGAAGTGTAAAATCATGGCCGGGAAAGAGTTGACTGCAGAAGACGGAGGGTGGCATTTGCGTACTTAGCTTCAATATCTGCGAATAGTCCTTTTACTTTCTCATATTGCATGTAATTCTGGATCGGGCCGTGGGTAACTCCTTCCTGCTTTCCATCTCCAACCTTGAGAATCTTTGCACACTGCACCAGGGTGGCTCGAAACTTCTCATAGATGGATTCATGGATGTAAATTCGTTTCATACAGAGACATACTTGACCGGAGTTCATGAATGCGAAGAATGCAATCTAAGGCAGAGACATCAGTACAGGGCCGCCAAGTGTACGGGAATAAGAAAAAGATGTCGCTCACTTGAGGTGCTGTTTTCTCAATATCGACATCTGCACAGATAATCGCTGGATCATTACCACCTCTAGATTAGGTATCAGCTAATATTTCCTGCAGAGCTTTGGAGGGGACGGTGAGTATACAGTTCTAATGTAACACGCTTCAGTGTCTTGCTCGCACTTTCCATGACTAGTTTGCCAGTAGCCGACGAACCGGTAAAACTGATCTTGTCAATGCCCGGATGGCTGGTGATCAATGGCCCGAGGGTGTCGTCCCCACTCAAGCATTGAAAGACACCTGGTGGAAAGATTGAAATAGCCAGCTCTGCAAGTTTTAGTCCACAATAGGGAGTGTATGGCCTGGGAGATGGCTATTAGTATCCTCCTTTATGCTTAGCAAATCTGTGCACGCCTACGAAGGTTTCACTATAATCACGTTTCCCGTCAGAAGTGCAGGTGCAATCTTTCCCGTGGCGAGCAAAATTGGAAAGTTCCAAGGGACAACTGCATATGTCACATTAGCGGATAACTCTGGAAAAGGGGCCACGGTTGAGCTTACTGGCTCCCACAACTCCAATGGGTGTATAGCGTACGATTGTTCGACGGTCTTCGTTATCTTCAATCACTTCCTCAGGAATATCCATTTGTGCTGGAGCACGCATCCAATGTACAGCGGCGGTCAACTCGATATCGGCCGCTGCGGTCTAAAGATAAATATATTAACTTACGATACAAGCTCGGCATTTTGAAATACTGACCGGCTTGCCTTGCTCCAGGGTCAGCATCGAAACAAACCCAGCTCGCTCCTTCTCTAGCGCGTCCGTAAATTCGAGGACAAGCCTTTTCCGCTCAGTAAGAGAGGTTTGAGACCAAGGAATGAACGCCCTTCTTGCTGCGTCTACAGCATGATTGAGGTCCTCATTCGTTGCCAGAGGAACATCATGATATGGAATGGCGGTTGCAGGTAGGATTCCTTGCCTGTGAAATTTGGTATCGACCAGTTGACCGTTGATAACATTCTTGAAGACGCCGAAGTCCAAAGGCGTATGCTGAGGCTGCTTATTGGCCACTCCAGTAACATTCTGTTCGTATGCCATAGTACAGACTTGGATATGCGAAGGCAATCGGCTCTTGAAAGGTTGGGTGACAGATTGGAAGGGTTGTTGAGGAGAATAATCAAAGAGGGGCTGTAGGAGTGATGAGTATGATATCAGGTGTTATAAGCTGCTGTGCTGACCATATCATCTGTAGTGTATTGTGGTAACAGGCATTAAGCTTACATCAATGGTGACGGTACCCACTCGCTTAAACTGGGAGAGAAAAGGGGCAGGCTCGGGAAGGTGGGGGTGATTTCTTCTCTTTCGAGCAGGCCGGCCAAAATCTACCTATCCTATCACTATAATCCAGTCACCCTGAACACGAGGGGTTTCACGTCGCGTTCTTAACAGAAGATTTCTACAAAGTCCTCCTCTCCTTTCATGTTAGATGTTATAAAGCTTTGTCCTCCGCAACAGATGCTCTTGACTTCTCGCAAGTCTCTGTCATTGCTATTACAAGAAACAATCCAGCGCTTACTTACAGTCGTAGCAAGCCTCAATCCTTCGTGACAATAATTGTCGACAAGTCCCCAAAGGAGCAAAAATTTGTGGTTCATAAAGCGCTGATCAGTCAAAAATCACCCTTCTTCAAACGCGCATTTGAAGGTCCTTTCCAAGGGGGTCAAACACAGACAACGACCATTGACGATGTTGATGGCTCCATGTTTGGCCTACTGGCTCATTGGCTTTACACCACGAACCTACGAGATAATCTTTCGTATCCTATTTTGGACTGGCCATCTACTCGACAGTACGCTGATCTCTAGACAACGGCCGACCGTTTCTTGATGCCAAGGCAGCAGAACAACATTGTGGACTGGCTTTTTGTTCATCACGACCGCTTGCTAAACGAATGGCATAAGATCAAGGCAGCTGTAGATTTCCTATACGTTAACGAGGCAATGAAGCAGAACCCATTGAAGAGGGTCTTGGTCAACCGTGTTGCCTTCAGAGGTTTTGTGGGAGGGAGAAAACAATTTTAACACACCGTCTTCGAAGGAGAAATTTCTATCATTACCAGATGAGTTTATGGTTGACATCTCCATGCTGCCAGGACGCGTCAGGGAATCTTGGGCGTAGCAGACATGGAAAATGTGGCAAATAACTCTGAATACTATGTTCCGATTCCGATTCAGAAAAGGAATGAAGTGTGCTTCAGGCATGTGCTTTGCACGGTCTTGTCCAACATAGTTCGGATGAGCGGAACACTCCAATATATGGTGGGCAGAAATAACGGATAGGTATTCTCAACTCAACCCATAAAAAAATTAAGGTACTGACAATATCAGTTCTGTAATTGGGTGTTAATGGAAGTTAAATTCCCTAAATCTGCCAGAAAATAACAAAGAGGGCCTTCCATTATCACAACACTGCAGTTCCTTTGCTTAAAGACCCTAAAACACAAGTCTCGCATCATAAATAGTCAGTGCTGAAAACCCTCATTTCCCATTCTCTACATACTTTTCGCTGCCTGCCCTAATTAATCCCATCCCCAATCATTGGCGGCAAAATACGTAACCGATGTAAGCTGTGATTCCCACGAGGGAGCCCTTACCAAATCGCAGATCTGACTGACCCAAAGTGTGATCCCGTCTCGGCCTAATCGATGTTGGCGCATACGGTGTGATGGTACGTATCTCAGGTTCAGTCACGGGCTTGTTTCCGGTATTTGCCGGCAAAAAAACCTAGAGTTGCTGTTGCGAATAAGCTCAAGGGCATGTTAAGCGATGGAGGTTGAAATCCTGACTTGGCCTTTGGTGTTCGGTTAGGGTTCGTAGCGGTGAAGAATGTTGATCTGAGAGTTATTTATGCTTGATGAAGCTTAATTTTGTTGGTGTAAGTAGGTGAGATGGGAGTTATTGAGTCCATATTTAGCACGGACAGTGGAAACGAATGGGCTCGCGATGCAGGCGTTTTGGTGAGGCTTCTGCTGAGAGAGGACGAGGTGTCGTTCGCGTCTGTGTTGTCGGTGCGTTGAGAGCATTAAACGAAGCATTATCGCTAAGGCGACAGGGAGTTGATGATGATGGATTACTGTAGTCGCGGGTTCATCCGTACAATCGAGATGACTTTATCATGCTCACGCCATGCTGAGGCCCACTGAGTCCATTTGTAAAGTAACGTCCCCATGACTCGAGAAAGCAGGGAGCTTGACAAACCCCTGGGGGCATCAACATAACTCGTACTGAAGGGAGTGATGCGAACGTAGCCATGATTACTCGCATGTACAACATCAGGTGCGAGAAGCCTCACTCACGGAGATTTTGAATCGGGACACCGGACTGTCCCGCCCAGACGATCCGTACTACGTGGTCCCTCCTCTGAGCTGCCCGCAGTCGACCAGGATAACCACGAAGAAGGAATTCCCATTGCAAAGGCGATATAGTTTGGGTAGCGGTTGAAGCTTGGATCACTCCCAATCCCCTGAGCTCGCCCTAATTTCGGCAGACACATGCCAGATCTCGGTAATCTGCACGGGCCCTGAATCGGAGTCTCCTCCGAATCCACATCCCTTAAATTCTTGATTCCTCTATTCGCTCCGACCGTAGATGGCAGGTGAAATGGAGAAGAGTTGCTTGGGCCCTTAAGATATTAATACAGGTGACACACTGCATTGGGAAATTCCCCGCAGTAGGATTCAATATCCGCAAGGATCCCGCAAACGGTGGCGAATAATCTTCGCTTTGGAGCCCACGATCCTAGTGGGGAATGTCAAAATGCAAGTTTGCCCTGCACTTATCGCAAGTAAAAAAAATGGGGGGTATTGAAGGAATATTCCACCATTAACACCTACATTGGGGAAAGTATAAAGATGGAAACCTGCATAGTTCGTGAGATGGTGCTCTTCATCCTCGAACCAAGGTCCTTTATACGGTTGAGTCGCTTGTGCATTCGCTCTTTCATCTAGGAATCGACACCATGAAGTTCACTCTTGGTCTCGTGGTCGCGGCTCTATCGCTCATTGAAAATGCTGCAGGGAGAAATTTGGGCAGTCGTGGTCCAGAAGTGAAGCCTCGAACTGTGTATGCTCCGTCACCTAAGCCGCATAGAAATAGACAGGAGTAGGTGGCGTCCCAAATCTCTCCTTTCCTGTATACCGCGGCTTGGGCAACTTCACACCCTGCGAAGTGACGAGTTCCATATAGCAATATATGCGCTCTTCCAATTTACCTCTACTTCTTCAACCTATCTCTAACCAGAAATTGTATAGCCGCGCACATGTGCGACCATCCAAGGACATCACTCTTCACTATAGACCGAATGATAGCGGTGCTGACGGATCGACCGTCGATGTCAGTCACCATATGAAATATCCCACTGTGGTACTTGAGGACATCGACGCTATCAGCAACGTCGATTGCACCTCTAACTCCGTGATATTGACCTTTGCCGACGCCAATGTTTTTGCTTTGTCTCAGCAAACTTGGACCGGGAAGTTTGTGTTCGTGACAAACAATCTGGGAGATTGTGATGCTGAGCTAGAGAGGGGATTGTTTGTGGTTGATCGCATAGTCTATGATGTTGAGAACTTAGTCGCCACCGCGACTTCCCACCGAAGTGATGTTGCAAGCGTTGCTGGTAAGAGTGTCGCACATTTCTGGTGAGAAATCACTGATGTACTGCAGCTGAAACCATTGTGAAATTTGGCGGCATTCAAGGCACTGCTGTTGCCGAAAGAGATCTGATCCTTGATCCAAGTTATACACTGTCTGCTGCTTATAGTCTTCCGCCGGACACAACCCTCTTCTCACAACCCCCATATCTTACCGTGACTGCAGATTCCGGGTCTTTCACATCCAATATCACCTTTTCTGGATATTTGCGATACAATTGGCTCGAGATCAAGGTCGAGGAGCTCTTCTTTGACATCGACACCGCATTCACAGCCGGTCTCGTCCTCTCTGCCGATGTAACAGCCGCGTATGAAAACACCTTCACATACCTCCCAGTGGATCTCACATATTCTTTCATCAGCGTGCCTGGAATCCTCGAACTCGGACCAGCGCTCAAGCTCCAAGTAGCAGCACACATCTCCGCGTCTGGAGCAGTGGACCTTACTACATCTCTTGGCGTTAGTCTTGCAGATGGCAACGTACATCTCGATCTGCTTGACGAAGCTAAGTCATCCACTAGCGGCTGGACACCATCTTACACTGCGGCAGCAAATATCTCCGCTGCCGTTGTTGCAGAGATCAATCCTAGTGTGCCAGTAACGGTTGAGCTTGCCATCGACTTCTTTAGTGGCTTGCTTGATCTCAGCACCGGTGTCACAGCGACACCGGGTCTAGAAAATACGTTCACACTCTCAGCGACAGCAGGAGGAGGTACCAGCGGTGTCATTGGCGCGAGGGAAGCAGTATGCGAGAACGGTGTGCAAGTTGAAAGTAAATTCACTTTCAATGTAGTGGCTTTCGTGACGCAGTGGTGGAGTCAGGAGCTCTATGCCGTGGAAGTTCCGATCGCTGATGAATGCTATAGCTGGGAAGAGTAATTTTCTTTAATGAGAGACTTCTCCCAGGATCCATTTTCTATCCATGGCTGTTATTCTGAATATGTGAATACAAGAGCCCGAACCTCGATGCTTTGTCTTGGTGTTGCATCTTTGGGACAATTCGGGTGGAGGAATGAGGCATGAGGTGCATCTAGCTAGGTTCAATAAATGTCCGCGATTCGAGAATGTATCTAGATATACTTACATGCGGCAGCTACCTCAGGGCTGGAATCAAAATTCTTGAAAATCAATACATCATCTTTACTCTGATTGCTCATGTAATAAAAACGTTGCTGTGGGTTGTGCATCAGATACATTGTTGAGCCCATGTAATGACGCCTGATATGATCTGTCTCCACGAGATCACTGCAATTGACTACACTCCCGTCGCACATTGCCAGTGGCCAGTCTTCCACGGAATCGATTAAAGGTCTCCATACACTTACAATCGTCAGCTATACTGCATGGAAGGGATAAATATTCGAGCTTACTTAATCACCCGTACCCGACCTTGAAGTAGAAATTCAGCTTCGTTCCCAAGGTGTAACTGAACCCTTTTCAATGTCGCCGCCGGACTTTGATCTGGAATGAGTGCATCAGGATATGTTGTTTTAGGTTTATTTAGAGGATACGTACCTATATGAACATGCATAGCTGGTCGTAGCCATGTGGTCAAATCGTTCATATCAATAGTCGAGCCTTCAAGCTCGGGAGAATTGATCCTAAGCTGCATAACAACTGTCAGCTAAGACCCTTTCCTGGAGATAACAAACTCACTCTCCAATCAAAGAAAAAGACCCGATCAACGCCGTCGAGCTCTCTTCTCAATATTCCTTCGATCTCTGGCAAATAAGCATCTTCCACCATCTTTCGATCTGTAAAGTTCATCACAGAGGTAGGGTAACGTCGATAGACGAACCCTTTTTCATCAATCGATAGATTTTGATCTAAGTCGCGGGCATCTGATATTTGGAGACGAACATCATGGAATACCAGATTGGTGTCTCTTTTGTCCTCAGCCTCTTCCGGGATGTTGATGAAGATTTGAAAGGGCTTCTCTGTTTCGTAGAGAGTTTGCCATTCAAGGAACTTGAGACTTATTTCGAGCTTCTGGGACTCCATTTTTGACGAGTTCCATGAATATGTGAAGCGTGTTACCAGGGCAAGCACTTTCGGTCGGCTAAGTAAGTAAGTTGAAGCTGAATATGAACCGAGAAAGAGGGGTTACAGTGTTAGGAGATTTTTGGTTGCAGCAAGTGCTTTGCACTCTATGTTCTTCAGTTGTGAGGATGTCAGCTACTAATTGTATCACCTTGAGGCTCAAGGTGAGCGAGATGTTGAGAGTGGAAGAGAACGCTTTCAGATTGATGATATTTGCCTGATGCAAGGATCATTGCCTACAATGCCCTATAAGCGACCGAGCGGCACCGGTCCGTACCCTGTTACGATGTCATCACCTAGAATACTGTGAAAGAAGGTCAATGCCTGTGCTCTCGTCAAAAACAGGTGAAATTTCGAGGCTTACCGGTCGTCAAGCTGCGAGACTGCTCCCTTGTGTCCTGAAAGGACAGCTTGGGTCAGATCGACCACCAACACTCCTCTCGATTCTCACAAGATCCTGACCATCGCCAATCCTACAATTAACTGCCTCGCCCACAATTGCTCTCCATGGCTGTCGCCTAGTATCTAATTTGGTCGCCGCCAATGTCTCTTCGATCCAGCTGGGCTTTTTGAAGGGTGGTGATGGTGGTTTGGGGGAAGCCTCCAGAGGGTTACCCACTTCGCTTTCTGGTGTTGTAGAAGCTGAAATATTAGACCATATTGTACCACACAAGTAGGCTATACCCTTACTAGACATAGGGAGACTTGTTGTAGAAGTCAGATGACAATGCTACAGAAGTTGGTGTTTGATGGTGGCGCAAGTGTAAGAAAGCGACTACTGTGAAAATAAGTTGAAAGTGGCAAGACGCTATATTAAACAAACTTCTTTTCAAAATGCGATATTTCTCAACGCTCTCTGCGGGGAGTCCCTACCGTGCCACGTGCAGATCTCATTGCTCATATTCATCTTGTCACCGGTGACTAGATCTACCACATGTAAATGTTGGAATTCATTAGGTAGGATGTCACTATTAGTTTTTAAATAGCATTAGATACATGTCTACTGAAGCTAGTAACACATCTGCCTATTTGTCCCACCCCACTGCTCCTTCCACATGCAATGCAAGGGCTTTAATATACACTGCTCTACATCTTTGGAAAATGTTTCATCGCGAGAGTCTAGATACTTCAGAGAGTAATGCGAATCTGTAAACTGGTGACCGAGACAAGCTTTGACTACAATTTCATAAGCCTCACTCTCTGCCCTTCTTACTCGTCCAGTTATCAGGAGCCTTTGCGCGGTGTAATAATCTTGTGCATCCTGTTCGGCATTGGGATCAATTGTAGCATCTCGCAACTCTTGTAGTCTCTTGCCCAGTGCCAGCTCAATCAGAGCGAAACCCAGTCTTGTCAATATAGGCTCCCCAATCGTTTCCCAACCAGCCCAAAGTCTGTTACGTATCGAAGTGTTGATAGCTTTTGAGTAGAATCTTTGTGCAATAAAAAGCTGAGACCCGTCAGCCTTCTTGTTGTTACCCGCAACCGAAAAGTCCTTCCATGTCCAGCTGGGATCGATCCACCCTGTAGAGTAATATTGTATAATCGCATATGTGAGTCTCACAGCAAGGCTCATGCGATCTGCCCGTTCCAGATTCGAACCAGGGTTTGTTAATTCCTCCAGCGACACCACATTTTGCACATCCGCAATTGACTCCCGAAGTGAAGCTGCGTTTAAACTGTACTTCTTGTTCTCTGCTTCCAATATTCCTTTGTTCGGATTCGATGTGGTAGGCACCGTAGCCGGACTGCCTATAGTCCTTACGAATGTGCAAAGGTCCGGTATAGGTTCGATGTGATCATCCTGACATTCGTATATTGAAATAGCACAACTGTCATGTTTTTTTAAGGAGGGTATATTTGAAGGAATTGTCTGTGGGCTTGATATGCGTAATCCAAGGTCTGCTGACCGGAAGAGTAGCTGCAGCACGCGAGTTGTGGACGGCGCATTCTGAAGCGTTAGAGAATTCCCGATATCCGGCATCTCTAAGCTGGCCAGGTGCGGTAGGTTGCAGTTGCAGCGATAGCCATCACAGATGGCAGAGTATATGTATTTCGCATCACGACAATCGTATTGAGGTATTTCGAAGGTAGGAAGTGGCTGCCTCCAAGGCCCGTTCGTATTGGGAAGAACTTGGTGAGCAACGAGCCTTCGCAGGCTTTCATTGTATTCTCTCAACTGTGCTAGGTGTGACTGTGTTGTCGAGTCGGGAAGATTAAGCTTGACATTGCGTAGGCCAAAGCGAAACCTTGATTGTTGCTTTTCCTGAACGGTGGATTAGCGCTGGGAGATGAAAGTGTACAACGTCATCCTGGCACAAAGAAAGCAAATATACCCAGCCACTAGAGGCGGATCAACCTACAAAAGAACGTGCGACACCTGGCAGCTCCTTCTCTATGGATTGCAGAAGCTCGCCAAGATCCTTTATGATGGATAAGATCTGTTTTGTTGTCTCGAATCCATGGCGAGCCTTTACTCTCTGGAAAATATCCTCATTATTCCAGCAATGGACCGCCTGAGCACTTGTTGATGTAACCAGAAGGGCAAGTTGCCTCTCGTTGACATCTGGCAAGAGGAGATTGTTCACGAAACCCTTGTACACTAATCGTTCTGTTTGAAGTCTCTGGATGACTTTGTCCATTCCCGCTCCAGATTTGGCGGCCTTGTATATTTGGCAGGCATTGAGGACTACCGGGTAGAGCCCAAGCACCAGGCCAATTGCCTCCAGCCCACTCATATGGAAGAGTAATCAGGCCTAATACTAACCACCAAGAATATAAAGATATAGGTATCGGATTTCAAGGGACCAGAAAGGAAGAGAGGGGTTGGGATAGACCTTGAATGGTTTCCTCATCCACGAACCATTGCCGTCTTTTAAGAATTGCGGTACGTCTGCATGTACCATGGCTATGTAACCTTGCGATAGGCTGAAGAACGCCATGTCTCTGCCACATGCACGATCTACGCCAAAGTTTGCAAGATGCAGCGATGCAGCACTTCAGCCGCAGATAATGTGTTTGGAACCCCTCCATTTTTGAGTTCCTACCCATCCCCATCTCCCAAATCAAGCCTTGAAAGCTTGACTGGACAGGAAATAGTTGTTGAGGGCTCAAAATTTGAACATGGAGAGCCCAGATAACGCTTCTCCCTTTCATGATCAACGGAAGTATAATGCACGTAGGGGAGCGCCGATTGCAGCAGCATTCGAGGATTGCGTGCAACTATTTGAGCAATTATGTGCCTCCTTGGAAGCTGGCACCCCTTCGTGGACTGGACCGCACACCGAGCTTGCTGATCTGTTTAGTACCTTGAGAACATGGGGACATGACACCGGTGCATCGAGCCGCTCTCTTGATCATCGTCTTCGAAAAGCCTCAACGCTACAGGCTCAAGTCCTCGAACTCTTTGAGGCATTACAAAATGAATTAGGAACTGGTAAGCCTATGTTTATATTCGGCAATATTTTTGCACAATTTCCATAGATCCTGGCGGACTCTCTATATCTAAGACATCCTAAGTTATCTTAGATTTCTCTACATGTTACCCACACTCTTTGATTTATTTGCTTGTACTCTCGAAAATAGTTGGACGCAGCTATCTGTGGTATTGGCATTATCATTGGCTAATCGCAAATCACCATTCTGTCTTCTCCCCGGTGAAAACCTTACTTCCTATGGTCGACTTTTCATTACAATCCTAAGAAGAAGAAGCTAATTAATCTAGCTCTTCAGGTTGTCCAAGACACCCCTTTCGTATCCAGCCCACCCGTTAAGCCTGACAATGTTGAGTACTTTAGGATCATTCCGCATCAAGAAGAAGCAGCACAAACTCCGGGCAGTATACCAGATAACTCGAAGTACGACTTAGAAAATCTTGGTCAGGATGCTGCAGATACGCTTGATTGTTTGTTAGATCTTGTACCTCTCCTTCAGGATCCTGTTCCGGAGGACACCTTTGAGAGAGACGCATCGCCCAGTGAAGCCCAAAAAGATATAGAAAAGGCGGAAGAAATGTTTCCTAAAGCACCCAAGGGTCTTGTAACTCGTCTTGGTCAGGCGAATTGGAAGCGGCGACAATATCAACAAAGAATACGACTCGGAAAACGCAACTACCAAGAAGCATCCCAAAAACAGAGCGCGCCTCATGAGGACACAGAAGCTCACGCCTCTCTGAGCTCGCGTCCTAGGAAAGATTCGGGAGGTGATAAGCCATTACCCTCTAGGGCCTTGAATCGTCCAACACCATTCGATGCTAGCTTCTCAAACTATCGCAAGATTTTCAGTGCCATGTCAGAGATCTCAAACACTGGCCTATTATCAAATCCAGAGTCGATATTTTCTACAAGAACAGATTACTTTGATCGTCGCTCAATCGGGACGTCCGTTATCGAATCAGACATGCTCCGAAATCCCATCAAATTAGCTCAACTTGCTGTACCAAAACCACCAATACCACTAGATTCGGGACAAGGATTTGTTTGCCCATATTGTTTGCACGAGATACTGGTAGGAAATGATATAGTCTCAACCAAGGATTGGAATGATCACGTTTTTGTTGACCTTGAGCCATACATGTGTACATGGGATACCTGCATCCGTGCTGATAAGACATTCCCATCCAGGGACATGTGGTTTCAACACGAGTTAGATAACCATAGGCTTAGTCGGGTTTGGTTCTGCCAAAGCTGCCGAATTGAGTTTGATCAAAGTCCGAAACTAGAAGAGCACTTTCTGGCCACTCATGACAAAAACCTTAAACCAGATCAGCTTGCCCTTATAGTGTCTATGTGCGAGAGATTTTCCCAATTGTCCCTAGTTAACCCGGCATGTTCACTCTGCTACGATGTTTGTTCTGACGCAATACATTTAAAAGATCATGTTGGCCAGCATATGGAGCAACTAGCCTTGACCTCTATCTACAGTGATGATGGTTATGCCTACGAAGATAGCCTTCCAACTGGACAAGACGGCTCTCGCGGCTCAGAACTGAATATAGAACTCAAAAAGGAACGCCTTGATGAGTTTCTCCTCGAGCAACGCCAGATGGTGTTTACAACTGCTTTTAACGTAGCCCACGCGGCTAACAATATCTCGACAGACTCTGATCCTGGTTTCATGGGAGATTCAGACGATGAAGCCCCCCCAAAGCCAATAGTCTCCGCTCTTGACGTTGGTGTAACGGCTGGGCGACAAAAGCGACCAGTCATGGTACGAAGTGGGGAATCATATCTTGCAAAAGTGGAAAACTTCCTTGATCAGCAGGTCCAAGTTGATCTAGAAACTGTAGCAAGTACATTTGCCAGCCCAAATATCGAGCTACTCAGTGATCCATTGGATGCACGAGGCAATCATCTCACCCGCGCTCAAGAGGTCACCCGAACCATTCGAACCATGCCTCCTCCTCCAAACTACGGCTTCATCGGACGAGAGGCTGATCTAGCCAAGCTATATAAAGAGCTATCTGTTCCGGGCCATACATGCATCCTCAGTGGATCAGGTGGCTTAGGCAAATCTGCCACTGCTATCCAATACTCCTATCAGTTTGAACAAGCGTATTCGTATATATTTTGGATCCATGCAGAGACTCCTGTTGGATGTGCTGAAAGTTATGGACGAATTGCCTCAACTCTTGCTTTGGATGGGGGAGAGTCCACACAGGATCTTGAAAGGTTGATCCTGCTCGGCAGGGAATTTTTAGAGAGAACAGACAAGCGATGGCTAGTGGTCTTCGATAATGTGGAAGATCTTTTAGACATCCAACAATATCTTCCAGCCAACTTGCTTGAGACACATGGCTCCATACTCATTACCACAAGGAGGATGGAAGGGTGGACTTTAAGGGCACCCTCCAAGTACTCTAAGATCGAACTAGGTGTCTTGAATCTAGAAGATAGCCGAAAGCTCTTATTGTCTAGTACAAATTCAACTATCGAAGAGGTACGTAATCACCCGGAGTATAAAATAGCTGGCGAAATCGCAGTGTATGCTGAGCAATTACCACTTGCTTTATCACATATTGCCGGATATATTCAAGTTTCTGGCTGCAGTCTTCAGGACTTTGTTGAGCTCTGGCAAGAGAGACGGAAGCATGCATCTTTTAACACTCCAACCAAAGATGCGGCAACGTCTACAGATAAAGCACTAGAGATAGTGTGGAATATTGGCTTACGAGAGGTCACCATCGACGCTCGCGAATTATTAAATATCCTAGCATTCCTTGATAGCGACACTATCCAGAAAGACCTCTTAGTTGGCGAGCATTCTGAAGTGAGCCTTGAGATTCTTCACTCTTCCGAAGCCTTCAGGTAAGTCGATAAACATTTTGTGAACTTTATCGACCCTGACCTAGTGCAGGTACAAGCGCATGACAACGGAACTCAGTCGGAGACGACTAGTGGCTATCAGAAAACGAGATGGTGAAGAAATCTTGAGCATCCATCGATCTCTTCAAGCAAAGATTCTACAAGACTTAAACAAAGATCCAAGACAGCGGGAAAGAGTATATATGCAGGCTTTCCTCCTAGTCCGAAAGCGCTTTCCTTTCCCGTCACCAATTCAAGTCCCAGAACCCGAAAAGTGGCCCATCTGCATCAAATATTTGAGGCATGTTCTGAGTCTTCAGAAAGTATTTGCGGGAAAATTAATCCGCATTCAGCCATCTGTGGACCTTGCCAGACTATTGTCTGATGGTGGAATAGGTCTGTGGGAAAGAGGTATGACTACGGAGGGTTTAGACCTTCTCTCATCAGCAGAAGGGATTCTCACACAGCTTCAATGTGATGAAGATATGCTCAAAGCAAATATACACGTGATAATTGCCTTACTTATTCAAAACAAGGGTATCGAGTATTTGGCCGAAAGCAACGAGCGTATTTCGAAAGCTCTCGAAATCAGGGAAAATTTCAAGGCCATTACTGCAGAAGACCAGTATTCTAAGAACGATGACATCCTACTCCATAATGCACGGTCAGACTATGGCTGTGTTCTGCTGCAGTATAACAAGTATCAAGAAGCCGAGCCTATTTTTGCACAGTGTCTAACCAGATACCGTGCATGGGGTCCCGACGAAGACATTCCTTATGAGCATGCCAAGTTTAACCATCATATGGCTTTCTGTAAAATGTACAGGAAAAATTTCGTGGATTCCATCGAGCTTGCCAAGCGAGGTGTCCATTTCGTCACTTTGGCAACTGGTCACGGAGCCTCGTGTAATAAGTGGAAATTCGATACCGCATGTTTGATACTGCAAAGCGGCGATCTTGATGGCGCTTTGGAAATGCATAAAGAGGTTTTGGAAGCTAGAATAGAGCATCACGGAAAGTCGAGTTTCTTGACCCTACAAAGCTATTATGCTGTCGGTGCCTTGTATTCGTATCTAGGTGAATCAACTCTTGCAGAGTAAGTGCCTCTAATGATACTCCGGCTCATGTCTAAGAAAGTGGCTACAGATCACACATACGCGATGCACTTGCAATGGATCCATCTCGAAGAGAAATGTACCCAGAAGCGGCTATCGCTCGAAGCAGATTCCATCTGTCACAGGTTTTGAGGGAACAGAAGAAGAATATCGAAGAGGCTGACGAGCTTGAAGCATCTTCGAAAGAAGTACTAGTAAGGCTTCTAGCTCTGAATCCTTTGCTCCAAGTGACAGCCGAAGATGATCTAGCTTTGTTTGATCATATTCAACCGGTATTCGATGGGCGCTTCACCGGCAGGACTTTGTTGCAGTATGTGGTCTGAAAATGAGAATTGAGGCTTCTACCATAGTCCGATTGAACAGCCTTTGCATTTTTGGTGTCAATATTCATGGTGCATTTGGCAAAATGGGGGTTCAGATAAAGTTCTAAGCGTCCTCAAAGGCTAAGAAGCCTACGTGTGCCAATGTTGGCTTCTAGTATCAGAATACGCCTCTGCATACTCGTGGGAGCAGTTCAAGCATCTTGATGTTCATCAAGTCAATTCTTCCAAGTTTACCGTATCTTAGAGTTCAGAAAACTTGTTTAATATTCAAACTACTTTATGTTACCATGTTTTCTCCTTGGATCCAGACTGGCACATATGACACGATAGCAAAGTGGATTAGGCGTATGAGGTTTCTAGTCTGACATTTTTTCTCAACCACTGAGAACAGCAACAAATGGGCTTTAAAATTCTTTTACAAGTCAAGAACTTTCCATTCCACAGTGCCTGCAGCACTTGAGACATCGCAGCTCCAAACTGTAAGCACTGCAGTGATCTTGTACTGTAGGAACCTCTAAGCAAGGTCGAATATCCACAACTTTCAGTTACATCATGATAGTATCTTATCAAGTCTTACAACTCTGCCGAGGCTCCGAGAACTGTGAAGCAGTCTTAAGTTTCTGATTTGCGCGACTCGGTTTGCTGATTCACTCGGAAGAGTGAAGGTTCATTGAGGTTGCAATACAGACCTGTATTCTGCCAGAAACTGTTCTAATGAGTCTTCACAGTCTCTCACTGGTAGCGTAATCCGCGACGCTTCTTCAAGCGGTGCTCAGCTGACGCCAATTATGCAACAAATAATGGAAGTTACAGTTGCTTAAACATTTGTTGTATTGGCATTATCTAGGACCTGGCTTGAATGGCAAATTCGCATTTATCGCCAAGCAAAAAAGGGTGTCAGTCAAACCCCACCATCCTATTTCATACTACAACTACGTAAGTTTTGGGTATCTAAAAGCAACGCGGTTTATGAGAAAGAATAGGTTCAGTTCATGCTGCAAAATGCTCTCATGCGAAGGTGCACAGAAAGAAATATAAAGTAGCAAGGTCTCAAAGTACGGATATCCCTCCCGTGATACATATCACTATGAGAAGGTCTCCTCGTAGTTGACTCCAACCATGGTGCTCCATTTTGAACTTCGGCAGAGGGAAGAAAAGCCAGGAATTGGTACTTAGTGAGTCGAATAGCTCGGCGGTTAGAAGACTACTCTGAAGGGCTCAGACTTTACATGGCTGGTAACCGGCCCTCTTATTGACTTTAAACCAGACTAAGACTCCTTAACTTCCTTAATTCACTCCTCAAAAAGCTGCAGCGATTCAGCCGCCTAATCAGACTTCAGCTGCTCAGCATCAAAATTAATATTAGGTGGTGCATCGTCGTTGCCAGACTCGCTGTATGAGAGATGAGAACAAAGAGTCCAGCAGACACTTGCTGATGATGCAGCGCCATCTGACGGCCATTCTAGAATTCGATGGGTTTCCAACGGCAACGCAAAGGCTCGCGCGTAAACACGGAGTAGCGGAGGTGGTGAAGCAAATGGCCGGAGCATAAATACTCTGCCGTACAGCTCAGATTTTTTTGGCGTTACATCACATGGAGTTGCACAGAATGATGGTAAAATTTGTTCTTCTCGGACATATCGATACGCATTGATATATACTTGCAGCAAATTTGTGGGGGTTGTGTTATACCCCAGGCCAGGCGCATGTGTCTATCCGGAAGCTCTCCTTTCCCTTGATAATACTTGCTTCTGGTCATGACTTTCATCCTAATTGAGGCTGAAACGCATTCGATTGCCAACACCATCGAAGCACTTAAAATAATCTAATTGATAAAGGTCTTCGGAGCGAAAACTCAGCTGGTACCTACTGACCAAGGATTGAAGCGATAAAGTGATGTCGAAATTTAGTATGGGTCCAAGAAGCGCGTTGCTGACTTAGGAAGACCTTGGCAAATGTTCTCTCGTTCATCTTTCTAGTTTCTTCGTCTTACATATTTTAATGTGTGGTAATATGCATTCATCCAGCAGCTTTACAGATCTAACACATAGACTAGTAGTCTATGGCATTGTACCCACCTTTTTACGACCTTGCACATTCTTCGTTGTACAATGCAAGCCATCTTGAATGTTTGTGAAGTCATTCTCTTGGTTTTTCTTCACCAATTTCGCATTATTTAACGGATGAAAATTTCCAGAGATACTACTGTCTTTCATGCTTAGAGGCAGTACTTCTAGCTATACAATGTTTTCGAGCATCTTTGAATAAGCCATGAATAAGGGAAATTAAAGTTTTCTGGTGAGTTTCTTTATATAGCTTGAACTGTCTAATCCTCCTAATTTTCTCATCCTCGTAATCAATTACCAACATAATATCCTGTTTCTGAAACGATGCACGCACCTCTCTCATTATCTGTCCTTGGGAGAGGCTAGAAGTAGGGGCACAAAGATCGTCACTAGTCGCTTCCGTCATCCATATCTGGTTCGCTCCGCCATAGCAAGAGCAAGAGGCCCCATCGTAGCCTCTTCAGCGCTTCATGAGCAGAGATATCATTATATCACGAAGGACTACAGTATGCAAGCGACACGAAAGATCGCTTAGTGAACTTGTTCATTTGTAGGCGCTGCTGAAAATTATCTTTGCATATTCACCAGCGTGCTCCAAGCAAAGTCAACCTATAAATACAATAAAAAGAACTCTCAAGAGCGAGGAACAAGTACAATTGTCATGGCTCCTCACCAGGTATTACAAGAATTGCACAGTTCCCTGGGACAATGCCTTTTCTCCTCACAGAGAACTCACAAAGCAGTTCGTTTTTTTCGCTAAAGATACTAATTTCATGTAGAAGAAAATCTGCCCAGTCCGCCTCTTACCGCTTGATACCACCAAGATCAAATTGCCCGTAATTCAAAGGTAACCCGCACAGATCTCAAGCTCAACACTTCAACAAAACTTCTTCAGACACCCTGCTCAATGATTCATACCCCGACTATCCACCAATGCAATACAAACTCCCCTTCCGAGGTACGCCTCAATAAAGGCCAAGAACTTGCGCATCTACTTATAAGAACGTACTCAGTCAGCCAGGCCCTACCACAAACAAAGTTGAGTCAGAATACGTCTCCTTTCCACCACCTTTGCCCTCGAATCAATGTTATATATGGCTCTCGTGCTGCCGACCCACATCAGAACGCGAAAACAGGTGGGCGAGGTTGTTGGGCACGATGAAAGGCGATGGGTAAAGAATGATGGGAGGCTCGGCTTTTATGAATCCGTAGTTTGCGGCCGTAAGGCCGAAGAATGTAGTAGAAATGGGTGCTTTGTGATTAATAAGCATATGGGAGAGAAAGTCCATTGCGCTAAGTCCGGAGGGGGAAAAAAGCGAGGGAAGGGAGGGCTGATGCTACGTAGACACAAGAACTAGCGTAAAGGGGAAGGTTATAATTTCACAATAGTGTAAATGCTCGTTCGCGGCTAGGTGAGTATCAGGATGTCAAAACGAATTAAATAAATGAAGTGCTCTGTTTATAGAAGAGTTTTGGGAAATTCTAATACAAAAAGTTATACATAGAGCCATTTAAACATCGGATAACAACGTTAGGAGCTCACCGGATGTATAGCTCTATCGCTACGCCTTCTATCACCACAGGACCCAATACACCATATAGGATAACATCCCGTCCAAACCCATAACTCCTTCCTATGCATCTTACATAAAAACAAATACGTACTCATGCGAAAGCACCAACCAACGCCATAAGTGCAGCTCCCCCGATGACCGCGCCATAAGCTTCCCACCTCCTTCTACCTTTCAAAATCCCGTAGCTCTTATCACTGAGAAAGTCTTCAGCGAGCAGCTGCACCAAGCCAGCAAACAATAGAAGCCCAGAAGATATGGCGTTCATGATCCCCACCATTAATAGTCCTCCAGCGCTTTGTGGATCGTACATGTTATGAACAAGTAGCCCAATCGCCTGCCCAATGGGTGTGGTTGTTCCGTAGGCTAACACCATAAGCCAGGGGCGAGGGCTTCGGGATGGGAAATTGATAGCCGCAATTCGTGATCCTAGAGCAAGTCCTTCAAATGACTGATGAAAGCAGATCGCAATAAGAAACACAACGAAGGGAGGTCCTGTGGCAACACTAACAGCCATGCCGATAAATATTGAGTGGAAAAGGATACCAGCCTCCAACATCAAACATTGCAGGATTTTCCGCTTTTGCTCCTCGTCTAATGTCAGGTTTGTGCGAGTACTGCTATCGACGGCTTGATCTTGTGGCGGTGATGATCGGCCATAGGACACTGAAGCATCAGGCGTCAATTCTTCAATATCAATGTCGAGATCAGAATCAGAGCCTTCTTCGTTGGGATCATGAAGGCTTCCAGAGCCATCCAGTTTTATTTCTGGCGTAGAGACAGGTAAAGGTGATGCGCCCGCAACCAGGCCTTCTGACGAATCGATATCTTCCAGTGCAATATTCTGTGGCCGCCTATGAACTCCCAGCTTTCCCAGTCTCTCTTTATGTTTCCTCTGTGGCGGGGCAAGAGAGGCACTCAATCCATGCTGTTCACACTCTTCTCCCGGAACAGCATCCCAATCTCCCCCATGTGAATGCGAATGCCTCGCACCCCTCTGTGTCAAGAACATCTCCAGCGCCACAACCACCAACACAGAAAACATACCAATCAGCCCCGCAAGCGGATTATACCCTTTATTAAAGAAGTCCGGCAGACATGGATCCGTCAATGAAACGAACGCTGTAGGCAGAAGATGTACAAACGCCGTCGCAATCAGTACTCCCGTGCCGAAGTGTTGCGATATGAATATGAATCTTGCGGCTCCTGTTTTCCTTGACGCTTTTCGAGATATGAGGGGGAAGCCGCAGGCCCCAGTGCTCAATACGAGGATGAGGATGAGTGCAAAGACGTGCGCTGATGTGTTGTAATTGCCTTTCTTCGCCGACCCACACGCTGGTTTGGTAGGAACTTCATCTCGAAGTGTCAATTCTGCTCGAAGAAGTTCGGTCGATATGCTGGTCCATGGAGCTTTGACAAGGAAGGTAATTAGCCTGTAAGTTGGTGAAGTGATTGAAGTGAGCCTACCTTCGCCCATCATATCGCGCGCATTCATTTTATATTCGAGCTCTTTGTGCAAGCAGGTGTCCGCAATACCATTGTGCAATTTTTGTGCTGAAACAATGCTTTGCTGGTAGATTTAACGTCGTAGTTCTGGTGTCGGCGGCCACGGTTCCCCCAAAATCTAGATCGTATTACCTAATCAGGCTTGGCATAAACAGTAAATGGATACCTAGCTCTTGGACATCAGTCCAAAGCCTAAAAAGGCTCCAACCATTCTCAGATAAATTTATGGAGGGGATCTTCTATACTCATATCAGTTAACCTTCAACCATAGCACAATCTAATTACTTGGAAATACCAAACCTTCGCAAAAGCATACTGACCTAAAACAATCGATGAAGTGAGGAGGGTATCATTGTCATACTATACGATTGAGAAGAATGGGTATATTCCCTACACAAACGCCATAACGCCATGCTCAACACTTTCAAATATTATGGTCACTTTAACCCACCATCTTTACCTTCCTCACTGACCCCTCGATTATCCTCATCCCGCTTCACTTCCTTCCCGCCTTCGTTCCCAGCAGATGCCTCTCCCTTCTCCCGCTCCTCTGCCGGCGCGCTGAGCGCAACAGCCCCCTCTACATCACTCAGCTCGCCACGGACGAGGTACTTGGCTCTAGCTCTCTCAAGCTGGATTTGATGTATCAGCGAGTTGGGATGAGAGGCCTTCTTTGTGAGCTGCCGGAAAACGCTTGTGAGCTGAGACATCAGGCTTATAGTATAGCTTACGTCGGTGGCAAGATGAAGGGAGCTTATGGAAGGGTGGACGAGAATCTGATGGGTTATGGTGCTGCTGACCGTAATGGCTTATGGGAGCCTGAGGCAGAAAGTATCTTTAAATGGGAATTGAGCCTTTCCATTTCTGGATGCCAAGAATACATCCTAGCTATTAAGGTAGGTATGACGTGAACTTCTGCGCTGCTGCGATTGTACATGGTCGAAAAATCGATCGTCCTGAGCGTTGGGATCTGCTTTTTTTCTTCTCTCTACATAAAACCTCTTCTAGTATCGCAATCTCCACCTCCTCATGTGATATTATAGTTAGCTTCACCAGACCCCTATTTTAAGCGAGTTCTTGTACTCCACCATTTCGATCGCCCATGTGGTCATGGAAGCCGCAGTCTAGCTTTGAAGACCTGAATACTTATGGCCACTGTTTATATCTACGGGAAAATCTTATATCATAAGCTTACTCGGTCCTCAAACAGTTTGGGAAGGAATCGACTGAGTAAGTAATATATTAATTGCTCATTAGTATACGGAATATGTCTAGACTAGCAAACAGCTGTTAAGGAATCTAACCCCACGCCTAGAAACAGAATTACCAAAAAAATGAGTAGTATATACAAGCCAAGCGCCTGTTCTGAGGTCATGAATCTCCGTCATAATATCATTTCTAGGAGTGGCTTGGCACTCTACTTATAACGCCCCATTAATCCCCTCAACTAAGAGTCGAATACCGGTCCAAACGCAGGAACTCCCCGGCTTTCCATCCCGTATACAATCATCTTCGTATTAGCGGGATTGCTGATAACGTAAACAGCCTCGGCACCACTCTCTTTGTACAGCTGCCAGGTCATGCCCAGCATGTCAGGTCGGCCTTGCTTCTTGGTATCCCAAATGACGGCGTTTTTGTCGCAATCAAGCACTGTATTCATGATTTCCTTACCGTAGGTCTCTTCAGGAAATGGCGTGCACCAAAGCACACGACATTCTGGCCGTCTCTTGGTGGTCAATCCAAGGAGGTTGAGACATGGGCCAATCCCAGATCCTGTTGTAACAACTAATCCATGTTAGTTATATATTCCATCAAGCTTCTGTAGCGAGGCAAGTATTCATAGGTGGTTTAAGATATATAGAGCAATTTATGATATTATGCTTTAAGAAAGTGACTTACCAACAATTCTACGAAACATGAGAGAGGTATACAGCACTCCTCGGGTAGGCTGTCCCCGAGTCCAGTAGTAGTCACGCGGCCGTAGAATTGTCTTTGAGGTCCAATCACCTGCTTTAGCGACAATAACCGAGTTTGTCATGCCGTCCTTGGGGTTTCTGTCTTGAAAACATGCAAACGAATGCCATTCGCTGAGCGGTGAGTCGCTGATACGAACCGTATAGAACTCATCTATATTAGCCTTGAAGTGCAGGCGAACACATCTAGATGACAGTGCTTCAGGAACACAGCGAAGCTTGCGTAGGCGGTATTTTGGTGTCCATGGTAGAATAGCGTGAATGGAATTCGCCAAGATGAGATAGAACGATGGGGTCCTGCTGAGAATCTGTGGTATAGATTGTCCGGATTGATGACCTCTATCGCTGGCAAGAACAATAATCAATGCCCAGAAAACAGCAGCAGTGCTCCATCCAGCGAATCGGTGGGTGCGTTCGAATGCATTGTGGACTCGTCTTCGGACGAAAGGCATCGCAAAGATGACAATGGTAAGGAACAGTAGGACAATAATGTATGCCATCCCTATCACTCGTGTGTTCTTATACTGTCCAGCAGCAGCAATTATTGTCAGGTAAGCGGCAAGGTAAATCAGCCACAAGACCGCACATGTTGCGGCACCGCTATGCAATCCACCGAACTCGTAGATCTTTGCAATGGTCCATCGGATACGTAGAGGCGTTGATAGTGGAATGCGGACACATGTCTCAAAGAGCAGATTGATGATATAGTCTTGACGTACGGCGGTAGCAACAAACAGGTTTGCTGACGCTCCGGTTGCAATGTTGAAAAGTCGTGTATTGATGTCTTCCGACGTCAACATAAGATAGATAAATGCGGAGAAATTGCCAAGCCAGACAATCGTGAAGAGTCGGCGGTAGACACTGAAAACAACATGACGAAGGAAACGCGGACCACGCTGAGACTTGTCATCTGGTGGGAGAGTGTATTGAATGTGAAAGCCGAGACGTTTCTCTTCCTCTGTTCCGATGGATACACCGTCCAATGCTTCTTCAGCGGAAGCAGTTGTTAATGCGCTCTCTGAAATTATGGTTGGCAATCTCGTATCGGTAGAAAGGCTAGTCTGAGATTCGGCAGCTGAGATAGAGGCACTGCTCACTGATGGGACTTCCATGCCTCCAGTCTCGACCAAATTGGTGTGTTTACCGAGGGAAGAGTGCTGCTGTTTCGTAGTCTGACTGATGTCTTGTACTCTTCGAGGATGACCAAGGCTGCTAGATTTGGTCTGGGACTAGGTACCTTGTGCAGAGAAGTGCCAAACAAATGCACTTGCAGTGAAGTCAGTCGCAACAGCCTAGATTTAAAGAGAGAGTCACCGCTGATCACGTGGGAAGAAAGGCAGAACCGATCAAAGTGGCTATATTTTGTATCATTTCTTTACCTTTCAGCTTCAGCCAAATCTTGGACGACTTCCACATCCGTCATATGCCATTACTGGAGAGGCGAGGTCTCGGACGCTGGGGTTCTTGCAGTTGGAGTTGTACTCGTTACCGGGAATCCTGCATGTATTATTACTCTTCTTGTACATCGATACTCGAGGATTCTAGATCCTCTCAAGTGGCTTTCTAATCTCCGACGATCGATCCGAAAATCAATTCCCGAAATACAAACCAGAAAATTCAGGATTGGTTACTAAAGAATCACGAGCTATCGTATTCAATCGCAAAGCCTGCCTTTTGTGGCATCTAGATCCTAATGGAAATGTTCGCTTGAGGATGCGCCGAAGTATCCATTCGGAACGGCATCGTATGACTTGCATGATGGCATTGAACGTGGCATGCTTGTCCAATTTAAGCCTTGCAGCACAAACATCCTAACGGTGCAGCAACAGGCAACAGGCACAGACAAAAGCCACACCCAGATGCAACCCAAACTCTTGTGTCAGCGGCTATATGTTGGCTACCACCTCCTTAGAAAGCACACTATCTGCCGATCGATATCGCGTAAGCATCCAATATTCTCCTAGCCCTCGGGTAAATTGCGGCACAGATCCAATAATGTTCCAGTGCAACGGTTCTAGACAACAACTCAGCCACATCCCCGCATGTTCACAACTTTTACTGTATCTTGCGAGTAGAATAATGGTCGAGTTTGATCTGAGATCCTCGCTTTCCTGAAAGCAGAAAGGACTGTAAGTGTTGTTGAAAAGTGCGTCCTATTACCAAAAACTACCTGCCATCCATCATTTTGGCTGACGCTTACCGTTTTTCAGCCATGGAAGGAAGCACTCGCCCCTTGCGACCAAGCAATGTGGTGAGAGTTCTAAAAAAAAATTGCAGATAATCCATATTGTACACCCATACTTCTTGCGATGCACCAACAAGGAAAAAAAACCACAAAGCGGAGTACACCGGCAAAAGTAACCAAATCCAAAATAAACTCTAGATTTCGCACCACCTGATATCATGACTTTCGCAAGAGTTTCTGTCGCCAGGTCCCCATGTCCAGCATCTTTGAATAGTATGCATGCGGTCGGGATATTCTTCCCGGCACAAATGTTAGTCAAAATTTCAAATTGATTATCTAACGGCATTCAACTCACGCCCTGAACCCTGGTGGAAATTCACGGACCGAAAATGTTTTATTTGACTTCTGCTGAGTATCCGGGCTCATAGACTGGGCTTCGACGTCAAGGCATACCACGGATGAGGTTGGATAAGCGGTCTTATCGACAAAAACTGCCTCTGATTCATCCTCTTTATGATGCGTACATGAAGTCAATTATGGAAGAAGGCCCAAGTTCTGCATTACCGTGCGGAGGGCATTTGGCCTTCCACTTGCGGCGCCATCCTCTGCAACAGCAGCAAATATTGCCTCAATGGTATCCGACTTCAAGCGAGGCGGGACGATCCCCTGAGTACTTGGATTCAGGTTGATGTATCGAGAAATGCCCGACTCTTCGCATACGCGCTGCAAATTGATATTGGAGAGCAAAGTATCGACATATCCTTGCCCCTTGGCTATAATTTCCTCAGTTGACATCTCAAATTCATCATCTATTTTGCTTACCTCTTGATTCATTCTTGCGCCACCATGATTCCAAAACTGCTGCCTTCGCCAAAGCGTCGCCTATTAGAGCCATTTTCTTGTTTCCATCGCTGGATATACGTCTGGTTTTTATTAAATATACGTCGGATCCAGCAGCCTGCAGGGCCTCCCAAAGTATATTTGTATCAGCAAAGTTATATCCGATGATTTGCTGCACGCAAGTGAGAGATTTCTGCATAGAGACATTCATTGCGAGGATTTCGTAAGTCAATATCAGATGGATATTGATTAAGTTAAGGAGCTCTAGGAAGAGGATTGATACTTCAGCAGATATATCACAGGAAACTTTAGTAACCGATCAAAAAAAGGGATGATGAACGTGTATTTAAGTAAAGTCTCCAACAAGAAGAACTGTTGCCTCTGATGGATTGACCCTGCATTTCTGCAAAACCTGCCCGACAGAGGTCACATATCGAGCCGGCCGTCTGAGCCAATGTATATTTCATTCGTGCAGGTCGCCATCACAACCTCTCGTTTTGGAGGCGTGGCCGGATTTCGCAACCCACAAGTCTCAGCCACCCAACAGTGCAACAAAACTGTCGTAGAGCCAGGCTGACTGAAGTCGGTGAGTCAATAAACGAACGATTCTACTGTTAGAAGTAATAAGGCTCGCCTTTTTGACCTGCTTCAAAACATATTCCGACAAGGCTCTAGGTATATGGCTATGTGGGTGTAATGGATAATTGTCTGTGCGATAGGCAAGGCTATGTCAACGCAAAACGCAATTAAGGAGAATTAATGTGCACCAAGGTTTCGTTGTTGAGGAATTGTGAATATAATGCATTGCAAACGATGAAGGGCAAAGTGCCACTGAACTGGACACGAACTCGTGACTTGAGGAGGTGACCATGTAAAGCACGACAGGATGTTGGTCCTATAATGCTTGAGAATTGAGATTAGCCCCAATAGTGGGGATATAAGCATGCAAGAGCAATGCTTATTGCTTACACCTGGCCGCGAGTTCGCTTTGATGGAATTGTATAACAGATGTCGTTTGATGAAGATAGCCTACAGTCACGTGAAACACATAGTTCAATTATACATAGATGGTTTACTGGAATGAACCACCAACAATCGTCAGGGTCTGATTGAGTACCTTTCAATGAGAATTGTTGGGAAGTACAGGCTATAAAGGATCTGTGGACCTAAAACGGAAACTCTTCATTCTGCTGTAGCACCATTGATTTATTCCGGTGATTTAGATATTGACTACACTGAAATTAGTCCTGCCTAATTTGCGTTCCCTTTCTCCATCCCTCAATCATCCCACTCGCTCCCATTCTTGACACCCTTCACTCCGCTTGCTGCCTGCGATGATCCAGGCAAAGTTCCATCATCATCACTATCCCCATCTTCCAGTATTTTTGCTAATTCATCTGGATCTCTCAGCTTTGCATCCTCGTCACCCTCGTGGTGGCTATCGATAATCCCTTCTTCCTGCTCGGAAAAGTCGTTCTGTCGCGCTCTCTCACCTTGCAAAACTTCCTCATCAGCACTAACAGAAATGCCTCGTGAGCCCCATTGCGAACCCGTCCGACTATGGTTGCCTCCTAGTGCTGGTGCGCTCTCTTCATCACCCTCGTCAATACTCCCTCCTACAACTTTAGGGCCTAGCACTCTACTAATTAGCCAGCCGTTCCGTAGGTCGTCTGAGTCGACTAGGCCCCCGTGCCTGAGCTTTACCCGCTGTCTGCTATAATAGACCCACGCAAAGTCTGCGTAGAAAGCAGTCTGGACAACGCCGAATATAACCGATACAGCATCCGGCTTGCGATTGTTTGTATCAAGTTCACGCCATATCCAGTTTAGAATGTAAAACGCGCGATAAGATCCCAGTGTGACAAGATAATACGAATCTATCACGGTGGGGACCGTCGTTTGGCGCAAGAGGAGCAGTTGAGGGAGCACGCATACAGATTCAAGTATTATAGAGAAGACCCAGAACAACTGTAACATCATTAGCACTCGATTAACGAATCTAACACCAGGAACAAATACCTCAGTCCATGACCAGCTGCTTTTGCTCTTCAAACTCAGCATGACCAATGGTGCCAACAGCACGCTCCCGACCAAACACGCCCCTCCAAACTGCCACGCCTTCTCCCTTTCCCTTGTTCTCGCATACACCCTCAACATGACCAACAGGATATAAATTGAAGAAATGATGTAAAATGCTTTGAGCAGGGTATTCCACCATGAGTATCCGAAGTTACTAAAGAAATCAAGGTAGCGAGTGAGGAAAACAAGGCAGTACAAGGCCTGTGTGATGAGGGAAACCCCTTCTGCGCTAGAATTGGAGTGGATTGCAAATATCAGGATGCATTTGGAAAGGGTATGGGAGACATCGCCGAGGATGCGAAAAATCTAAAGGACTTTAGCTTCGCACCTCTGGAGTATAGAGCTGGGAACAGTAGAGCAACCAACGCACATTCATTCCCACCATCTTGGGTACCTTCTGTATCGTTCAACTATTTAGAAAGAATCTTCCTGTGCAAGCAGCATATATAAAGCTCAGTGCGCGAGCTATAAAGGAGAGAGAAGCCTAATGACGCGTCGTTGAGCAGGCTACTCTCTTGCAGCATTTCATATCCGTCTCTTTGTAGGAACCGGAAATCGGCGCCACGGACTGACACTGCCAATGCGACAACGTAGTCTGTGTGAATCAAGCGATCTTCGGGCTCGAAAGAATGTTGGTTGTTTGAAGAATAGATAGTAGGTACCTTAGGAGTAGCTCCAACTGTCTTGTGTCGCTCTGGAGTCTTGGCATGCCTCAGCTATTTTTAGCGCTGTAAATCATTAGCCCTTGCTCAGATATTCTATTCATCACCCACAACGACATCTCTCAAACATGGGAGATCAATACGTACGAGGAAGCCTGCAGGATCATATTATTGAAATGGTATTGAAGGAACTTGAAAAATAATCTGGCGCTTACTGTGTTCCCGCAACTACAAGCCCAGCTCCCCAAATGGAGACTTGTCTTACATTCCTTCCCCAAAATGGACTATATGTATCGTATCACAACAACATACAAAGGCAAGGTATCTGTTCTTTTCCCGCTATTTATCTCTTTTCGGCGATGAAGGTCACAGCGCAAATTATGTGGGCGAAGCTGGGGACTGCTCGCCTGCCTGGCGCTTGAGATGACAAGCTATCATCAAAGTGCTGTTGACCATTTATATATCTCCTTTGCGAAGAGTTTAATTGTTACAGAACCCAGTTTACAAGGATTTCTGGTTTGCCTGGCTTTTGGGCGGGGGGTTGTTTAGTTGGCTTCAAGTCCTTGAGGACGCCGGCGATATGCAAGGGAAGCGAACTGTGGAGGATGAGCGTTACTTTGCATCAAGGTGGCAAGAGTATATGTTCACCATAGTGTTCCTGTCAAAATTGATTGAATGATCTCTACAGTCACGATTCACCAACGCTGTTTGTCTACTCCGCTCTTCGCGTGGTCGTTCGAATAACATAAATGCTAATTACCCAATACCAGTATTTACATTTAACTTCAAGGACTACTAAGAAGTATGTCCAACGCTGGTCTCGATTCCTGCATTGTGAGCCCTTCTGTGAGAGAATTCGGTATTGTGGAGCTCAAATCCTCCATACCGGTGAACTGATAGTCGAAAGGCTCCATTATATCCCACAGCCAAGACTCGTCAACGAAGGGTATGAAGTCGAGGTAGTTGTTGTTATCTGTATATGAGAAATCTAACGACGGCTCATGAGATGGTTTGAGCTCCTCATGACCTGTACCTGTCCTTTTCAATCCAAGGAATTCTTTAATCTTTTTCATTCTCGCAGCACTCCTTACAAAAACGTCATTTCCTTGACAATCTTCTACCTCGTTTACCAGATCGAATTTCTCAATGCAACGATCTATGACCCTTCCAAAGTCATATGTTTGGTGTACATATTCTAAGTTCCAGTCTGGATGGTCGAAACTGCAGACCATTTGTAGTATTATCAAACCCGCAGAAAAGTTTGACCATAAAGGAACAGAGAAAGAAAAATAGTGGTTGACTGGAATGGAGAAGAAAACCTCGAATAGATCCTTATTGGCTTGAAGACAGGCTGAGAGAAGTTCTACACGATATAGGTCCGGGCCATTGACATGAGTATTTCGGAGGGTCTTGAAGAGCCCGGCTTCATAAACCAAGGACTCTGCAGCGTGGTAGTGGACGAGAATGATAGCTGTTAACCAATCAGTACCTTAAAAGCCAATGATATAATCAATTCAGAATCACGATAAGCATGAGACTTACGGTTATTCTCTAATTCTGGCGATAGGGCCTTTTTTAAATCTCGCAAACTCTCTCGAAAAGCATTGATGAGAAATATGGATGACATGTCGGCACCCAATGACTCCGATTTACCCTGCCATAGGCTCTGACTTTGCCATGGACTCTGATGAATGCGCTCAACAAGAATCTGCAATCTCACCATAAATGCAGCGGCCTTATCTGTTGGAACATCCGAGGTTTCAAGAGCTTGCCGGCACTCCTCTACATAAGGGGAATACTGGACACGCATCCAGTTGTCGAATCTACGGAAAAATGTAGAAGATCTGTCAGGTGTTAGCCTTGCGGAGGAGTATTTACTCAAGAGCTATGAAATGAATGGTCTACATTGAACAGAGGAAGTAAGCGCCTAAAAAAGCACGCTGCTCTTCAATTGTCCTTGGCGTTTTCAATAGAGACATATAGCCAGCAGTTCCCCAGCTAGTCTCTCGTATGGCGTCTTCTAAGTAACTCCTGCCACGGGGCCCTTCTTTCCTCGGACGAGTCAGTCCAAGGTCGCATGCTAGAGTAGTCGCTGCTGAGAGCAAACTGGTCAATTGTGGCACATTCCAGAAATGTTGGTAGCACCTGTAATATGTGTAAGATATTTGTAAACTTGAATTTGATAGACATACCAGCCTGCATAAATTATGACTCCGAGAAGTAGGTCCATAGACCTTTCTCCATTCATAAACAATCTCTCGGCCAGCCGTTTCATAAGCAATTTGCCGAATTCTTTCGAATGAACAGCATTTCGAGAGGTGACCCTGCACGAGCAAGCTTTAGTAAGAACACTTTCTGAGGGAAGTCGTTACACAACTCAGAAATACTCACGCTAAAATCGCAAGATAAGTGAATGGCAGACATCTATAGAGCTGAGATGCAGACATGGCTTGTGGTATTACAACGAAAGGAAAATATGGACAAAATATCGATCTAAAATAAACTAACAGAGAATCAGCCTGAGTGAGTGTGATCCCAGAAAATTCAGCTGGAGAATAAGCTGGGGATGGCGGGTGGTCGCGCTGATCTGTGGTTATATCGTTGAGGGAACTGCACCCAGCACGTGTATAAGAAGGAGTAGCACTTGTTTGTGATGCAGTTATATTTGCCCCCAGGCTGGAAGCCACCGATGCTGGAGGAAAACAAGGTAAGCATGCCTGAATCTGGTAGTTTGACAAAATTTCAATTTCTGTTGAGGAATATGGAAGGATCTGCAGAACTTACCTGGGTTTGAATATCGACTATCGCGTAATGGAAGACTGAATTGGGTAGAGCTCTGCTCGGCGGTTTTTTGGGTTCTAGGACTTGCTTCTACTCCTTGCGTCGACTTGAGTAGAGTAACGAGGCCGTCGACTTTCTGCTCTAGTTTTTCTACCTGAGTTCTAGTATTTCGCCTTAAGGTCGTCAGTAATTTTAAGAGCGAGAACTTCTAGCTATGGGCACGCATCAGACATGCCAGGACTCTCTAGAGATCATACCTCAGTTCACCGTCAGCTCTTCGCTTTCGCGGGGCAGGAAGCAAAGGCTCACAAATTTTGTTAAGGCGATGGCATCTATATGGGGTGTCAGTTATGTATAGCGTTTCCTAATCATCATAAACTACTTGCCGCTGACACTTCCCGCCAATAAAATCGCTTGCAACGCACTTGACTTTTGCTTTGGAACAGGTCGAACATGTTTTGAGGACGGCAACATTTGCGGCTCCGTCCTTGGAAGGGTGTGAGTTTTCCACTGTCATGTTGAAGGTAATTCGCTCGTTTTTGTTGATTCTCCTACTTAGGAAAGGAAAGATTTGAGGAAGGTGAAAGTTGTGATCTTGAAATGAATCACGTGGGACTACTGTATATAAAATGCCAAGCCCATGCGAATCGGAGTTGGCTCCGCCTGTCGGCGTCAAGGTGTATATAGTTTATCGTACCTGCTCTCCCTAGAAGGCAGTGGAGTATGGCACGATCCTTGAGGCACAGTACCTCAATAACCAGAAATCTGGCCTGGTCGCCCTGATTGGAACAGCTGGCTGGATCCGTCTACCAATTCTCTGTTCGGCGGTTGCCTTGACGGTAAGGAGACGATACAATGCTCTACCACCAACAGTTGTCTTTGGTATGTCTCCGGACTCTTACAAATGCAGAATCAAATTTGCAGCAACTCGGGATGTTGCAAATCTCGAGAGAATGGCTTTCTTCCAATCATCGAAGCTCATGTTGATTTAGGCAGCACGTCGGTATTTCACCGTATTCTCCGTTCCCGTTCGCAAGGATTCTTTTGAAAAGGAGCGACGTGGTAATACCGATGCCTTTCTCAAGTTGCAATAATATATAATGCACCTGCGTTTTCCTTTGTGTGGGCGGTAATCAATTCAAAATTGAGCCTCACTCCTTTGGTTCGAGTCCTTGCTGTTCAGTTTGTTCAACTTTTTCAATATTGCCAAGGCACCACTATAGATAATTGTTAGGGTGTGATCAAGCAACCACCATGGCAAACGACTCAAATACATCATCATCGCAGACACATGAAACCCAATTAGAGAGTGAGGGAGAAAAAACACAAGCTACAGAGGAAAATTCAACAACACCAAGCTCTGTCTTAGTAGAGGCTTCGCCAGCAAAAGAAGATCATGAATATGTTACAGGAATTAAACTTATCTCTATCGTCGGTGCAGTCACTCTATGCTGTTTCCTTATGATGTTGGATACTTCCATTGTCATAACTGCAGGTCTTCCTTCGTTAGAGCTTCTAGAACTCTCCTGATATTATGGTTAGGCTATTCCCAGAATCACCAGCGATTTTTCCTCTTTGGGTGACATCGGATGGTATGGCGCTGCCTACCTTCTTTCTGGGTAAGTCGTGCTATGTAATTCAGCAATCGGATCAGTGGTTAACCAAAACACAGTTGTACCTTACAGCCCATTAGTGGCAAGCTTTATAAACAATTTCATTCTAAAGTATAGCATTTTTGGTCATTAACCAAGAGCTTGCTAACAACCGAAGGCCACCTTCATGGTCTTTCTAGGTACTTTCGAGCTTGGCTCTGTGCTATGCGGCGCCGCATCCAATTCGAACATGCTTATCGTTGGTCGGGCTATTGCTGGTGCGGGAAGTGGTGGAATTATTAATGGAGCATTAACCATTGTTTCTGCTGCAGTGCCATTACAGACACGTGCATGTGTGACAGTATATTTTAATCTTTGGACGTGCCAGGACTGACAAAAGCCTAGTACATATGGGTATCATGTTCGGAGGTAACTCGGCTTTTTCTGGCAAAGGAGAAAGCGCTGCTAACATAAACCAGTGGCTCAGATTGGGATATTATTCGGGCCGCTAATTGGAGGAGCCTTGACGGAACATGCAACATGGCGATGGTGTATGTATCACTTCATCTGCACGATCGTTCTCTTTCTGATGGGTAGGCAGGCTTCTACATAAATCTCCCCATCGGCGCCATTGTAGCCATTATCCTGTTTTTCATCCACATCCCCGACATCCGTGCTCCAACTGACCGACCGTCAACCCTCTCAGCCAACATCCATTCTCTTGATCTCCCCGGATTTGCACTTTTTACACCATGCATCGTCATGTTCCTCTTGGCGCTTCAATGGGGTGGCACCAAATATGCATGGGGCAGCGCCACTGTCATCGGGCTATTCTGTGGATCTGCTGGTATGCTGCTAGTTTTCGGTGCCTGGGAGCATAGACAAGGCGACACAGCCATGTTTCCACTCTCTATGCTTCGGCAGCGTGTGGTCTACTGTGCTTGTCTATTCATATTCTTCTTAGGCGCGAATTTGATGACCCATAGTTATTATATGGCGATATACTTTCAGGCGGTGAGAGGCGTGGCACCAACACTGAGTGGGGTGTATGTTTTGCCATCGATCTTAAGTCAGATGTTAATGGCCGTTGTATCTGGGGCCTTGGGTATGTTATCCTTTCATAAAACGCTTGTTTGGTCACACTAAAATATCGATAGTTTCACGACTTGGTTACTACCTCCCATGGGCTGTCATCTGCGGTGTCATGGCATCGTTAGGTTCCGGCCTCATCAGTACGCTAGATCCAGACAGCTCAAACGCCAAATGGATATTCTTCCAAATCATCGGCGGTGCTGGCCGTGGCTGCGGGATGCAAATGGTAACTCTTAGCTGCTTCTCTCCATGATTCCTTTGTCGCTAACCAGATGAACCTAGGCCGTCGTCGCTATCCAGAATCACCTATCTCTGGCATTCATCTCTGTTGGCATGTCCGCCTTGATATTCATGCAATCCTTTGCGGCATCGCTCTTCCTCTCCTTCGCGCAAACCATGTTCGTCCTACCCCCATTTCCTTACCATCTCACACAATCTCATGCCACCTCCTGCTCCACCTCCTTCCCTGAGAATCCCATCCAAGTACAATTGCTAACAAAGAACCTAGCTTCTCTAACGGACTCGAGGATGCGCTTCTCAAGTACGCCCCCGGCGTCGACGCGCAGAAAGTCATTGAAGCTGGCCCCACGAACTTCAGAAGCGTCATCTCAGAACAAGAGGTTGCTGGCACCGCCATGGCGTTCTGCAGGTCGTTTGATCAGGTCATGTATCTGGTTGCTGGTGCAGGTGTGATGACTTTCGTCTTTAGCTGGGGATTGGGATGGAAGAGCGTTAAGAAGGCGACAAAGGAGAAAACAGAGGTCTGAGGAGACTAACTGGATGGTGTGAAGAGTGACAAGTCGGTAAATTGGTGACATGGGTTTGTAGTTCTGGCGCTCATAGAGTGGTGAAGTAGACTGTTTGATTGGATATAGACGAGTGTATGGCCATTTCTCTTCTGCCGGATCCCACCGAAGCCCCCTTGCGGGAGAAAGGCCTGGGTATGATAAAATGTGGTATATTCAGTATTAATCTTTATCTATTTCTCGCTCACAAACATATCCGTTTTACTCAAAAAATAATCACCCTTCATCCAGGTGACCATCCAGTTCCAAGGCACGAACCCACCAATCTGTCCCGTGCCGCCTTCTCTCCCGATCGGCACCACCATCCCTTCCAACATCGGCTTCTTGAGGACGCCCCTCTTCCCCCCTTCCCTCCCTTCGACATCCATTATGATGTTTTTCGCTACGACGGCTGTCTGAGCTTTGATTAGTGCGGCGAGCTTGGGCTGCCCATCAATGATGTCGCCGATGGCGTGGACCGAAGGGTACGTCGGGATGCAGAGGGAGGAATTAGTTTTCAGATAGCCTGTCTTGGAGAGGAGAAATTTGGGGATGAAGCTGTTGTTGGGCAGCACGCCCACGGCCGGGATATAGAGGTCCGCTTCGATGGAGGTGCCGTCTTCGAGAGCGATGGTCCAGTCTTGGTTTGCCTTGTTGTAGGTGCTGCTTTTTACCTATGGAGGCATTGTTAGCTATATTCTGAAAGCACTTGCCGTGGTAGATATCGTGGAAAGAGGAATGATCATACTTTGGTCCCAGACTTCACTACGATGCCTAATTTGTTGAGCTTCTGCCCAGCCTGTATACTTGCTGCTTCTTTGAGGTTGTCTACCAGGCGGAAACTGGCGAACACCATGTGTATAGTTTTGGATGGATATTGCTCGGCTATTTCGGAAGCCATTTCTATACCAACGGGACCACCGCCCGCTACAACTATCCGTAATGCATCTGCGATGGCTTTTTGTGCTTTTGGAATAGTTTCACGCAAGTCCTCGTTTGCTATAGAATGCTTGACTGGAATACATGGATCCGCGAGTACGGCTTTGGTATGAGCTAATACCTGCTTAGCACTAAACTTTCCTACAGATGAATGATCATGTGACGGCGAAGATATAAACATGAAACTCACTCCCTGATGCAATAACGAGATGATCGTAACCCCTTACCCGATTATCATCTGTGAAAACAGTCTTTCCCTCTGGGTCGAAATTCGTCACTGTTGCATGGACAAATTCAAACTGGCTTTCTGAATATTTCTTGAACAGCTTTTCGATAGGCATCAGCACTTGTGCAACATTAACCTCATCTGGACGGGCCAGGATCCGTGGAGCTGCGAAGTTAAAGTAATAGTCCTTGTTGGTACTGATTAGAGTAATTTTGGCTCTGGGCAGTGAGTTGAGTAACGATTTAGCTATTCCTAAACCTCCATGAGAACCGCCGATACTGCGAACGCATTAGCACTTTAATCGTTGGAATTTTTTCATTCCGCAGCACTAAAACGCTTCAGAGCTATCGGGGGATACTATCTATTTTGATGTTTGGTGTTTGAGGCAGTTCTGGAGCTGCTAGCTTGCTGTGGGGAGATAGGAAAATTGGGACTCCGACATACATGATAATCTGAGGTGGCCAGTCCATGGCTGTAAAAGTTTGGGTCAGCGAAGATCGATGCAAGACATTACGGTTCAGGATATATTGAATTTTTACAAACCTGACGATCTGCTGCTTTCTGATATTTCAGAATTTAGTGTGCGCTGATCTCAATATGTGCTTAGGTAGCAATCGAGAACCGAGATCGATCAATGAGGGAACGCTTGATGCAGGGCCACGAATACCTTCCGAATCGCATTCATAAATTATATCCTCTAAATTCTCGCATATCACTCATGAAAACTTTGGGTCTCATATCAAGGAATGTCTCATATTTCCATCGAACCGAAGCGAGAGACGCAAGTAGGAAGCAATGTAGAAGCCAGGCCTAGACATTTCGAAACTTGACACGATGATAACCTCCGAATAAACGTGTTTTTACCCGCGAAAACCCACTTTTGAGTCTGATAAGTCGTGATAATGCAAAAATGACACGAGATTTTACTATGTTTGATGAGCAAGATGCTTGCATACGGTAGCAATTGTTGGCGATCCCTCATGGTAATTACCGGTCGTAACGGCTTAGCTGCCTGTTTTGAGATCTTACTCCTTGACCAGATGGTAAAGGCGGGGTTTTCGTCACATATAACTTTGAAGTGGTTGCAATGTCTGTTGACAATTCGACGTTTCACTACAACTTTTTTTTTCTACATGACCTCAGACGAAGATAGACGAGATATCTATTTGATGTGGTTTTGGTTGGTGGTCAAAATGTTATCATGCTTGGCTTCCGTGATCCATTGCCAAGAACATCATCGGAAGCTTTCCAGAACACACCTTGCTCTCGGCTCGAACCACAGTCGTATTTCGTAGGCATAATAGTCCTATCCTGAGTCAAGGCTCATGTTCCATATAGTTTCTTTTTCTTATTTAGTTGGTGGCGCCTCTAAGGGCCATACTTCCTAATATCGCCATCTCTAGCTCCTTTTTCTCCACATCTGCACTGACAGAAATTTTAGCGCCTTTAGCGCTGCTACTATTCAGCTTGTAGATCTTTCGCACCCGAGCCAGATCTGTCATGCCAGCCAAAACTTCGTCACCGAAAGCTACTTGGATGCCTTGTATTGACGCGACAAGGTGGTCTTGTACTGCTTCACTGGTGGTTGGTAAGGAGGGGGTGGAGACCTTAATGATTAAGAGATTTGTAGTGGTTGGAGTGATACCAAAACGACGGAAGGACTCTGCAATCTTAAGGAGCATTAGCTTGATGCTGACATGGTTTGATCCTAAGCCATGAAGTTCATGTAATCGTGGGGTTGGATAGGCTGTGCCATTTGTCCCATAGGGAAAGCATCACTTGGTAGATTGGCGTCTCTGGCTACCACGACGAAGTGACAAGAAAATTGCTGAGGAATAGTATGAGAGGTAAAGACGAACGTTATTGTTTGGGCTCAAAGAGAATACAATTTCTGAATGAACGTTTCGACTCTTCAACCTGTTCTCGACGAGGTCATTGACAGCTCGATATGCTGCTGCTAGAGCCTGCAGTTTGGACACTACCTGTTCTTGATATTAGCACGTGAGGATGAGGGAGAAGAGACCAAGTTGTCTATTCACAGCGATTGCTAAGGATGACTCACCACGCTAGCATCAATGAGGGCATATTCGAAGTCTGTATTACCAGCCAAGAGCTGTTGATGCAAGAAAGATGCATTCTTGACGTCTTGAAAGAGAGCGACATGAATGGTATAGTCGGCCGGGAGGTGCTCTAGGGTAATGCTGTGAAGATATGCCATGTCTTTGGTGGGTTGAGGCTCCACGAATAAACGATCGGCTGCTCACTCTATCGCATTTGGCCCTTGAATATAAACAGAGACCTGTGATTGCTATTGCACGGCAACATGGAAGTCTGAGCGGTATGGTTCCGGCGTTTAGGTCTTGGCAGCCTTGCGTGGCTCTTCATTTTCCGGTGGCTCACAGGAAAATGGGCTGAAGGCTTACATAAGATTTAACACGATTTCGCCACGAAGTTGGGATGCAACGAATCCCCTAACCTGAAGTATCAGGTACCGTAGCAGGCATGGATACTCGTATTTAGGGTTTTCATTAATGTCGTGCTGTGTGGGTTTCCCGAAAAGCTGAAACAAGAGCTTTATTGTTGTTCCGCAAACAGCGTCCATACCGCCGGTAGTTGACGGCGGTAGCAGGGAAGCCAAGGCCTCTTGTCACTCTCCACGACTGGACCATAAAGGAGTAAAGTAACTTTACTGGTACTTTTAGTGTCAAACTTGGTTGGGAACATGCGGGACTGGGATTTCCCCGTATTTGCTCCCCCCGTTCCCCCCGTCTCACACCCGCACGTCAATCCGGTATCCCGGAACTGGAACTGACGCGACTCGCCATGAACTGGAGGTGATTCGAGGACGCATCATCCGAACCGATCAATAGAACCAGCCTCAGCAAAACGCCAAAATGAATGTTGGCCCCAAGCGAGCCACTTCCAGTCACATCAAGCGGATTGGTTGTTTTCGGTCTAGTATTGAACCCCTACTAACCTTCTTCCAGCTCCTGGGGTTTTGCCCGCTACTTTTTCATTTTCTTGCCTCGAGTCAGTGAGGTCGGCGAGGTTGGAAGAGGGTGGTGTGTGTGCATGTGTTGGACCATCACTGCATTATGGCGGCTACTATCTGTAGTGGCAGCAATCGCAGACTCACAAGACAGCATATTGGAGTTCAAGATATGCCTCTCACACAATCCAATCTCCCCTCCTGAAGGCAGTCTTTCAATAAAGGCAAAAGCACCACTTGGGGGCCTTCTAGGAACCCCACAGCGAAGGGCTGGGCTGGCGGGGCTGCAGCGCTGCCCAGGAGCTGAAATGCTCTGAAAGCCAATAAATTAGCCATACAGATATACTGCCGCGTCGACAAAAGGCTCAGCAACTCCAGCTTGCAAAAGTGTTTCTGCCAGATGCAGACGTTTTAGGAACAGGCACGAGCTCATACTGACTTAAGGAGATCTATCATTTGCTGCAAATTAAGAGATAAATATATTGGCCCTGTCGTTAAATTAGTTCTGTACGACAGAGACACTTAGTCAGGTCATCGTAGTCCTTGGCTAAGCCTACTTGGGCAGCAATTCCTTTAACACCACATTTGCGACCGACTGAATTGGAATATAAACACCCGCACACACTTTCCACGTATCAGAACCAATAATACATTTACTTATGGAGTTACGATACACCTCACCCTCCGGACGACCTTCGCAGAAATATCACAAGTCAGGACAATCCATACCCGCCCGTCTATGCCACCTCAGACGTCTTCCAGGCCGTTCATCTTGACTTTCGCGACGGCTTGTTCCACCGTACCATCACGGCGAAAGCCGGCGCAATGGATTCCAAGCGCAGCTTCGACGACATCAAACATCATGCTATACAAAACGGTAATACGCCGAAGAAGATAAAGACCGAGGACCCAGCCCAGTTCTCAGCTGCGGTCAAGAAGAAATTACAATCCTCATCCAGGACGGGGCAAGCATGCGATCGTTGCAAAGTAAGTCTGCTGGAACCCTCATAATTGTAATGTGAATAGCATCGCATAGTAAGTTGCGCAATGGGTAGCTACGATATGGTTGCAAATAATATAGTGGATGTGGCGAAAGGGTAGTTGCTATCAAGAGTGCCGCTCTCGAGCTGCGGGCGGAACTCCCGGCGGTCGCATTGAGCACAATGCCATCTTTTGAGCTGAACACCATGGAAGTGATAAACAGAAGAAGCATTGGCTAATTAAATTTCAGATTAGAAAGATCCGCTGCGATGTATTGCCAGGAGGATGCTCTCCTTGTCTTCAGACGAGTACAACATGCCAAACCACAGATCGCACGACTGGTCTCACTCGAGTTCGAGGGGCGGAAGAACGTCTCGAGGACGAGAACCGAGCACTTCGTGACCGAGTTCAGGAACTTACGGATCAGCTAAATGTTGCTCGTCAGGAAATACAACAAGGGAAGGGTGGTCAAGTCCAACCGAATGGATATCGCGATCCCCCTTCAGAGAAATATGGTTATAGCTATGCAGGGAAAGGCACTCAACCATCGTCCTGGGGCGGGAATGTTACAACAAATAACCTGCAGGGGACTTCATCTCGTGCGCCTTCTTTCCGTCCTGGCAGTCTCCAGGATACATTCTTGGGAGTCTCCTCCAAAACCTCAAATCTAAGTGTTATCAACGGAACTGCTCTCTCAATCTTTGGCATGGAGATCGACATTGCAGACTTCGAGTCGGCGGACATGGATCCACCTGACAATTTATCTTTCAATCCACGATTGTATAACAAGTCATTCCAGGCGTTCACCCAGACGGCCCTGAATATCAATGATAGACTGGAGCCTGTGGACTTTCCGAGCCGAAGTGATGGATTTTCATATTTTCAGTGGTACTTTCAAACTCTACACATATATTGTCCTGTTCTGCACAGGCCTACAACATTTAAACTAGTAAGACTATGGTACCCCAAAAGCGCCCCTAAAAGTGCTGACGACAAGCAGTTGACACGCATGTATGATGACCCGAACTTTCGACCGAACCCTGCTGAAACTGTAATCGTGCACATGGTATTTGCTATCATGTACTTTCACTTCGCAGTTCGTAATCAGCCCGATGAAGCTACGAAGGACAAGCTCACGTCACTTTCAAATGCTCACTATCATTACGCGTTGGGGTTCTTTTACCAAGTATCTTCAAGTAGAACGTGGATGGATGTCCAAGCTCTGACCATCATTTGTATGCATCTTCGAAACTTTCCCAAACCGGGGGCCAGTTGGGTACTATCGCAGACAACAATGTCTATGGCAATTGAGATCGGCCTGCACCGATCCGTGAAAAGGTGGGTGACGGAGACTCCACCAAGTCCGTTAGAGATTGAAATGCGGAAGCGCGTTTTTTTCGCCTTGCTGGCAGTATCCGTCACACTTAGCGGAAAACTTAATCGGCCGATGATGCTGCGGCTAGAAGATATCGATGTTGAAGTGCCAGAGCCCGTCGACGATGAATTACTCTCAGAACAAGGCTTGGATAGATCAAGACCAGGAAAGTGTGGTCACGAAGTCGGCTTGGCCGCCTTTCGAATGACTTTGCTCTACTTGGAATTATATTCGACGATATATGCTATACGAAGCAATCCTGAAGAATACGTGACAACCGTCGGTCGATTAGAATCAAAACTGCGGGACTGGAAGTCAAGTCTCCCAGCTCAGCTTTCAAAACCAGGTGATAGTGAAAGTGGAATGGAAGGAAAAGTGTTCGCGATTTATACTCAATTATGGGCTTTGGAATTTCGGATGTTATTACGGCATCCATCAAAAACGGCTACAGACGATCCAGGCTTCAATGACGAGAGTATGAAGATATGCGTAGAGTCATCGCAACAGATGCTCGAGGCTGTAAAAGAAGCTCGAAGGTATAAGAGTTTGGATACAACATGGTATCAGGTGGCTGTCTACGTTATGGCAATCACTATAACTTTGTATGATAACTTGGAAAAACGCAACAAGATATCTGTAACCGAGTTCGCGGCGTTACGAAAGGATATGGATTCCTGGTTAGATGTATTAGGGGAAGTAGGGACTCTGATAGGTGAGTAACATTCAAAGTTTGGTACTGATTCACTAATATCTCCAAGGAGCCGGGAGTATTATTCAGGCAAAGGTTCAAAGCGTGATTGACAGCCAGCTTGGTCTACTTGCCCGCAGCCTTCCGTCTCAGGATTATGCTTCTCAGGATTCAAAGCCTGTCCATCAGCAACCCGCATCTCATACATTCCAATCCAACCATAGTTATTCATCCGATCAATCCGCACGATCTCATTCATATACCCCTGATGCACTCTCATCTCATCAACAAACTCCTTACCCGCACCCAACTCAATATAGCCCTTATGCCGAAGCACCGCCCGCGCAAAACATCAATTACACCCCTTCCGCAACCTATCCTTCTTATCCGATACCCTCTCAGAATGAGAGCATAGAATCCCCTGTTGTTGGCGCTTATCAAGGCACACATACCCATCATAGTCTATCTCAGGCTAGCCCTACGAACTCTTACCACCATAGCCCAGCCAATCCTACAAATTTAGCATGGCAACAGTACGCCAGTAATTTTGGAGGCGCTATTGAGCATCAAGATTCCTATTCTGCCTCTGCTCTCATGCAACTGCAGAATGGACGAGATTTGAGCACTGAGGGAGGACACCATGCGGATTTGTCTGGTGGAGCAAACCTGCAAGGCGCTCCCATGGGAGGTCCTTTAAGTGCTCAGGTCACGGACGATATCAATCAGTGGCCCCTGATTGTCTTCTCGGTTGGCCATACCCAATAATCTGTTTTGGCATGCGTTGTATATCACGAAAGGCGTTGAGTTTTATGGGTGAAATTTTTTTTTTTTAGAAAGCAAGTAGGATTTACGTCAGGGCATGTCGGAGTTTGGAGGACTAGTGGGGCGGTGACTGACGATTACGACGAGCCTTGTATCTATGCTAGAGTTGCCTAAATATACGACGGAAGTACAGCCATGACAATGCGCATGTAGGATTAATGAAGAACACAATCACAAATGATGCCAGATTAGGATGAAATGAACCTGAAAGGTGTGTGGGAGTTGATGGATGTTGGAGCATGCAATAAATATCGTACAGTTTGTTGCTATCTGCATAAACTAGCTTCATCTTTTCATTATCATATCTATGAGACAAACCTGATTATCTCCATCTTCTCCTATGTGCACCCAACTTTCATAGCCCAGATTGTGTGAATCCTTGAGACCCATGCTGACCCCTAGCACTTACATGGCGCTAAGCTCGATACTGCCTAGCCACGTTGTCAGGTAAACAAACGGGCGTCACTTCCTTCCCCATAAACAAAAATAATTGCAACCAAACCAAACCACGAAATCGACAATTCTCGACCATTCACACCTAGCGACATCTTTCATTTAATTCTATTCTAACAACCTTATACATTGTTGATCTCTGTGTGTTGACGGGTTTATTGTGCTGCGGTGGAATATTTCTGCGAGATTGTTTACCTTTGCTCTTGCTTTGTAGGGCAATAGCACGGTCATAATGTCCTCCGCAGACCCCGGAGCTTCTTCAATCTCGGTGACTGGTATGTAATATCTTTGAACAGGCATGGAAGGAGTATTTGCTTAGTGGAAAAAGTTCGCGTGCGGCCCTTCACAATTCGTGAAGCAGCACAAATGTAAGTCCTAGTCATGCAATATGATGAAACAATGCTCACGACCCCACAGAACAAAATGTGATGATGGCAATTTATTTCTCGGAGAAGGCTCTCTTGCGGGAGCTCCAACTCCAAAACTTGGTGGAAAGGGGATTCGACCGGTCATAAAAGTTATAGATGATAAATGCCTGTAGGAAAATAGTTGCTCGAGTCTAGTACCTTGCTGATCACGATATAGCGTTTTCGACCCTCCTGAAGATAATCCCGTCACCAGATTCTCAAGATCTGTTGTCTCAAATATGGGCAAGAGAGTGAAGGACCAGACGTTTGGCTTCGACCGAGTCTTTGACGAGAATACAACACAGGGTGATGTGTACGAGGCAACAACGAGAAGTCTACTGGATAGTGTGCTTGATGGTTATAATGCGACAGTCTTTGCGTACGGAGCCACGGGCTGTGGAAAGACGCACACGATTACCGGAACCGCTCAACAACCTGGAATTATCTTTCTGACCATGCAGGAGCTTTTCGAGAAAATCGCCGAGCGCAGCGACGAAAAGCAAACCGAAGTTTCCCTGTCTTATCTCGAAATATATAATGAGACTATCCGAGACTTATTAGTGCCTGGAGGAAGCAAACAAGGTTTGATGTTGCGAGAAGATGCAAACCAAGCCGTCTCAGTCGCTGGTTTATCGAGCCATCACCCTCGCGATGTCCAGGAAGTCATGGACATGATTGTGAAAGGCAACGAGTACCGAACGATATCTCCCACCGAGGCAAATGCAACTTCATCTCGCTCTCACGCCGTGCTACAAATTAATGTAGCACAGAAGGACCGCAACGCGGACGTCAATGAGCCTCATACTATGGCTACTCTAAGCATTATAGACCTTGCAGGGAGTGAGCGTGCAAGTGCAACCAAAAATCGAGGCGAGCGATTAATTGAGGGCGCAAACATCAACAAGTCCTTGTTAGCACTTGGAAGCTGTATCAATGCGTTATGTGATGCACGAAAAAAGAACCATGTGCCATACCGTAACTCGAAGCTTACACGACTGCTAAAATTTTCTCTCGGAGGCAATTGTAAAACTGTCATGATAGTTTGTGTCAGTCCCTCGAGCGCGCATTTCGATGAGACCCAAAACACTCTTCGATATGCCAATCGAGCCAAAAATATCCAGACGAAGGTCACGAGAAATGTGTACAACGTTAACCGACACGTCAAAGACTTCCTGGTTAAGATTGACGAGCAAATGGCTCTGATTAATGAGCTCAAGGCACAGCAGAAGGATTCTGAGGCTGTAGCGTTTGTGAAGTTCAAGAAACAGACGGAGAAGCGAGATGGGATTGCAAGAGAAGGCGTAGTTAGAATTCGGACTGCGTACGAGAATTCGGCGGCCGAGCGGAAAGACAAAATCTCCAACATGAAGAAGCTTCACCAAATCAAGCGTCGCATTGGAGTTTTGTCTGCGTGGATTGGTGCCTTCGACATAGTTTGCGATTCTCGAGAAGACGAAGAGATGCCACCTAGCCTTACAGCAATGCGAAAGACAGCTCAAGGCATACTTCTAGAACTTGAGAATAGTAGACAGCATTACCATCAGAAACTAGACAAGAGCAATTGGGAGCGAGCAGTTGATTCAGCATTGCAAAACAGCATTCGACAACTTACAGAGGTAGACGGGGCGGCGGATGGGCTCGATGTTGCTAGTCTAATTCGGGAGGCTGAGTTACTGAAAGCGAATGCGAGCAGGGAAGCGTTATTAGAGGTCATAGAGCAGGAGAAGGGAGCCGATTTGGACGTTATGCAAGTGCTGCTTGCGGCCCAATTCGAGATCCTGTCTTCTCTAAGTGACATTCTAGGTATGAGCGAGGAGGAAGCAATTCAGCATGCCAAGGTCACCCTACGCAAACTTCTGCAAACCTGTTCCACAGCCGCCTCGCAAGTTATCAAGCCTGATGGGTCACTGAACGTGACAGAGGTGTTTCCACCCACGAAACGTGGCACACCAAAGCGAAAGAAGCAGGCAATTCTTGCAGATGGCCAATCACGACCAGCGCCTCCAATGGCAGCTCTAGCAGCAGCAGCGCCTCAGGTCTTTGCTTCGCCTATGAAGTCTTCGCCGCGTCGTAAGAAACCAGTCTTAGGAAAGAAGGGAGTATCCTTTACGCCAAAGAAGAAATCGCCGTCAAAGCGTGCAGTCAGATGGCGTGATGATACTGAGTCAGGAGTTTTGGCAGATTTCGAGAAGACTCCTCAAAGGATCCAGTCAACACCAGAAGCTTCAGACGATAGCATTACTCTTCCTACTGTACCGGCCGTACCAGCCTATCTTTCTACTGAAGTTTGGAACGATTCTGCGGGATCTTCACCAGTCCCGGCAGCCCCAGAACCCTCCATCGAACTTAAGCCCAAGGCAAACCGTTTCCAAGCCGGATTCCTCGCGAAAAAGACAGATGGATCCCCACCACCACCCAATATTACCAATTTCTCTTCTTCTGACACAGATCCTTCTCCCCTTCGAACCATAGATGCTGCCAAAGCTGGAAACCGGCCCTCGCTGCCTCCTGTACGAAAAGCTCAACGGGACTCAACGCCAACAGACAGTGGAAATAACTCTGCATCGGAAGGCGAGAACTATCCACTGGACCGTTCTGAGGGTGTTAGGATCGGTCAAGCGTTGAAACGGGCGGGATCAATTTCACGAGCGTCCCACGCTCATTCTATGTCTGATTCCGCGAGTAGAACGCATAGACGACGAAGCCCAACTGCAGCTACCATGGCGGGTTCGCCCCCCAATGATAATTTGTTTACTGCAAGCCATGCTCGACGAATGGTTGGTAGCCAGAAGGAGTTCTCATCAAGTGTTTTAAGCCCTCGTTCAGCACCAATCATGAAAAACCCCAACCGCCGTACAACAATCGATGTAGGGAGACAAGTCAGCGCGATGGCCAGCGGTCCGGTGCGTCTTTCCGGAACTGTAGGCGCCGCTCCACGGATCAGAGAGAGCGTTATCGGCGCAATGGGCAAGGGCGGTGCCTGGCGGTGATGATTTTACATCCTTTCATCTCCAAAGGTGATATTCTTGTACATGATAGAGATCGGCAACGCTTGTTTGTATTGGTCGTTTCACTGCAAGGCGTGAGAGCATTTTTATCATGAGCTCTTTATTCTGGCGGGCAAATGATGAATGGGCGGCGTCAGGCGGGGAGTTGGAATATTGGCATTTTTACACTTGGCGCCAAAGGGAGCGTGGCATTTGTATTAATTGTAAACTAAGCTGATGTGACTATCTTCATATTCGTTACGTTTATTCTTGCCTCGCTACGGTTTGTACAGAAGTCGCCTATGAGTTTATGATTGTCCCAATCTCATGAAAATGCACCAGAACTCTGGCGGATATCAGAGCCACCGTCTAACCTAGTATCATATTCAAATGAGATATTAGCTACGGGCGGCTTCAGAAAATTTGTGCGTCGAAAATATCTGAGCGCGCTGATGCTTTAAGCCACGATGAGATAAGCAGCACACATAACCCACCAGTGGTCTTTTTGCTCGCTTTTCTGGGTTGGGTGCTGAATCCAGGGGTTTCCCCGCATTTCATGCTGTGGAACTGCAAACGGCGGAGTCCCCAAACTGCCCTCTGTTTCGTGGCTAAGAAAATTGGTGACTCGTTCAGCTCATCTTAGAGTCGTAATGCATCTGCTAAGGAGCCTCAAACGGCGGTTCAGCTCGCTCTAAGCTCGCGCTACATACGGGTAAACAGCATCTTCAAATAGCCAGCATCAGCAATAGCCGCTTAGATGAAACTATATGGAGGGCTGGCAATCAGGTTAGCTATATATTTTTACGTATGATTTGTGGCTTTGCTGAGTTCATTGGTGTTCAATTGAGCTGACCACTTCATGTATTGTTGTGTTGTATGCGCATTTAGATTTGATGACAGCTGCGGAAGTCGTACAGCTCTCCTTAATGACTAGCAGTCGAGCTCATACTATTTTGAGCAAGACAAAGATTCATGGTAGTCAGCACCGTGATGTGGTAGAGCCTTGTTGAGATAATTAAGCGTCGACAGTGAAATCTAGCGAGTTGCACTTCAGCTCTTTGGATAACGCCGTCGGACCAACAGAACGCAGAATACAACTTCCGGGCTTGAAGTTTCAGTGCGTTCTTGAGGATAGCTGCTATCACTCCATGGCTACCTTCTGCCTCGAAGACTCACGCTCGAAGAGGTATAAGTATCTCCTTTTCCTCAGCGAAAAACAGCATCCACCAGCCAGCAGCGATATCAAACACCAAGAAACTCACCTTCCCAGATATCTTTCCAAAAGGAACGCAGTCGTCAATCAAAATGAAGACCACATTCTCCGTCCTCGCCCTCATCGCCTCCGTGGTAGCCACCCCCATCGCAACCACCAGCACGGAAATCACCTCTCTCGACACCCGCGCCATCGAGAAACGCGCCTATGGTCCTCCCCCAAGCACCGGCGTCGTCTGCCCCCAAGCCCAAGGCTTCTTCTACCGCGGGGCCTCCGGCTCCGACTTTCAGGTCGCCTGCAGCATTAACACCTCTGGAGGCACCTTGCTCGCCGTCTACCCCAACATCCCTGGGATCGTCGGCTGCGCTGCGTGAGTTTACATTTCCCCGCTCTTTCTCTCCCCCGCTGCTGCGTGTGGTGATTTGGGTAGGACCGGTGGACGGGCGGATGGCTGATGATCTTACAGGCAATGCGACCTCTGGAGCGTGCAGGTTCCGAACAGGAAGTGTGCGGCCGCTACTTGGTGGAGCGATACCAAGACCTCGCCTGATGGGGTGAACAACTGCTTTATTCGCGATGGCGGTATTGCGTCTGAGGGCTTCCCCAATGCGGTTTCTGCTATCAGGTCTTGAGCGATGGAAGTGGTTTACCGGCTCCGGCGGTTGGGGAAGCATGTGACGGCCTTTGGTGAAGCTGGAATTTAGTGTTTATCTTTTATTACTTATTTTATTTGTCCTTATTATCTGATAGCCTACCAATACACTCGTTTTGCAATTGCTAAAGATCACCAGTTTTTTTCTGTGCTTGTTGTGCATTGATGAAGGAATTGTTGTACTGAGTATGCTTTGGCACTTGCCTTTATAATTAGTAAAATGAAGGACATGTCATAAGCTTTAGAGTATAACCATGCTTTAATGTACCACGGAGACTTGTTACATCAAAAGGGATGATTAAAGAACATTCGTACTTCAAATATTCGTACAAATATGAAGTGTTCTTAATCAAAAAGGAGATCTTGAATCTTGAGGCAACGTAGTAAGAGACATCATACGTTGAGACAATGGGCTTATGCTCCAGACTTCGAGATGGTCCAAACCCAACATCCCATAGCTTTCTTCAACTATTCTGATATGCCAGAAAGTGACTAAATGGCAGCCAAGAGAGATAAACAGCAAGCAAATCACAGCTCATATAACTCCGTAACGCCATGCTTCAATCCAGCTTAGCCAACCAACGAAGCCCTGAGTTTCAAACAAGATTTAACACATCACCCACCTCCCTTCATACTTGCATCCCGTCTTGCGCACCCGCTCTCAAACAGTACAACAAGATCCATCCGAATTCCCACAAGGCGCGCTCCCAGGCGGGCAATACCCGACCCAGCAATGCGCCAGGGCCACCTGCTGGTCACACTTTGCATAATCCAAGCCCCTAGACGCAGCGTCTTTCAAGCACGATGTGCACCCGCCAATACAGTCTCCCGGGCTGTCCCAGTTTCCAATCCCCAGAAACCCGCCTTCTTCGCGGCCCAAGAACCAGGATTTGCCTCCGCAGTTCATGTCACCCCATTTGCCTGGCCCGCCAGTTAGCCTCGTTCCAAGAAACGGGGAGGTGGGGTGAGGTGGGAGATATATACTGGCAGCAATTAGTTCGTCGAGGCATTTGGAGAGCTCGTCGCCCTTGCCCATTCCATCTTTTCCGCCATAGCAAGTCGGGTCGCGTTTTGTGAGGCCGACGTCTTTGTCTACGGCCGCGGAGAGGGCGAGGGAGATGAAGGAGGCAAAGATGAGAGAGTTGATATACATATTTGAAATGCCGGGTGATGCAAGAGTGCTGAGCCGGATATTGCTTGATTTGCGAGCTGGAGGAGGGCGTAGTTCAGCAGATGGTAGGTGCAGACATAATAGCACGAAACTCGGCGCCTTAATATGTCTTCAAGACCTGCATTTCTGGACGGAGCCCTAACGGCCGCAAGTCTGCAGAGGCGATACTCCTCTAGATCCCCGTTATCTTTGAAGGACAACACGAAGGAGGAAGATTAAACTATTTCTTCGAAGCATTGACCCTCCAACTCCTTACAATTAACGCACAGGAGATCCTGATGTCACCGCCGTACCGCATCTAGAAATTATCCCCAAAAATTTCCCCCACATGTCTGGGTGTAGTCAAGACAGTTGTAGTGGTCATAGTGTCGATGCTTGTTCGTCGCTAAACAGCCAAGCCTCTCAGGGGATTAACATCCATGCCTCGACCGGCTCGTCTAATCCAGCAGTCTCGGTTGGCCATAGGCTTGTTTGTAGAAGGAGCGCAGGATTAGGAAAATTTCAATCTGGAATATTAGAATAGGATGAACACTGCCTCAGAATTAAACATTTATCCTAACATCTCCCTGCAAGGCCCTCGTGTCTTACAGCATCACTTGCATCGACAGGACCTTCCATGTTGAGAACTTTTCAAGTAGATGTGTTACTTTCAGATGGTAGCATGAACCACAGACACAAAGAGGGAACCAGATAAACTGATGTGCGAGCTAGCTGCGTATTTTTTATTTTTTTCGCGACACTTCTTCCAGCCTGCTTCAATTATTCTAAGACAGCTTATTTCTCAACCCTACATTTAGTATAATATGGAGGTCTATCAAACATTGTGTGCCCTCTAATCTGTGGCATTTGATATTTCCTTACATGACCACGGGCTGCTGAACCATAAGCGTCAGTATCGACAGAACGGCCTCTGCAGCCGCAAGAACCGTTGTCTCGCCGGGATTATCATATATCGGAGCAACCTCAACTACGTCACCACCCACCACTGGCAGTCCTTTGAGCCCATCCAGAATGGTCAAAAGTTCTCGGGTAGACCATCCCCCTGGCTCCGAAGTTCCCGTTGCTGAACAAGAGATATGTCATCGGTGGGTTGCACATTAGAGTTGGTTAAACATACCTGGAGCGAAAGCAGGATCGAGAGAGTCAATATCAACACTAATGTAAACTCTGGTGTTTCCAACTCGTTGCTTAATCGCATCGATGATACCTTGAGCTCCAATGCGGTCGATATCCCTGGCTCGGATGATGTCGAAACCACATCTCCGATCATTTCTCAGATCACCTTTCTTGCGGACCATTGGTGCTCTTACAGCTGCGTGTATTGAAGAGTTGAGGATCAAGCCCTGTCGACCTTATCAGTGGTCCTGGAAAATAAGCATAATATCTTAATGTACCTCTTCATGAGCAATATGCAAAAATGTGCCATGGTTTACACCACTAACGAAGAAATCAGAATCTATATGCTTATATCTCAAGCAACTCACGCGTAATCAGAAAGATCACCACCAAGCACTTCAGGATCCCAAGTGTCAAGATGGCTATCAAAATGAATGACAGATACAGCACCGAAATGGTTGAATGTGGATCTCAATGCTGAAAGTGTTGTGGTATGGTCGCCACCAAGCACAACAATGCGTGGTACTTTTCCCTTCTCTATTGTAGCTGATGGCTCGCCGGAGACTATCTACTCATTCATTAACATACCAAAACGATGAAGAGAAACAGTTTCGTAGATGTACCGTATGAGCTTTATCAAGCTGCTTCAAAGCAACTTTATTGTCCAGAGGTGTCATGGGCACATCACCACAATCAACAATTTTAGCCCATGAAAGAAATGTGTTCTCTCCTACAAAGCCTCAAGTCAACCAAATCATCCTGATATCACATGTATACGAACCTGTATATATGTTCCATCCAGCTTCCGGAAACATCCGCTGAGAGCCTCGCCTGATACCCGCTGGTCCAAACCGGGCGCCTGGTCTGCCGGTTGTACTCTTTTACGAACAATCAACGACGCATACAGCCGCGTTGAATTGGCTACTAACCGTATCAAAAGGAGCTCCAAGAATAGCAATATCATATCTCCCGCCATTTTCACGGTGTGATAGGCAATTCACATAGGGTAAGTTTGCAAAGGTGTTTAAGCCAAAGAACTCGCTCCCTGTGGTAATATCGATGAGCTCATCACCACTACCAAAGGGTCGTTGATATGGAATATCATAGTGCGCCCCAAGCCGGCCTTGCTGTGCAATGCATAGGCATGAAGCCGATAGCCAGAGTATAGAAACGGATATGGCTTTCATGATAGATAGTCAACTTGCAGCCGGAAAGTGTACATCAGCGTGGGGTAGATTTAGCTCTTTTTGAAGCTAGTATCAAATGCGAATAGTGGCTCGGGTGCTCAGATCAAATTTTCAAAAAGAGGTAATATTTATGGGAGAATTTCAAAGATGCGGATCAAATTTCTCTCATAAAGATTTCACGAACTTTGATATAACATTTTCTTCAATCCTAGTTAACGACCTCCATCCTAGTGAGCTTACCGCATTGGGTATGTCCAGCCGATACCGGCCCTTAGCCGAAAACGCAGTGTTGCAGCGTTCTTGCCTTATATATGGCGGTAGTGGCTAGGAGAGTGAGTCCTATATAGAAGTTTAAAATCCGCTGACTTTGGCGTCTTTCACACACCAAGAACAGGGTGGGATTGATATCATCGTGCCATCGTTGACACTAGTCAGGTAGAATGCTATTCTTGGGAAGAAAGGATAATAACATGCCAAAGGGAATTATCATTATTGGCTCTCATTATAACTTTTTTGCACGACTTTATAGCCGCCTAACACTTTAGGAAGATGCCTTTCCGCTTCTCAGCCTCGCGTACTTCGAACATAACCTGTATGCCGACAAAGAGGGATCCGAATGCCGTAAGTAAGAACATGACACCTATCAGTATTAGCCTGTACATCAGGATCGCGGATATAGTAATCTCATACCAGACCAGTCTCTAAAAATGCCAGTAATGATGCTTTTAAGCCCATCAACGCCTACAGCAAAGCCAACCAGATTTGCCGCCATCATTAGCATTAGGTTCCCCACCACACCGACACCACATAGCATCCTGTAGGCTGTGATATTGTTCTCCCACTTTCGCTCCGGGAACAGCATTTTGCCTACAACTTCAGGCATCATAAATAGCACGATAAGCCATCCCCAGACAAGGAGATTGAGCGAGATATCATGCCAAAGAGCTACAAATGTGAAGACTGTTGCATAATTGACGATAGTTCTGGCTGTAGAAGCCCAAGTTTTGCCTGATGCGCCACCCATTGGAATATAGATATATCGAACGAGCCATAGGTTATAGCTTCTGTGCCACGAACGCCAGAAACCTACTGTGGAAGGATTATTTGAAACACATCTAAGCATGTTCTCTGGAGGGTCGATGCCGTCTGCCAGAGCCCAGAGCCGGAAGAAACGCCACGGAAGAAGAAGCTTTAGCCAAAGGATGTGAAGATTAAAGTATGACATAAGACTCAGCTGCGCCGGAGTGTAGTCAGACCAGACTGGTCCGGTCTTGGAGATAGCGACGCAATAGTCGAAATGCAAGACTAGTTCCATGCAGAGAAAAGTGAGGAGGAAGCGTATACCATATTTGATAGTTCGGGCGACCTCAACTGATGCTGCAGGATACTTTGATTGAGAAATGTAGTCGTTGAAGGTAACGATTGGCCCTGTCAAGTACAGAGGTGCATATAAAGCGTATGCAAAATAGTTTCTGAAAGAGTAGTCCTTAGGAGACCCAGAGGTCCTAACACGCTCCCGCTCGGAGAGATTGGCGAGGTCGAGTTGCTTCTTCTTGTCCTCGTCAGAGATGTCCTTTTTCAGGGGTAATTGGGAACGAACCTCCAATGCGCCGCCAGATTTGTCAAGACTCCAGTAATAATCCAGGTTGTAGCTAATGAGACGTAGCACTGTGATGTTGAAGAGAATTTCCCATCTGGGCATTATGCCTGCATATTTATCCATCCACGCACCCCATTCGTTTAGGACCCCGCCTTCTGTCAGATATCCCGCAATCCATTTGTACTTGTAGCCATCGCACAGCTCGTTTGAAAAGAGCAGCCCAACATTAAATATCCACGCTGCTGCTGGCACAAACTTTCGAGGGAGCGTCCTAATAACCTGGAAGTTGAGGTATAATATCAGGATGACCTTTAATGAGGAAAACCCATGCAGCGCCGTAAGGAACACAAATGCGAAATAGTAATCGAATGACGCTCTTTGCTCGAGTCTTGCTTCCCCTTCTGCCACTGACACATATGCCGGTTTTCCATTGGGTTTGGGCGAGCCGGCTCGAGTTGGAATTGGACGCAACGCTGCATACAATTTTCGGAGAATGGGGTGGAAGACAAGGAGTATTGCGAGATATGGTACATTATACCTAAAGGCACGGTATTGAGGATCTGATAAGTCCTATTTAGGTCAGATTTCGCACTTGCATTGGTGGCCCTAACTCACGATCTTCCGACCTGGCACCCAGCCTGGACCTAGCCATCTCGAAAACTTTGAATAATTTGGGTGCGAGGCTGTACATAGGTCAGATCAAATTGAGCAATACCAGAAGGCTGTACTAACGTCTGGATACATCATACACCACCCAAAACATCAGAGGAACAACGATTAGGAATACAAGATAGTAGAGGTAGAATTCCGGCGTGTTCCATTTTGATGGCTGCGCGACTGGCCGTCCCCTATGATCTGTCCTTACTCCAACACCTGGCTTCGAATCGTCCCTCTTTGCATTCACTTCTGCAGATTGGGCACGCCCATCAATCACTATCTGGTATGGCGTCGATGAGGGGTTGGTGAACCGCGTGTCAATAGTGTCTAGAGCATAAATGCTTCGTATATACGAGAAAATACTCATTGCGATAGCATTGAGTATGCTGTTGTGGGAAATTAGGCAAGGTATTTGGCGTTAAAGTGGTATCTATATGCAAGCACACATATGAAAGAGCTTCGTAGGGAAAGGACTGGAAGAAAGGTGCGGTGCCTTGAGGATCACTCGTTGTATTGCGTGAATTGGGGCTGCACAGTAACCTACACGACACCCATGGCCTAAATCAGGGGATGCGGCACCAAGAAACTTCAGATCGCGTGGAGAGACCCCTGCAAACCAAAAATAGACACGAGGCTGATCTGGGCACACGTGATATTTAGATTAATGGTAAGTAGTTCCCAATGACACTGTTGTGTCAATGTTTGGCACATTAGAAAATTTGTCAGTTCATAGGATTCAACCCTCAGCGGGTGGGTGTGTAGTGTGAGTGGACTTTTGGTTCAATGAGCTAAGCATTTTGATACATTGAAAATGCATCCCTCTCAGCCTCATAACATACGAAGTATCCCCAGTAAGATACTGTGTAGTTCCAATGAGGCATATCCTAAATGTCTAAATTCTTAGTGCATGTCAGGTATATATATTCTAAGTTTTGTTCCTTCGAATCACCATCCTCCGTCATCACCCGCTCTGAAGATATAACACTATGTAGTTATGGGGCTAATTTAAACAGGTTGACCTTTGACTAATAGATGTTTGCATATACCCACATCGAGCCAAAAACTAGTCGAGTGATTGAAGCAATCGCGGTTTTCATCTCCCAACGGAATTAGGCAAAATTTTCCTTCTTAGATATCGACGGAGAATCAACGACATAATAGTCGGAGAGCTCTGCTGACTGCGGGTGAAGGTTAATGGTTTTTAGGAGAAAACGGTGGAAATATGGGTGGTGTGCTTGTGCAAAAAATAAAAGAAGAATGTATATCATCCTCCAGCTAACCCGCCAAATCATTCATTACTCCTGGCCAGGTATTGACAGACGTTAGGTGCTTATCGCCGCCTGACTAGCGCGCAAGCTGCCAACCACAGTAAGAGCTAGAACTGGAGAAATGATATATGATATCTGTTCTTGTCAGGCCGTATATACTCACAATATCTAAGCCAAACGGGAAACTCACTGTAAGCAGCTTGGAGATCTTATGCTCATCCTCTTCCTTCGCTCCGCTCACTTCTACCATAGCAATCAGTTTCATGGCAGAAGGTCCGGTCGGCATAAGCATCATCGCGAACCACAACATCGGATCATCACCGAGAACGTCTGTCTTCCTGGCTAGCAAATAGATGGAGCCGATTGATACCAGTGGCCATATTACAAATCTTATAACCAGTATGAATATGGTGGTCAGCCAAGGCGTGCCAGCGTCATGAGAAGCGTCGCCTTTGGATTTCTTGTACGAGAGGTAAAGAGAAACGCCTGCGACAATCACAGGCAAAGGCACGAAGATGGAGCCAATGTTCTTCAATGACGGCGTTAGCCATGCAGAAAATATCCCACCGTCAAAAGTATCGTTGAAGAAAGCGCGTTGAATTGCTGGCACCATACCGATGACCGCGCCGAGAACTGCACCGAGCAAAGGCGCATTGAGGAAATCGTACAGGAATAAGAGCCACCACCTCGCTCTATCTCCCAAAACCTTCCAGCGGCGTCTGGGGATCAGAGATGGCCTTCTGTTAGCAAGTACCGGATTGGGTGATGCATCCTGTGACCGCGATAGGAAGAAAGAATTCGAGACTACAGAGGCGCGCCGCACTCTATCCGGCACCAAAAGCTGTGTGCGCTCATTCGAGGACAGATCGTTATGTTGCCCATCCCCATCCTCCACATCTCGTATCTCATCATCGTCTTCATCACCCGACTCAGTCTTGTCCTCCTCAGGATCAGGCGAATGCTCTGAATCAATAAGCCTCGGCCCAACCGCAAAAGTCAAACAGCTCGAGACCGTTGCAAAAACCAAAAAGTAGCTCTTCGCCCTCTCGATAGCCTCCCTCGTTGTCTCGTCCGTCACAATTAAATTCTGCAATATCCCGGTCTCATCCAAGCTTTGAATAAGCAACAATGGATAACTTGTTGTATTATTGAACATGATTGCAGCAGTGATCCAATCTGGCATGCCAAACAATAGATGAGCGGCTACGCCTATCAGGAACGAGATAAAGTGGCAGACAAATGCCCAGATGAGGATGATAAGATAACGATGCGCGGAGCCGGTGTGCAGCTCTGAGCCGATTTTCGTTAGGAGCAGTGCCGGCAGGAACATTTTCACGCATATCTTCGAGATTGACTTCGAGGAGGAGCTATCTAGGAGCTTGAAGTGAGCGGCCAAACCCCCATAGAATATTACCAGGAGGACCGATAAACTGGCTTGTATGGCGGCGAGGAATGAGTTTAGAAGGCCTACTTGGGCCATTGCATTGGTTGCCATAGCTCTTTCTCTTCCCTCGCTTCAATTGGGAGTAATTCAATTGTTGACGGGTCAATTATAGTTCGTGAAATAAATTATTGTAAAGGAACGAAGTTGGAAGCAGAATTGCATCATAAAAAAGCAAGTTCCATGCGGAGATGTTGTGGCTTGAGCACGTTATTTGCGATTCCAGCGATTGGGTTACAGGCTTTTCAACCCTGTATCACCCCACACTTTCAGGGCTGGAGAATGAAAGCTTAGCATCCTTAGTTGCATATGCTTTTGTGCATGTGAAAGCCTAACAATAGTGTAACAGTACTATACACGTATTGTGTCATGGTAAACTGTATTTGTGGCTTCTCTAAGACGACAAAGTAGACGTCGCAAAGGAACTTACCTGGACAAGCAATGAATTGGAATAGGATTTGACGCAATAGTCTTATTACGAAGGAATTTTAGTGTTAAGGCATAGGTTATCAAAGCCTACTACTTGGACTCGGTGTGACAATCCGATACCGTGTAGAAAATATCCATAACAAAGGATTGAAAGCGGTCAGACCATGAGGTCACACATCAATGAATATAGCTTGAGGGCATAAAGACGAGATATACAGGACGGTGACACTGGAAATGCTCGCCTCTTATCATTCTGGCATGAGATGATTTGCCCTGGAGCTCCCAAATGTCCAGTGCGCAGCACGTTCACTTTTCCCCGCAGACATTTAGAAGTACGAATGGCACGAGCGTGGTTCCTTCACCGTGAAGTTATTTCATCAACGTCTAGTCTCGAGTCTGGTGGACGACTGACTGAATGCGCTTGTTGCGGAAGAGAAAACTGCGTATAAGGGATTTTCCTAACTGGCAATACTTCTCAATGACGTAAAGGGTAAACATGACAATCCGAAAAATCATCTGCAAAAATGGGGCTGGAAGTTACTTCAGTGCGAAAATCCCGTAGAGAGAGAGATACCTATATTGGAAAGCTAGGCTAACATACGACAAAGAACAGAGCACTTAATAAAGCTAGTATAACACATCAAAGGATACTACAAACTATAGTAACACCCAGATGTCCCAAGAATAATAGATCAGATGGGCTTTGGTTACCTCCTATCGCGAATGAAGAACAAAGTGCACCTTTCGCGCCAGACGGCCTCGGAGAAATCCCAATATTTTTCACAGCATTCAAGAGCTAGAAGACAAAGGACCTTGCGATGGCAGGCGTGAGCATTATTCATCTATATACTTCTATCTCTCCGGGACATGCACTACAATACCTCTCGAAAGTAGTCAAGAGCGCATTGCTCCCTGAAAGTATATCGGCCCAAACAAGCAAATTCCTTGGCACTCCGGCCCGAAGCCTGTGACAACCAACACATCACATCCCGTCGCCCACTCATCTCTTAGAATGTCCAATCCCAAAAGTGTGGTCTTCTCGGAGCGGGGAAGGGGAATTGTCGTCCCCGCTAACCCCGTTTCTCTGTCAGCGGGGAATGTCCCGGTTGGAAATCACAGGCAGCAGCCTGCGGAGTTCTGTAACGATCCCAATCAACCAATCCGTGCGGAACGGCTCGTTCCTCACAATTGACGAGCAGAAAATCGGCGACTCTAAGCGGGAAGAAAATCAAGCTGATGTAATATGCTTACAAAGACAATAAATATCAACGATCTATGGTATCATGCTGCCTAAATCATTTAAGCACAAATGTTTGCTTCAAAAAGACGGTGCAAAACTCGAATTTCGGATTGGTTGCTATCCGTCACCTTGGCCGGTTTGCCCGAAGACGGTCTTCGTCTCGATAATTCGAATTCCACAGCATATGTTCTCTTTTCCCGGAACCAGAACGATGGAACGACGGCATCCATGCCAAAAGGAGCTGATAGGTTCCAAACAGTCGCTGTTATTGGATGAAATCATTGTTGCAACCCGAGGTGGATAATGCATTAAAAGCTGCATTCGAGTCTGCCCTGCCAGCACATCGTCGCAATCTCCACGATCAACCGACACGTCACGTAAACTCCGCGGCATGCCCAAACTAAACTGTCCAAACTGTTGAAAGATCATGTATCGCCTTGTAATCCAAGTGCTAAGACATCGTCTTGGCACGGCCGTGAAACAACGGCCAGGCGTTAAAATCATAACCATTTGCCACCTCTCCCAGCCTTGCGCTTCCAACAGAATTCGCTTCGGACCGTGTGTTGGTGGCACAAGTACCCTTATGTGGGATAATATGCCGCAAAAACCCTCGTCAACGACAAGGGGATATGCCACCTGCCTTTTTGCTTCACAGTCTTTCGTGCGGATGCAGTGCGCAGGTTCCCGGTTTAGCCGCCAGTAAATAGCAGAAACATGCGTTCAGCGGATATGCATGTCTGGCGCTTAGAGATGCATATTCGTTTTCGATAGATGCGCATGCCCATGTAACGCTCGCGGATACAGGCTCGCGACTAAGGATGCTGGCACCGCAAGTTAGTATCGAAAGTTATCGTCTCAGCCGGATAAATCACCATTTCACAACAACACCTATTGAGGCTTCACAGGCAGTGAATCGTCAGGAATGTCATACGTGTGTCAGGCTTTATCATGATATGTTAAGGAGGAAACGTTTCAGGAAGGGCGGCGGGCTGTCCAAATATGCCTGCAAATCGTCAATAAGGTCATGATCACTTTAGTAGCAGAAAGAACGCCTTAGGAAAAGAGCTGAGAGAAAAATTCAACTGCGCCGAATTACTTACATCTCATTGTAGGTGTGGAATCTCCTGGTGCATGCCTCCTTTCGCGCTTCGTCCACAACTCCATCAACTCGGGCTTTGTCGAATCCACTCATTCTGTAGAGGGGCGCTAGAGTGAGTGCTTGTAGACCTTGTGTGAGTCCTAGATTATACCACCTGCCTATCGTCTTATGGAATGCATCATTAGGCCAATGATTTAGAGGAATCATAATGACTTCGTGTTTGATATCCACAAAGCCTGTCTCTTCTAGAATTCTTCCCATCTCAGGATTATACTTTATAGGACGATTGGCACGGAATGTCGCGTCCTCAATTGTACGGTACCAATAAGAAAGCATCGAGTTGATTGGAACTTCGCCATTCTTCTCCCAACGGGGCTGGAGATCGATTTCGACATGTTCTATGAATCCCGTATTAGGCTGAAGATGACTAAAAATACATTAGTCATAAGTATTAAATATCGAATGGTCTGTGACGTACTTGTAGATGGTTCGGTACATTGCTGCCAAATCTTCAATACACCCAGCGAGCGCTCTCAGATGTATCAGGTCCCAAGAGTTCAACCCTAAACCGGACCACGGCGCTTCGAAGTCTCTGTGCTCGAACCGAAGGTTTTTCGGCTTACTGTTAATACTAGACGACAATGTGAGCAGAGATCTCCTCTTTTAACTGTTGGTGTGCTTACAGCTCTGCTGGTTGTATCTCTACCAAATCGATCCCTAAAATCTCTGCATGGGGCAATCTTCTAAATATACTCGTCAGTGCTGGCTAAAATGCAAGTGATAGCTTGAATATGTAATTACGACCGTACGTACTCTGCCATTTCAATTGCCCAAATTCCTGTTCCAGTGCCGAGATCCATAATTCTTGGAGGTCGCCCAACATCATAAAATAGCGCTGAATGTAAAAGCCCCCTCCTTGCCTCCGAGAATAGCTTGTGATAAATGTCCATGCGATCCTTTTCACCCTGCATAAGTTCTCGCATTAGTATATTCCGTCTCTGTAAAATGATATTGTGGATGTTATAAAGGGTGAATTACTTCGTCGCATGGGAAGAGATATTTGCCAATAACGAATTTGCTAATTGGTTGTCTGAAGCCAAAATATAACCTGTCGTTTTCGTACAGGGTTCCTTGAGGATCGCCTGGTTCGCGGTCTTTTATGGGAAGAGGACGAGGTGGCGGGTGAGTAACAGTATGAGGATTTCTGGCATGCGAAGTTAGCTCGTTCTGGCATATAATATGCGAAAGTGGCATATTGGTGGGCAGTAGCCAATACTCCAAAATGAATGCATATGAACAACAAACTTTCGAGGTTGAGTGTGAAGGGTACATACCCATTGTTCGCCATTGCCATGACCATTGAAACACCCCCGACTCTTCTGTGATGCTGCTCACGACTCCCGCCGATCAAATCTAGACGGAAAAGCCGGAGGGAATTTCAGTTTTCAGGGAATTGCAAATCGTGTGGTTTGGATGCCCAGGGAACGGTGAAGGAGTAAAACGAGTCGGTGTGGTAAATGATTTAATCAAGCAGTGCTCCTAGGACTCTACCTGTCGCAGGAATTTGGTTGTCCACGGAACTCCCGTTCCACCGTTCTATTATTGACGGCAGGTGGAAGTTTTTGTGATTTTGGAGCAGGCCGGGCAAGAATTTTTGTTGGAGAAAGGCGATGTATGGAGGGGAAGTCGACAGCGCAACGGGTAGCCAGCGGGGGTTTGACGGCGGGCGAATTAGACTTGTCGAGGATCTGCTATGGGTAATTAAGGCACTGTGTCGCCAGTGGTTGTTGACTAGCTGAAATCCGGTTCAGGGTGTGCTCCGGCTAGAGTTAAGCGTCGGTAGTATTGGTGGATACAGCGCCAAACTGTGTGCGTTCGGAGGGGAGATCAAGAGGCGGTGGCGCTAGTGAGAATGAGTGTAGAATAGAATAGGGTTACCAGCTTTGTGGTATGGCAGATTGCTCCCAACAAAATATAAGTTTCAAAACGTTTTTTTTTAAGAAAAGGAACGTTGAACTATCAGATTATTGATAGTACGCTCTCATGGAAAAGCAATTTCGCCGGGAAGCAGGAGAAAGTAAACTATTCCACTGTGGTGGTCTGCTGCTGAGTAGTCTGACCGCTTCCTGTGTATAGATCGTGGGAATGATCGATTTACAGGTTGATGCGATGCAATGCGATGCGATGCAAATGCCCGTTGTGCTGTATTACAAAATGCTTCACGAGGATCTGGGTTTGGCAGGTCAAGGATGCGAGGATGTGCAAAGCAAATCAATTATTCCTCAATTTTGCCCTGCTTCGAACTCCTTGTTCCACCGCGAGAGGTAGCCCCCCTATCCTGTATCCCCGGCTGGACTTAGGGACCCAGAGTAGGACAACGTCGAACCTTTGCCTCGGGTGCGTGGAGTGACTATAGAATCGTTGAGTTTCCCTAGCATGCAGGTCTAGATGGTCAAATCCTGGTTTGCTGGTAATGGGAGTGGGTGGAGAGACAGAGCTGGACCATGAACGAGGATGGAGTTGTTACTGCAGCGCTTCGTATAGCACACAACCTGGCACGTTGTAATATCGTGTAATTGTGAAGTCCAATTTAGAAAGTCTTCACTGTCGACTTGCAAAAGAGAGGGGAGAAGAAGGGGAACAGGAAGAAAGGATGGGCAGGTTATCATAATTATACAAGAACAAGAAAGAGGACACGGGGTACTTCTTCAAGGCAAGGCTTCAGAACAACCATGGTCGAGTTGCAATCGAAATTGGTATGATTCTCCACTATCGGAGTTGTCGGTTGGACGACCAGGTCCCATACAGAATTAACTTGTTTCCGTTGTGGATCTGTTTGAGGATGGAGGACTGCTGCTGTACTGTCGAAGCTAAACTACCACGTAAAACAGCATGTTTAACCAACACTTTGCTCCATCTCACCGGTATACGCTGACTCTGCCCTGCACGCCCACACACAATCTACAGCATCAAGACCATAATGACCATGACAAAGTCCTTTCTATTTCGAGCGCTTGCTCCGTTGCGGAACAAGAATTCAATGGTAGAAGGCTGGTGAGTGGGGAACAGGCTGCACAGGATTAGTGCCACTGACTTGCACTGCTGGGCTCAGGCTGTCGGAATATTGTATCACAGGGATCCCCTGTAGCCTGGCGCACAGGATGGGGTACTTGAGCTTCGTGCAGGGCTACGCCACGGTCAAGATGATGCCACGACAGGGTTCTGAGAAAATAGGAATATCTGGGACGGCGTCACGGCTGGGATGATTTTTGAAGGCGGCGCGGATGTGGGTATATTAGCGCCTAACTGACACACTTCAGGCGCGCATGAAACGGCCCGTATCATTGGAGGAGCCCTTCGTTGTACTCTACTTATACGAAGCCCATATGCATGGCATCTCCGCCAGAATGACCGACGTGCCCAGTGTCCTGTGTGTAGAGTAACATGGGGAGGCGAGGCTTTCCTGCCTGCCGTTGGTTGCATAGCCTGGCTCAGCGCGTCCGGGCTGGATTGTTATAAGGCTCAGCACAGATTTCCTGGGAGTGGAGAGTGGCCATTAATTTCAACCTCATTAACACTGGTGCTCTAGACGCTGCACGAGCGGACTTGCTTGTGCAGCTCTTGACTGCTGATCACTATTTGTACCAAAGAACAAGGCTTGTCTTGTGGTACAAAGCACAAACACCACGACAAAGTGGGGATATTGGATGTCATCCAGACTTCGAAGTAATGCATCGGCCAACTAATTTAGTGACCCAGAGCTTTCGATCTTCGAAGCCGGCTTGTCCCTTATTAACCGGGAAAGTCCTACTAGTCCGAGACAACTTTTGATCAATAGCCAGTGGAGTCACTTAGAGGAATCCGCCAGTTTGGCTCGCCAATGACAGAAGACGCCATGCCATGCGAACCACCAACTTAGCTTGATCGAGCCGTGTGGTCAGACAATTATTTATCCGCCTGCTCGATGATTATCTGATGCATCAGAGAATACTTTGTCGCTTCTCGTTGATCATGTTGCCAACAGGGAAGCCATCTGCCACTACCGGGTAGATTACAATTAGTCCGTGCAAAAAGCAAAATGGCTAGGTAGCTTTCCAACCAAGATCCCAAATGTCATGCTGTGTGGCGCTTTATCCTTCCTTGATCTGGTGTCTGTTATGTGGAGACATATTCCTGTCACCAACAGCTGCCGAGCAATCCAATAACAGAGCCCACGGCTTTAATAATGTTGGTTTTATCCTCCTGGCTCCATTGCAGATACAAATCTGTGGTATTGGAATTCTGCACCAACTTACTTATGCAGGCTTTACTCAATCCGGCATATTTCAGAAGTATTGACTTATTGCATGTGCCATTTAACCCATATTAGGGTGCATTGCGATATTTACTAAGAATTTGGAGTCTCGGGAATGCTTCGACAATAGATGCATAGCGCTTAGAAGATGCTCAGCCTCGTCTCTTGACGATACCGGCTCCCATAATTGGGGCCCTTCACCGCAACTCTTAAAATGTCTGTGCCGATGCATCCAACACATCTTGCCTGAGACCAATTCCAGCACAGCGGTACCGCCTGTTTCAACGAATTCGGGAAGACGGTGAGCCAGTCTCGATGTTACATTCAAATCCTGAATGGTGCTGTCGGTACCCAATCATATGTCCACGACCAACTATAATGTAGCCGGCGCAAAGACTAAAAGCACTAAGTAAAGCCTCTATTTTCCGCTGTGGATCATGGTTGACCCAATGCACGAAGCCGTAGAGACCATCGAATGGTTGGGGCCAGGTATGTATATCTCGCGTCACATGCAACAACCTTAGTGCTTTGTCCGAATCAGCATGCAAGATTCTCAAGCCAGATGTCAAGCTCAACAATCCAATCATGAACAGAAAAATTTTCTATCAGATCCTAGCAGTTTAGAAATGCCGTTAAATAGCCAACATTTCTCAAATTTTGAAACATCAAAAAGGGAAAATAAGGTCGCCTCGGGTTTACCGCTAGAAATTTACATGCCGGACCCATGATGAGGTGATGCGTCCCTTATCGATGCCCATATTTCTTAGCCCTTCCGACCCCAGTCTGAGCCCCGCTTTTTTCCAAACTTCAACTCCGCTTCCAGAAGCTGCCGTTTAAGCGAGTCCCAAGGTTCTGGTCAGCTGGAGCGCATTTAGCGTATTGGGGTGTACCCATAATATTCAAGCAACCACATCCGAGAAGTTTGCACCAGAAGCACCATTTGACTGCGGGCATAGGCTACAAATCGCATCCCGGGCGTGGCAAAGCTTTGTATGTCAAACAAAGTTTGAGACTCTGAGACTGAGTGTGCTTCGCACTTCATCTTAGACTCCGCCAACCTGGGACGACTTAACGAGCCAAGTTTGTGAACTCTACAATTGAGCAATCTTCACAGGCTCCCAAAAACACATAACCTGACGGTCTACCCAGAAGTCTGCCCCTGACATCAGCCCGACATCGAGTAATAAGTAGAATCGTGTAAGGACTTTGGCAGATACTCAATCATAAGCCTCTCAGGCAAGAACGCGGGAATCAGGAGGTAAGGTTAGGAGAGACCGAGACAGAGTTTGATATGCTGACTACGGAAGCACCACTAGGTCTGTTCAAGTTGGGGTAATCAATGAACTGGATCACTTAACGGATTCTAAATAGCCATCGTGGTGTTCTCATAATTTGATGGAGATCGAGTATTAATCGCCATTGGCAGTTTCGATTGAGGTGTAGTACAAGTGGGCAATGTCCAGGGCGACGCCTCAGGCCGAAATGTTAGTTTCTCATTACGACTGATCGAAGCCAATTATACCCTAATAACTATCAGAGTGTGTCGCGGAAGTTCTAACATTTTCGTCATATCTGAATCGACTCACAATGAATGTCAATATTGTGTCTTACTGAGGCAAGGATCATCAGACATGACTACAAGTGTAGTCAACACCTAGCATAGTGGCGATCCCCATTGTCCTAGGGCAACATCGCTTTATCAAAATACTGACGAGTTATATTTGTTGAATCTGCACTTCTCTATTGCGTGCATTGAACCCGCTGAAGCTTCCTCGAACCCACAACCGGTATCATCAAAAGTATTAAATTGAAATATGGTACTGTCAATGCCAGTCATTATATCTTAGGGAAAGCATCCGTCAAATTACTCTACCTGATCTTAGTACCGAGAGCTTCTAGATCACAATTCTGTCCGAAAGATCAGCTCCATGTGATTTCTGTTTTAGGATATGTCACAAGGGACACATTATTTTCCCGTGAAGGAACAAATTATGGGCCGTAGTGCAACTTTATGTAGCATTCGGCTCTATACCAGAAATTTTGTGCTCCGTTCCCTTGTAGAATTGCCATTCTACATTGCAGGTACAACATCATACATGGCGCGGGAGTGAAACATCCAGTTCCCGAAGACCGGTTTCCTGGATCTCGAACCGTGTGTATTAATCAGATGATGGTTAACTCATGCTGTGCTTCTTGTTGTACTGCATTAGGTCCGAGCGTAGGAGAAGCAGTAGTGTATAAATACTCCTGGTCAAGTGACTGTCTCCTCTAGCAATTATTTGGTTTTTAATTCATCAAATATTTTCATCAAGTGAAGCATTGTTTGTGGTGCGTGGGTTACATACAAGTAATGTTGATATATGTCACGTGCCAAGCAGAACAGGGTCGAAAATTTCCACCAAGGGTTGGCCGCATCTGAACTTTCATAGGTCAACTCTACGAGAATCTAAGAAAATTTGGTTTCAAGAGAGGTTGATCCAATTTTCCTTTACTTTGGCTTACAAAATCTTACTTCCAATATCCAAAAATTCTGACATCTGGTTGTAGAGGCCGCTTTCTGTGATTCAGCTCTAATTTCGAAAATGGCTACTACAAATCTTTACCGTATAAGGGAAATTTCTCTTACCCATCCGAGGGCCACTCCTTGTTTATCAATTCTGACCGCCAGTGGATCTAGGCACGCTCTTGCAGGCTCGTTTATGCCCTGGAAAGAATTAGTCAAGTGATTGAGCTTGTGCTGGCATAATGGACACGATGTGACCCAGCGAGTCAATGGCCAAACAGAGATGCTTCCCAGAACCCAGCATCTTCGAAGCCCTTGCAAGCCAAGCAATCCAGCCGACAAGCATTCTGGGATTTGATCCTAAGAAAGTCTCAGGAACATTTTTTTAGAGGACCTAAATACACTGCCTTCCATTTGCACAGGCCCTCCTTCATCCTTCCGTGTTGCCGTCGCTGGGAGTTTAAACCCATGACTCGCATGGCATTTTGCAGAAAGCTAAGGTACCCTCCAATTTTGTGACACTACGCTGGCGAAGTGCCGCAGTCGAAAGTCAAAGGGTTTCCATGATCATTAATTTAGAGGTTGAATTGAACAGTTCCAGGAATTAGCACTGTAGGTAGCAGATATACAGCTCATTGAAGGGGATATGATGTAGACAGCGATTGTAGACTAGGCCTATCTGAACAGTTTGACAATTTTACACCTCCATTTAATCAATGGAGCACTCAGAGACCGGTTTCCGGATACGACAGCTCGGTTCACTCGCATCAGGCCATTAAGGAGTCATCTGAACTCAATTACAGACTAAAAAGCTATACATGAACTGGGAACAAACAGTGTTCTATTAGCCGGAAAATCGCCTTATTGCCTGTTGTTTCGAAGCAGTGAAACACTCCTAGCGTATCTCATGCGTCGGCATTATGTGAATACTCCATTATTAAGCAGTATGCTTCTTCGAAATTGTTATAAAGGCCGAAGGCTTTTTGGTGTTCACACATATGGTTTCTGGCTTCAATACACTAAAGCTTTGTGTTCGGGCCGTAAAGCCGTGCTGATCAACACCTTAAAGCCGTCAAGATTCTGTGTACGGCCATCTTCTCTCAAATTTCTGCAACGGGGTGCGAGCACGAGCTATGGGCGTACATCTAATCCCTCCTGTGCAGTCACAGAGTGATGTATTTCACTCTTTCTGACTCTTGGCTGGTTTTGAGTTGACCTTTTTGGGTAAGTAGAATCACTGATCTCTCAAAGCGCACACCATCAGTCATGTAATATGATGCATGGCTTGAAAGCTCCAGCCTTTCTTTCTACAAATCCACTAAGGAAGCAGGTTACAGGACAGCTTTGGCAATGTAGCGAGATGATAGGCCACTTGCGCCGACGGCCACACACTTCGAATTACAATGTCAAATATCCTGGAAAAGATGTGTTTAAATTATACGGGACCATACATATTAACATCTTCAGTTGTACCTGACTACCGCCCTCATATTTTGCAGCCATGAATCGCAAAACCAATCGGGCCAAGGAGTGCATAGATCGGCTATTTGCACTAGTGGTGACCGTTTCCGGATGGTGAACCAGATTGCCGGGTCCATCTTCAGCCAGCCAGCTCGATTGCCCAATCCTACTTGCTGTCCCTGTCAACACTATCTTTCCCACCGGCATGAGTCTTGCATGGGGCTACACTCCCTTTCGAGCTAACTTCGATGCATTGGCATAGCGTTTGCAAGCATGCAACCACTTTCACACACCATGGTTCTTGTCTTTACGTACTATACTGCCACACAGACAATCTGATTTGCTTTTTCTTGCCACGTATCACAACTATCAAAAACGCCCATACAATGGAAGTCCAGGGCTGTGTACGGTATGGTCATGATCCATGTCATATGTATTCTGTGCGCTTCAAGGCACAGCGGAGCACAATTGCCGAAAATTGGCTACATCTAGGCGCACCCCAGCCTTTCAATTCTCCTTGCATCTTTCTCAGTTTATCAGCAGGTGTCAATCTCAGGCTTTATTGCACTGGATACACCGTAGTGTACGAGAAGAAAAAACGTTGCGCAATGCTAAGGACCCAAGTCCGACCCAAAGGAGAAGACGGACAGAGAGACGGCAAACTGAATACTTTCAAGACTTGGCCTGGCTATACCAGAGTCTATACTGCCTTTGAAGTCAACCTTATGTCAGCGTCTCCTTGTTGCGTCGATATCTGTGCTTGAGTAGTTATGCACAGTCAAGAACATACTAGGCACCTCATTTGGTTGAGCTGGGAAAGCCCGGCGGTTGATCATGTCCACAATTCTGAGTTTTAACAAGAATTGACAATGATACGTATTACCAGGCTCCCCTGACCACTCTATTGAGTGTGTTGCATACCACCCCCATCATGTTCTTTCTGGTCCAAGGATCATTACCCGGGGAACTATCACTGCGATTATGAGCCAAATATGAACCACAGGTATGCAATCACCATCTGTCGCGATTATCCAAATCCGTCCTCAAAATTAATTAACCCGTCTCGTTTCTTCAGGTTCTAAAGGAGCGTCTCATCTATATCAATCCTCACCAAGTTCGAAACCATGCTTCAATACAAGCTCCTATTTGAGCACGAAGTCAACATACAGCCAGCTATTACCGCCGAGATAATACTTACCTCTATTGCCGATTGGTGTTTCCTTAGATGAGCCTTTGCTGAAGATTCCTAAAGCTTAGAGGGTTCTTGGGTTCAAATACATGTGCGTGCATAGGAGTGGAGCCAAACCGCGGAATATTTTCCCTCTCCACCAATGGCTGTGTGATGAACCGGCACTCTTAAGCTCGAAAGGTTCTTGCAAGTAAAGATATAGCTCTGCTTTCTGAGGCCAAAGGAAGTACGTTTTAGTATTTTCGGCTCCTGTGCTTTATGAATGGCATATTCTCCGTTCGGTCATCCTCTCGTGATCATTGCAGGCCAGCTTGACGTGAGAGCCAGGCTATTCAGCTTCTCTCCCGCCACGTATCAACTCCCCGAGATGTTTGAGGAAATTCTTCTACAGAGGCGGGATATCAAGCTGCAGCGGGATTCCATCTTATGATATCTCCCTCAGAAGGACAACCTTTAGCAGTGGCAGCTATCAGCACTGCAATGAAGGCATCCATGAGAGAACATAAATTGTACATCTGATTTATTGTAGCCATAGTGCAACCATATGCACAGAATTGGTCTAACGGCGTAGTATGCCAGAATTTGTTGTACAGACATTTGCCGTTGTCAATCATGTATGAGAATTGGATAGCCGTCAAGCCTACAAATGTTAAGAACTTAAATATCCAGTAATACCATGCTCACTATATCCCTTGACATATCCAAAGGTTGGAACACTCTATTGGATAAATCCCTTATCGTTATGTGTTCAGGTAGTTATAAGATCAATCATCTACTTCCAACTTTCAACCTCACCACCTTGCCACACACCCTTACATTAAGCAGGCGAACGATGTCTTATAGTTCATGTTATACTTGAAACCCCGAAAAACGGACGATATAGATTTCAGCAACATATAATGTGGCATATATATCTTATGCAAACCAAACGCTCCAAAAGATCTCGGGCTTCAAAGCATGGTTAATTAGTTGGAATAAGCGCCTCTTCGGAACGGTAGGCTTGGAAGAGTTTCGCCTACTTCAGGCACGTCTAGAGGAGGGAACTTGCGTGGGACAGTGCGTCCTCAACATGGCCCAAAGGTTGCCCGGAAATTCGTAAATTAATAGTCATTCTTGAAGCTTTAGTCATCGTAACATGGAAGCACGGCGCGGTTGATATGCAAGACATGGATCTACATACTTGAGGAGAAGATTTTTTGCACACCGCTTTGCTTCTGACCGATGCGTTGCAGATAAAGGCACATTGTGCATTTTCACAAGGGACACATTCGAACACTATCTCATGAGCAGATCATCTCTTCTCATGATTCTGAATGTGGCAAATGGTGCTAAACCATCCATATTATTCTGGGCTGGATTTCACCTGGCCCTCACTTCTTGCTTTCCGTATTTCCTCTACCCAAGAACCCAGCTCTCTCCATATTCTCTCTTTTTCAGCCAGGCTCAGTGAGGCAGCAAGTCCACTCGTAGTCGTGGCCACAAAAACCCTTGCTCCTTCCCACGGGTTTTCCTCCTCCACAGAACCCATCCTCTCTCCGTCATCCTGCCATCCATATCTGAACTCCTCCTTTTTGATCTTCTTCCCATGTCTAACTCTCCAAATACTCTCCCATATACTCTTTCCAACAATACAAACAGCTTCGGGCCTATACACTCTGATCTTTTCCTCAAGAACTTCGACACTCTCATCCAATTCCGTATTGCTCAACTCTGCACCGTTTCGGGTCGGTCTTGCTACTATATTTGTATTTCCTAACTCGAATAATTTGGGTAGTTCACCATCTTCCTGAGGACTACACCGCCTCGTTGTACAGCCGCTGCTGTGTAACAGTCTCCAGAAGAGGTTCGAAGGGTGAGCATAGGCATGGCCAGACGAAGCAGTTGTAATCCCAGGGTTCAGGCCGATGAATACACATATCAAATTTGGCTCCAAAACATCTGGAAGCTCAGGTAGATGGGCATACTTCGAGGGAGGGGCATATCCAGCGGGTGACTTCGATTTTTTCCTCGAATATGGAGTGGCTGTCAACGACGTAACTTTGCGTTTTCGATCAAGCGTTGAAGTTGAGCTGGAACTGGAGGTACGTGTAGGTGGCATTGCAGATGTGGATCTTGTAAGTCGCTGTCGTGATAGTGGCTCGTCTTTGATTTCCAGCTTAGGAGAGAAGGAATACTCAGCGATGTTCAATCTGCCATTGAAGCTTATTGGAGCTTTGCTCAAGGCCAACGAGTCCTCATGAACCTCCTCTTCGGCAGTTTCCATCTGCTAATGCTGTATAGCAGATGCTCAAATTGACCAGAGAGTGACCAATGCTTTTATATTCAGGTGCAAAGTCAGCGAATAGGCAGTGATAGCAAATAACTCTACCTTAAAGGTGTCTCGAAGATTCTATGGCTTTTGATGATGCCTTAAGAATACATCGTAATTAATGTAGGTAGACGCCACAGCATAATGGGACGGGTAGAGAAAGCGAAGCTGAAACTTGGAGAAGAGGATGAGGTCTTGGCACCCGGCAAAGTCTAGGCTGCCAAAATCTTCAATTTCAACTGCATTAGTGTTACAATTTCTTGATTCTAAAGTCAGCGCTTACGGTCTATGTCAGTAGGCACACTGTCTCAGCTTGAGGTCGTCCCGGGTCTCTGGAGCTTAAAGGTTTTTTTTATGCTCGACAGTAAGGCAATTGGCATTCGTAGGGCGATAGAGTAGTTCCATTTCAAAGGTCTCAAACCGAGGAAAGGGGAAGGGCATGCCGCTTCTGAGCAAAAAGATTGAAATCAGCCTGTTGAGGACAAGGCCACGGAGTAGTTTTGACCCGTGATGACTTCTAGGCAAATGCCGTTTCTGGGCTACTTTGATATATATGCGAGCCCTGCTCATTCGTATTTTCGCCAATGTCTCTATTTAATATGGCTCAGTGTCATTCCAACGCTTTGCTGCAGCACAGGATCTGCCAGTGTGTAGTTTTGTTATTCGATCTTTTGTGTACCGTAATATCTGGGAGAACGGCCCAGTGCCTCAATTTTTCTAAAGCCCTTGTTACGTGTAGCCGGGCTTTATGACCTCTGGCGCAGTGGACCTTTGCTCCAGACTACATTGAGAAGTGGCTTAAGGGAAGGACCCCAAAACCAACATCTCTATTACTTGCCCAAAAACTCATTCATGAAAGACCTTCTGCATGTAGCACAGCCTCGTAATGTTTCATACTTGCATTGTTGCCTGCTGGTGGGGCTGAAGCTAGACTTCGTACTTTGTATATTCGATATATTGATTTGAATTCAAATATATTTGCCAGTGTCACATGTGACACCAGGTGTAGCTATAGAATCTATGCTGTGCTTCCAATTCACTCATCCATACACGAGCTAAATGCACCCGGATTTTCTGCAAGAACTGGTTAGAGCCAACGCTTCACTTCTCTGTAGTATAGTCAAGATTCGTACATCACCGCATTGCTGAGAGTGTTTATAACTTGGGAGCTACGCGTACTTCGGAATTGGATAGAACTACCTGTCGCATACACAGTGGAGCAAGCGGAAACATACGTTGTGGTTTACCTTTGACATATAAAAAGCCATGGTTGCTCCTCCTAAAGGCAGATTCAGCATATTATCAACCATATTTCTTAGTCTCCATCTACCTTAACCTTCAAATTATCTTGTCTCAACAGTCAAAATGCGTTCAGGACGATATCTTATAAATCGTCGCGGCTCTTGTCTCTCTCTCTCTCTCTCTCTCTCTCTCAGAAGCGCAACAGCGTTGCCCATTGTGGTCGAGTCATATCCAGAGGTCATTCCTGGTGCCCAGCTGCGTTCTTTGAAAGTCCTCAGTCTAACACATGCGGATCTTTATACAACAAAGATCGGCTTGAGTATGACTAGCCTCCTATCGCTGGTTGTACGAACACCCGTTGGCAATCGTCTCGGGAACTCCTTGGGGCTCATGTTTTTTTGGTCTAACATCTCCCTGAAAGCTACCCGCAGGACGAAATGTTACACTAGAAGGCTAACTATTCTTTTCATGCTCACCGAACAACGGGAATAACTTGAGGGATGTAATTACGAGATATAACTTTTCAGAATATGAATCCAAAGTGAGACCGATGCGTCTGGAAGGATTTTATTTTCATTTCAAATAATACTTCATGGTAAAGAGCTTCTGCCACACAACCGGGCCTTGTGCACATTATATACATATTTCAGTTTAATTTGAACATTACCGAACAATACAACCTGTAGTCGAAAAGCAAGCTGGTACAGCTTCATGAATAGGAAGTAGTTATGGCGCATTTGCCAATACGGACGATGCTTAGTCTGCCTTCTTGAAGAGGGCATTGGCAGGACATCGAGCCAGTCCCACCTCTGATCTACATCGAAGATAACCTCGAACTTGCTTTGAGATATACGTCCTCGAGCAGCACGGGAATTCTTTTTACTAAGTAGGCAGGCATTTTTGATCAGGGACACTTGACACCGCTTGAGGTAGCTCCAGCCGAATAAAACCACTGACCTTTGCTCTGGCACCCATATACCGATTTTATACATTGCTCTCGAAAACTCCACAAGCAATAGTTCTATCTACACCTCATAGGCCATTCAATGCACCGAATAATCAGACCCTTAAACGCCCAAAACCGCAAGGCGTAAAGTTTGATGTAATTTATGCAGATTTCTAGTGTTCATACACGGTACATAGCAACGAAAAGCTTGCCCATCCATACCAGCGAGAAGAGAGCGCTTGGGTGTGCAAGCAAGCCTTTCCCAAGATGACGCCGAGAGGAAAGCCTGGTTTGCAAAAAGCACACAAGCAACCCTGGCTTGGACGTGCAAATTTGCAACTTGAGAAGCATCAAGGCCTGCTGAGCCATGCCGCTCCTGTCTTCCCTTGCTAGCCTCAGAGGCAGCGAGGTGAGACCAAGACCAGTTGCAAGATATGTGCTTCCTCTAGCATCCCTTTGTGCTTACGGACCCAGGTTCCTCATCAGAGTCCCGCTCCAGGGAAGCCAGCTTCAGATAGACCTCCCACCCATCAGTTTCGTACGATTATCACCAACGCCGCTACCTCTCTTTGGCCCCGTCTGCGACTCAGGGACCGATCAACCAAGCCCCCAGAAAGTCACAGTTCTAATCCATAAATCTCAGCACCGCACCATTTCTAACGCTTGGCTTCTATTCCACCTGGAATATCTACGTCGAGAAGTCCACTCCTGTTGCGCTCAATGCACCCTTTGTCCTTGACCTTGCTCTCCACCTCTGTAGACCCTTCAAACTTCCTGCCGCATCTCTCTTACCTGAGCATCCTCTCCGAGCCCTTTCGCGATCTCTTTGTTCAAGAAGGATGAGCATGCTGTGTTATCACTGCCGTATTGGGCTGCGAAGATTTGTAATGGTAAGTTGTGGTGGATTGGGACGTAAGCTTGGATGGAGGGGTTTGGCGATTGTGGGATTCTAGAACGTGGATGGGGATACAAGGAAGAGTTGACGGGGCTATCGGATTGGCGGTTGACTATTGCGTCGGAACGTATGTGCTCATAAAATGCTGGGGGACATCTGTATCAAAATTTCCCAAGGTCAGATTAAATGCACTTGGCTAGAAAATTGTGACCTATGGAATACGCACGAAATAAGAAACCATGCAGGCAGTCCCAAGCTCCATCAATGCCGGTGTCAGGTATTGCTTCTTAACCATGCCACACATTGGGGCACGTGAATGAAATTCAAAGAGTTCTAGGTCGTAAAAGGCTTGCATCAGGGAACGTGAATGGTATCTACACGCACTAATACTAGTTTATCAATATACAAAGAAAGGCCCCGACCTTGCTCGCCAAATATACTGTATCACTCGCCAGGAACGCCGGAAGGGTGAAGAACGGGCCATTTTCCAACTACATGGGGAACCATCGACAAATCTAAAAATGCTCCTTCCAGAACGAGAAGTTGACATCTGGAGTCGTGGCTTTCTTGCACGCCTTCTTGATATCTCTCGCAGCAACGTTAGGTCCTACATCACCTGTTAGTCATGGTAGTCTTTTTAAGGAGCTTAGACTAAAACATACCACAGAAGTAAACTCCGACATTCGTTTTCATTTCTCCCTCAAGCCCACCCAGATACGTCCTGTCCTGGATACCCTCACGCATTCCGGTGAACAACTTAGCGAAATCTGGACGACCGAAGTTGGTGCGTGATTTAAGCTCGGTAAGCGGGTCGACATCAGATCCAACACTGTTTAGTACGATATTCTGCGCAGTATCGACATCAATCTTTTGAGTGAGATAGGTGTGAATACGCAAGAATTCCTGTCCGTCGCTGCCGGGTCGGCTGGCGGCTTCTTGACTTTGAGTTTCAAGAGAAGAAAGCAGAGTTTGGAACCATTCGAAGGAGGTCGTGTCCTTGCATACCCAAATGAATTCTACACGGCGGAGACGAGTTGGGGGGTTTGGTCCTTGGCGCATATGCCAGATGTTCTTGAGAATAGCTGCCCAAGGAGTGACACCAATACCAGTTCCAATAAGCACGGCAATCTCGTTGTCGAAGACATCTTCAGCAGGTGCACCATACGGCCCATCAATACGAAGCTCGGGCATTTTTTGGCCATTTTGAAGAGCAACCTCGTACATTCCCATTGGATCGACATCATCATACAGCTTGGCTTGAGCACTGCCAGCTCCGAGTGCGTCTCCTAGAGCACGGGTGAAGTCACCAACTTGACGGACGTGTACGGAGATATATGGATCGAAGGGGCATGAGGTGATAGTAAATGGATGCCATTGTTGTCGAGATACCGAAGGAACCTGGAGGAATAACCATTGTCCTGCCTTGTACTTCATGGAGGGCTTGCTGAATTGGATCTCCAAGGCATCGTATGGGTGACGGACGACTCGTACAATCTTGGTATCTCTGCGACTGCGGACCTCTCGATATAGACGCTCAATCAGATAAAGTCCACCTCCCCATAGCTCCCAGCGCCATCCTTCATATCCAATGCAATGTGTCCAGAAATCATCCCCGGCAAACGGGGAGAATGGCTTTGCGGTATCACGTACGAAACATCCAGTAGCGTGAGTGTATAGACCAAGCATAAACGGGATGAAGAGATGATGAGTATACCAGAAAGTCTCGAATGATTGCTGGCGGATTTTGGCGTGCGCGGTTGTGTACATCAGAAGCATACAGAGCAACATAATGTGTCCCGTGATACCACCTGCATCGGCATAATGAATTTGGACAGCAGTCTGTGGTCGAATTTGTGTCTTCTCAACATTGAAGAAACTATGACATTGTTAAACGCAGTCTCCTTCCTTTGCAAACTGACTTACTTGACATAATGAGCACCGGTATGAAGGATCGTATACATAAGCATGGAATACGCAACCTGCCTGTGAAACCATTGCGACTCATCAAGCGGCAAGAACTTAAGCTTTGGCCTTATATATCGCAAAATGTTCCGGCACATCGGTAGTAGGATCATTGCTCCATCGACGGATAAAACTAGCCCAGCACCACGCGATATCCAAACTGACCAATTTAAGGTATTTAAACCTGCGAGCCTCGGGTCATCCTGTTGCTTCTTCCTACACGAAGGTTAGTCATGAGTTCCAGCTCACACCCACCAGCACAAGAATGGTGCCACATCTGGAAATGGATCATTTCCTACCATCCTAAAACAAACAGTCCTATATGACCGCCATGGAAGAGTATGTTGAACAGTATCTTCGACCCCGTAAACTGCCCTTTCAGCAGGTCTAGCAACCCCATGATTCCACCTGTTCCTCTTTTCGACCTCGAACTTCCACTGTATTAAGTGTCGCCAGCGACGGTACCACGTCCAATGTACAGGTTGATAAAGAATGGCGGTACCTGTACCTGAAGAGCACCTGTGGAAGTATTAAAATAAAGAACGGAGGTCCGGAGAAAGAATGATCTGAGCCAGCAGCAGGATAAAGAAAGTTGGGTGACGGAGGAAAGCTTATTTACAACCTCAACGCACACTGGGAAGGGAAAGGGAACCCAGGGTTTGGGGGAGGCGAAGGATTGTTAAAGGCTCAGCGAGATCTCATACCTTGCACTTCCCGCTTGACTACCGTCCAGTGCGACCTTGCTCGGTTCTTGGCTTACCGCTTGTTTGCGGGGGTTAAGGGCACTGATATCGGATGCAGAATTGCCATGAAACCAACCAACAGGTCTCTGAGCTCTTTCACAGGTCGAGATGCTAGTTCTCCGTCTTTAGATCGTAAATCAGCACCCTGTACACTGTGCCATCTGACCCAAAATAGGAATTTTTATTCCTCGCCCCCTAAATCTGACGGAGATCAGACGTAGCAGCTTGTTTCGAGGGCAGACTGGCCCGTGTCAGATCAATCACTGTCTCTCCAAAGACAGTTTCGCAGGGGAAGAAGGGGCGGGTGTCAAAAAGCTTGGATGGTTCAGATTGGTGTATGAGACGCGTCCTGTATCATGAGCCTTGGCCGTGCATTGGCGAGCGGGTCCACCCAGATCTCTGGGCGGCAAACAATGGGACGATGAACAATTAATCGTACGATTGCTGAGGATATAATAAAGAGATGGGCTGTTGCTGTCAAAACGGACGACAAAAATGCAACTGAAAGATGGAAGGAGGGTTGACATCGAATATATGGTGATTAGGATGCAGTCGAAAAGCCTGAGGATTTCTTGGGAGTTGGGACGATGAGATATTCGACCCCTGTCCGGCGCCTGCATTCAATCCCTGACTGGCCCATTATTCTTGGACATCGCACCAAAATCAACAAAACGGGGGCCAACCAAAGGTACGAAAATACTTGCGGACACACTTTGTCATCATCCGTCTGGTCAAGCAGTTCTTCACTAATGCATCATAAAGCACAGAATTGGTTCTTGTCGAATCCTTACACTAGTGAGCAAGCGAATGACAAGACCGCATTATCTCGCAACAATAAAAAGGAGAAAACAACAAACATCCCTGAGCAGAACCGACTCGGGTCGCATTGATGATTGCTCGTCTAAACTCTTCATCCGACGGATATCCGAGTCTCAGGGCAAGCCTCTTTCTCCCTTGCCCCTAAATGATTGTGTTGTAGCACCATAGGACGGGTGATATAGACGCGGTCTGAGAGCTGACAATCCGAGAGGCACTTTTTTTTAAGGTTAATTTGATCTTCAGGAGACAGTGCCTGAGCATTGATCGCCTTTTGAAGCTGTCCAGGGTTGGACTTAACCAGTCCGGTCATTTTGTTCCTGTTTCTGTTTCTGGGATCCCTTGTTGCTTCAAAGTTTTGCATCCGAAGTTCATGGAAGGGGCGGCATTGTGCAACAATGTCAGGATACCAATCATATAAGAGCATGGGCGAGGCTGAATTTGAAATTGAGAGATGATCGGCGCTAAGCATTTGTTGGAGATTGGCCGCATGTTTGAAGCTAATGGAAACGAAGAACGGTTTCCGTCGGCCAATGAACTGGTAGTATGAGGCGGGGTATTATATATTTCTGGAAAACCAAAAGTATTCCCCTTGGCATGCCCAGCCACCAGATACCTTAATTGGATTGGCTGACCGAATAATAGGCGAGAAGTGTTCAGAGTTTGTCTGATATTCATAAGTCTAGATCTCTGGGTGAGACTTTGGACTCATTTGTGTCCGATCTTTGATTAGAAACGACGAGGCTGCACTTGGGACTGTTTCGAACTTGAGGCTGGTTGGCGAAACCATCTTTGATTTGAGTCTGGGGATTAGGCCAGCGGAATATTTCACTTAGCGAGCTTCAGGAGAGTCACACCATGGCCATCACGCAACAACGTGTTGTTGAGAGACATTTGATGAAAAAAAGGCAGAGGAGGAGGATACCATGACTCAAGACGATCATGGTATCACGCCGATTTAGGATCTTCGACCTCTATCCGGCGGCCTATCCTCACATAACTATCAGCGTGTCTGGCTGGTAAATGTAATGACAGTGTTAGACGTCGACATAAATGACAGCTAAGTCTGATGCGAGTTTGGATGTCCCGTTCACTGCCGCTAAGGAGCCGCCGGATGGTACGTGGCCGTGGTAAGTATGGGGCAGGCCGGATGAGATCAAGGACTATTGGAGCCCTGCCTCTACATCTGCTTGAGCGACCAGTTTTGGAGTAAGTATCGGATGCTGGGCTTTTCTTTTTTGTTTCTACATGCTGTTGTTGAGACTAATTGGCGACCATTTTCGGGTCTTCCTGCATCCTATTGAAGGTCAGGAGGAAAAGACAATCAACAATTACTTCCTCGACCTCACCGCTTTCAAGGCTGGTATCTTGGTCGCCTCCAGCTAAAGTTTGGACCCGTTGTCTGGAAGCCTTCTGAGTCAGATGCCCCTAATATGCAGAAACCTATGTCGCATCTTTCTATATGTTCTGGTACATTGGCTGATGCTTGTTATGCTAAAGTATTTCAGAGCTGTCGGGAATGTTTTCATCTCTGAGTAAGGGGTGTTGCAGTTAATCCATTCCGTTTAGAATAGGGTAAGAGAGCGAGTGCTCGGGGTCGCTGGTTCCCTTTTTAGAAAGGCATGCCACTCCCCTTGGCCTTCGGAGATGATGATCACATGAGCATCGAATATCTCCCCCTAGCCTCCATTGAATGTGAACTTTCACGGGCATGCAGATTTCTATATTCCTTCTCGACTCCTCTCTCCCTTCTCCCTTCACTGGTTGGTCTATCTATCCCCTAGGGACCGAGAGTCCACATGTTTTGTAGCTCTTCATTATATAAAACTCTGGGTAGGGATTGACTGCACTTCTTCACTCGACTACACGCTTCGTCTCAGACAGTGATGCTTTCTCCATAATTAATGTACACCTTCGCCATGATTTTGGGTGGTTATGATTCATAGCATTGAGGATCAGATCATCTATGCCTAAATCTTACTTTGCCCTTCTTGTGGTACCTTCACCACAACCTTTCCCCACGTCCCACGGCTTCCCAAACTTTCCAACGCCTCTGGCACACTCTCCAGTCCGACAAATTCTTTGTCCGAGAATACTGTTCCCCGGAACTTACCCTCCCTAATGAGTTTGAAAATACCCTCCCATACCACGGGGATCATCTCAGGCTCATTGATGGTATATGCACCCCAGTGCAAGCCTACAATTGAAATATTCTTCAACAGGACTTTGTTCAATGCCAGCTTCTCAATATTTCCAGCCGCAAACCCAATGACTAGCAGTTTCCCATTCCACGCAATACACTTTGTGCTGGCATCAATCATGCCAACAGGATCATACACAATATCCACTCCCCTGCTCTTTGGCGTTAATTTCTTAACTATTGCAGGCCATGTAGGATCCGTATAGTTGACAACATGATCTGCACCAAAGCTCTTTGCAACGTCCAATTTATGCTTCGTTCCTGCCGTAGCAACTACAGTTGCTCCAAAGGCTTTAGCAATTTGTACAGCAGCAAGCCCAACGCCCCCCGCCGCAGCATGAACAAGCACCCAGTCGCCTTTCTTGACACCCGCTCTCGTCACTAGCGCCGCATAACTAGTCGGTGCCGTAACGAATAGCCCAGCTGCATCTGTGAAGCTCCATCCTTGTGGTACGATTCTCAAACTCTCTTCTTTGGCAGCGACTTTCGTCGCATAACCTCCCTGAGCAGCTCCGAATACCTTGTCTCCGACCTTGAATCGAGGTTTGCTTATAGAGGATGGGGTAGAGAGGATAGTGCCTGAGAATTCGGAGCCAGAGATCCAGGGAAGGGGAGGCTGGTGCTGATACTTTCCGCGGATTTGCAGGAGATCAAAGAAATTAGTTGCCGAGGCGTGAACGGCTATGAGGTATTGATCAGGTGCAGGAATGGGATCGGGGAGGTCGGTGATTTTTAGATCTTTGGGACCCTATTGTTATCAGAGAGGAACAATGGAGGAGGACGGGAAACTTACCTTGACGTACTCTTTGATCTGAATTCCGCGCATGTTGAGAAATTTGGTAGACAGAAAGGAATGAATAAAGATAGCAATCTAATTGTGTTCTGAAGATTGTTGAGCAAGAAAATGCACCTACGTTTTGAAAGCTGGGAATGGTTAGGTGAAGTCCGGCTCCCGGTTGATGTTCTTCGGGGCAAGCAATTGATCAATGGCGGGGCTGAACCGAGGCACACTTGCACATAGTAGAGAAAGTTAGGGGCCGCGATTCAATACTACGACAACTTGCCTCATGAAATAGAGAAGCATACATACATACATACATACATGCATGCATACATAAATACATGAATGGGAACTTGCAGGAGAAAGGGATATGCTTAATGCTTTGATAATTGAGTCAGAGAGTCTGGTTGGCGTAGGACAAGTGAGCCCTGGAGAAAACGGCGAGACCACCTAGTGCTAAGCCTACTACAGGGTAACTCAACCATGCCTTGACGTCCGCATCCCAGAGGCTGCAGAAACTGGATGGGATATGCTGCAAGGCAGCGGAACAGGGTCAAGGGATTGTAGTTAGTGGTATGGTGGCATAGGTGGTTAAATCCATATGAGCAAAGAAGTCGGTGGGATTCATTGAGTATTTTTTAGCTGTTAATTCAGTCCAAGAGACAGGAAGTCAAGAGACAGGAAGTTTGGCGGTGCACCTGGACCAAAAAGTGGCCGCAGAAGGTGGTCGACGGGAATGGAAGCTCTCCAAGGGACCTGGACCTCCGCCATGTTTAAAAAGTGAGGGCAGTACTGCGACAAACAAAGAGATCTCCCTCTTTCCCATATGCACAGCTTCAGCCTACAGCACAATACTCTAATCACCCCTCTGGAGCAGTGCCTGGATTATTCAACTCAATTTGTTGAGTTGATTACAGTACAATACAGTAATTGTTTGTTCTCGTTATCATTATTCATTATTACTTTATTCCCGCAGATTCAGGAAGGACCCTTGTGCCCTAGATAAGCGATTACATACAGTACGACACCACGTCCAAACGTCATTCAACCTCGCCGCCTGCTACCCTCCACTTCTTCCTTTTCCCTTTATCCTACACAATACAACCTCACCACCGCCAGCAAGAATCCGCTTCGTACCTGGAAAAACAATCATTTCAACGAAGGCTATCACATTTTCGAAAGCCTTTGCCTCACTAACCATCATGTCAGACGAAACAGGCGATCCTCAGATCACCTTCAAGGTCAAGTCCTCCGCCGAGGGTCTGCACGAAGTTACCATCGCCGAGAATAAAACAGTCTTAGATCTTAAAAACCTCCTCAGCGGAGATGCCTACGAAAAGATTCCAGCTGCACGACAACGGCTTATCTACTCCGGTCGGGTCATGAAGGATGGAGATTTAATAAGCAGCTATAAGATCAAGCCAGGAAACACGATACATCTGGTCAAGAGCGCGGCGAGCAATGCTGCGCAGAATCCGACCAGCTCGGGTACTGCTGCAGGTGGAGCGGCCGCATCGGGAGTACCGCAAAATATGGCTGCTGGGACTGCGAATAATCCACTTGCAGGTTTGACTGGCGCTCGATATGCTGGACACATGTCTTTACCAGGCATGGACATGTTTGGTCCGGACGGAGGGGTAAGCTCTACTCCTGACATATATCATCTACCTATGCTGATGCCTTACAGATGGGAGCTGGACCAAGTGAAGAACAGTTCACCCGGATGCTTGAAGATCCTAATACGCAGCAAATGATGAACGAAGCTCTTAGCAACCCTCAGATGATTGACATGATCATCCAGAGCAATCCCCAACTCCGCAACCTACCCAACGCTCGTGAAATCCTCCAATCACCTTACTTCAGACGGATGATGACTGATCCCGTGGCGATGCGACAAGCAGCTGCGATGCAAAGAATGATGCAAGGCGGAGGAGGCGCAAGCTCCTTCCCGGCACCAGGTGTAACAGATAACACACCACAAAGCGGAGCTGGCACAGGCACAAACAACAATAATAACACACAATTACCACAGTTTCCAAACTTTGGCCCTTTTGGTCTCGGTGGGCAAAACCCTTTCGCCGCATTCGCGCCTGCTGGCCAAACACCCGCACAAACCCCTCCCCCTCCCGCCTCCGCCGGCCAGGCCACGCCTCGCTCAGCAACCTCACCTCCAGCCGCTGATGCCACAAATCCGTTTGCATCACTCTTCGGTGGTGCCGGAGCTGGCGCCGGTGGTGCCGGCCCAAATCCCTTTGGAATAGCAGGCCTTCCTCCCATCACACCGGAGGCGATGCAACAGGCCATGCAATTTTTGCAACAATCCGGAGGGGGAGGTTTTGGTAATTTGGGCAGCTTGTTGGGCGCGCCAGGTGCGGCGACAAGTCCAGAGCCAGCGGATACACGACCACCAGAGGAACGATATGAGTCTCAACTGCGTCAGCTTAACGATATGGGATTCTTTGATTTCAACGCTAATGTGGCTGCATTGCGACGAAGTGGTGGAAGTGTACAGGGAGCGATTGAGCAGCTTCTAAATTCTACTTGAACAGATATCACCATAACTGGATTCCCAAAGCACTATATCATGGAGAGGCGGCGGTGTCTATATTACGAACGCGGGACTTTCAATCGGGTAATGAAAGCGGGTTATGGAATGTGTAATGCATAAATTCAGCGAACGCATTTGGCACTGTTTTTGAGCTGCAGCGATGGCAGACGACTGCTGAGGGATGAGGTTGTAGATGTAACCAGTCACGATGAGCGAATCGATGGCAGCCCTCCCAGGTAGTCCTACCATGCAAGGAATGCAAACTCGAGGATCCTTCATTCTCCCTTATCTTATCTTGGATTCACTATCACAAAAATGATTTCCTGCGAACATTGAATCTAAAATATTAATATGGTAACTTTATGCTACGACTATGAACGAGCCATGATAAGATGTTTATGGGTATGGAGCTTGTTGCAGGGAGCTCCATTTCAGTGCCGTAATCCGGCTGCAGCAGTCCCTCAGCACGAGTGATGCGTTGTGTAGAGACTAGTTCCATGCGAGAATTAATTATTTACTTGAATGCCCTCCTTCATCTTCAACCTTACTCATTGCTAACGCTTGAACGTTTCGGTTGTATTTCCCTTGGCTGTGGCATAGCAAGTTTTAGCACACAATGCTGGTGCCCGGATGGAAGTGTCATCATACACATGATGCGAAAAACTTATTCGCAAGATTCTTACTGGTTGAAAAGGTTTTATAAAAAAGCAAGGCTATCTTCTTATGCTGGCTCTTGCTACGGAGCCTGGTATTATAGTACAATAAGAAAAGGCGTGGTCATCATTTTGTTTCATTCCCCCTTCCCAAATCCACCAACGCCAAATGTATTTCAAAACTTTCCACGCAAGAAGAGTATCCCACATCTAATAACACCCATTCCACGTCCGTGAATAAAACCCTCCTTAGGTATCTTCGTGAATAGTATTGTAAAGCGCATCTCGTAAACCTGTTCCTCTCTCGACTTAGCGTGATCTTCCCCACTTGCCACGCGTCCTCCATCATATTATATAAGAATCCTCATTCCCGTTTGTGATTTATAGAACGAATACCATTCCTCCAACTGCCACAGCGAGGGCCAAGAATCCGGAAGCCTGCAGCGTGCTCGCCGTACTAGAAGGAGAACTAGTAGCGCTGCTATCGGAGCTCGTGGTCTCATCCGGCGCGTTTGGATCCGCGACGGTGGTGCCATTTGGCAACGTGCCATTCAAAATGATGGTGCTGGTACCGTTGATATCTGCCACGTCGATAACACTCTTATTTAGGCCGGCATAACTGCCGTCACCAATCAAGTCGGCCAAGAATGTCAAATCACCAGTATCGTCACATCCGCATACTGCGTAGGCCGCACACAAGCAGTCCACTGGTTTCGTCTCATTCACGCCATCGCTCTGTCTCTTCATGAGTCCCCCAATCTGCGCAAACATGCTATCTCTCTTGTCGTTGGTGTTGGTGCTGTTGCGCGAGCGGTTGCGGTAGCTGTACGGGCTGTGGTAGGGATAGGAGTAGGCGCCATAGAGCCAGAGACCGGGATAGACAGCGAGAAGACCAGCACCAAGGAAGACAGGGGCGATGAGTCCAGTGGGTGATTTCGAACCCGCAGAGTAGGGTTTGCTGGCACCACCACCATAATATTTGCCGCCTCCGAAAGAGGGTTGGACACCTGAGCCTGCGCGAGTTGCGCCGCCTGCGTTGGAAGAGGATGAAGTTGAGCCTCTGCCGCCAGTGGTGGATCTGGGAGTGGTTAGTATATGTCTCGTTTTAATTTCTGATTCCTGTTGTGGAGATGATAAAAGTCTACGCTCTGCCACCGCAATATTATCAACGCGGTGAGCGTCTACAACTGATGCAATCCCGAGCCATCACAACAGCGAAAAAAAGATAGGAACATACCCAGAAGTGCTGCCAGAGCTCGTACCGCCCTTTCCTGACGATGACGATGATCCAGATGAAGATCCGCTCGACGAAGATCCGCTTGACGAAGACCCGCCACCCTTTCCACCACCACCACCTCCCTTCCGCTTGAACAATCTCTCCGCTTGTTCTATCGTAAACGGCTCTCTCTTTACATGTGCTCCAACAACAGCTGCATCGCGCTTCAAAACAACATCACCATCGGCAGGTTGGGGCGCCGCTAGTCCTGGTGTCGAGCTGAACAGCAGAAGTGCTACTGTGAAGAGATCTGATCGCATTTTGTAGTATGTCGACTAATTTCGTCTCAAAGGGTATTGAAGTATAAGTCGTTGATACTGCAGTGTAACTGGGATCAAGAAAAATTCAAGATGGTGTCGGAATATATATGGTGGTGTAACTCTGCAGGTAAAGCGTAGTTGAAATGACTCCCCTGACCTTGGCTGCGACGGGTGGAACAAGGCGGAGCGTAAGGCAAACAACAAAACTCAAATCAGCAGGACAGACCCTGGTCCCGCCCCCCGCACTACGTCAAGACAAATCAGAACGTAAAGCCCAATATAATGCTTAACTATCACACCTAATTCGTTCTCCCATAATCTATTTGATCATTTTAGCAGCGATCTCTTATAGCAGCAAATCATGATGAGTATTTCTACACGAGGAAAAATATTAATACATCTTATGTAAGCCAGCAAAACACAGCCCATTCTTGGCGTCCGTCATGGCCATTTTTCTTTGTCGAACCTTCTGAGATCTGCTCCGTCCTAGCCAATATACCGAGGCCAATACGATCGAGAGAATGATCCTTTTGCCCCTCACAAGATTCTAGTCGCCTTCTAGAAAGAAACAGATGGAAACTTAGTCTAAATAAGCACAAACTCACAAAGTTGTTGCACAGGGCTGAATAGATATATGAAAGCAAAAAGATAGCAGAGAGGGAGGCTTAGCGGGCCATGTGAAATGTTGCCTGCCACGATTTACGGATGTACCCTTCCTAATGTAACTAAAAAAATACGGAAACGGAAGAAATTGCGAGTTGTCCAGCTGTATTAGGCGGTGTGGTGCAAGTTGAGGTTGCAACGCCAGCGCTTCAGTTTGGGTTCCGGTGAGATTGGTTGTTTTGTATCCTTAGGCTATAGAAGGTCCAGGTTATGTCAACTCGGATCACACATTTTCATGGACGGCTAGCCTGAGAATCATGCCTCGGGCACTCTCTGAGGCAGTCTCTGCTACTCTGCTTTGGATTCATCTGTATGCAATGTGAAGCCTATCATTCCATTTTATCATAACTCATCCAAAATCATATTCTATTATCATTCTGACCATTCTTTCTCGAGAACCGCAGGCGCGGTGATGGTCTTACCCTTCAGATCTTCCAGTCCTTCTCCGCCCTACGCAATATTAGTGAACTATTTAGATTCAAAAAAACTGTCATGACTTACGTAACTGACCAGCGGCGATATCTCAATACCGCTATTCTCACCCTCGCTGACCACAACTGCACCAGCAGCTGATGCCCACCGCGCTCCCTGATCCATGATATCCTTCTTGCTGGTATCTGGGTCGTCTTCTCCAGTGCCTCTAGCATTCTTCAGCGGAGAGAACTCGTCCTCGCGCTTGACCTCCAAGCAGGCGAACTTGTTAAGCTCCAGCATGGGGAAGACATCAAAGACAAACTGTTCAAGTTTGATGCCGTTAGGCTTCTCAGGTTTAATTGTAGTTCCCTTCTCGGTGTTAACATATGGAATCTTCTTCCTTGCGACATGGTGAGGAAGTTTGTGTGCCCAATCAGGAATAGACTCCAAGAACCGGAAAGAATAGTAGTGGTTAACAATGTTTGCAGCTCTGAACTTCAAGACATCATGCTGCTTTTCGTCCTTAGCCTCTGCGGTTTCCTTATCAATTTCCGAGTATTCGACGACGTCTGGCTTGCCGTTCTTTAGCAGAATGAGGCCAACAGATTCTGTAGCGCTACGTTTTCGTACAACTTTGGTAGCGATGTCAACATCTTTCGAGGCTGCAAAGCCAATAAAAACAGGATCAGCGACTTTAACCAGGCAGTTGTCCACGCAATATGCATGGATATGCTCAATGCCTCGTTTTCGTAGGTCTCCCATAACGCTCGACTTGACGATTGCTTCGTAGATACCACCGTTCCCGTCTGGGGCTACAGCGACCTTTCCTTTGCTCTCGAGTAAGATCTTGCCATCATTCGAGATACATGGCAGTACTCCTTGCTCGAATATAACGACATTCTCCTCTCTGAGACCAAAGTAGCCGTTCTCTTTAAAGTATGTTTCGGTAGGTTTCCTTGTTGGTCCGCTGGTCATGACATACCACGGAACCACCACATCCTCACCCCCCTTCTTGTGTGCCAGCCGTTGTATCTTTCGAATACGCTCAGCTTGGATCTTAAAGAGAGATTTTCCTGACGGGAGGCCAATGTTGAAGCAACCCTTAGGATCTGAGCTACCCAGCCTTGTGCCCTGTCCTCCTGCCATAAGCACAACAGCCACTTTGTTTTCCGCAATCAAGTTGAGGCCCGATTGGTACCATTTCTCAATATCTTCTTGTTTAGAATCAAGTATACTGGCGGTGGCAGATTCTGGAAGCGGGCTTAAGGCAGATACCTTCTCATTTTCGTCATCTCTTGGTCTGGGAGGGTTGAGAGCGCGGTCGGTGATGATGTTGATGTGGCTATAGTAACGCAGTCAGAATTGGCTCATACTGGCTCTAAATATGTAGGTCTTCCAAGAGACTGGTGTCCTACTCAGGGTTTATATCTGAAAGCTGGCTATAAAGCGCAGATTTCTCTGCTACGCTCAACTCATCGTAAAACGCAAATACTTGTTCCTGTTTTGCTTTCGTATATTTCTCTCTCAGCTCTATATATTTTATTTAGTAAAGACCTGTAGGAGGAGTCACTTGCAACGTTACCCTCGAGCTGCTGCTTTGTTGGTTCCTTTGGTGGGGCAGCCGTCTCTCCACCGCTTCCAATGTGAAGCGTATTCAGTGCCTTCTTGACTGTCTCCATGGTGATTGAATGTAGAAGTATACAGGTTGAAATTCAAAAGTCAATAGTAGATAGGATTCACGAAAATTGCAAGTTTCTGTTGTTGTCCTACCATAAAGAATGGAAAGATTGGTAGCTACGTATTCCAAGGTCTCAGCCCCTCAAGCCCCACCACTAACAGAAACACGAGCCCGCGATGATCGTACTCGAATAAGCCTGTAACTAGTATTTAAGAGTTTGTTGGGTTTTTTCACGTACACTGAAGCTGCTTTAATCTTAAAATCAAATACAGTCTTATATCAACAATAAATATATGAAGCTACAATGTTTCAATGATTCATTTCTTGTTCGACTTTGAACATCAGTTGTATGCTGGATTAATATTTATGTGTCTCGCTTCCATGGAATGCACTAGTTGCCACCTCCTTTTTCACCACTTTTTCAATAATAAAGCTGACTAAATCTTGTTTTCCTTTGCAACCACAGTAACCAGCCCGAAAATTTTCTAGCAAAACTATTTCGTGATCCACCTTCTCATTACAGTATTGATATCAAGTTCTTCAAGCACATCTATCGACCAATCATTACTCCAGGACAGATGGCCGAGCTGGTTATGGCGCCAGGTTAAGGTTACCTTAATACTTTCGTACTCTCTCTCAAAGAGTTGTAATTTCCTGGTCACGAAAGTGGCGTGGGTTCGAGTCCCACTCTGTTCAATTTTTTGCCATTGATCCATGTATGCATCTAAGCCTCGAAGAGATTCCCTTCGTTAGTTAAATTTGCTAGAGCTCTGCATGTCTGTTGCAGGTTCGGTGTGGACGGAAATGGATGGACAATGTGTGGAATGATTATCCAAGTATGTGTTCATATGCCTTTACCCAAAGATATCTTGCTGGTTTCAGAAAATATATAAACTTTTTGACCGTTGTACCAACCAATCGGTTCCTGCTTTTCAATATTCCATTACCTGTAGGCAAATCGGGTTGCGGTCCGTAACTCCAGTACTCTTGCAAGAATCCTCGATTATATAAAATTAATTCTCCTGTTCTTGGAAATTGTATCCCTCCAAAACTCCAATTCCAAGTCAAATATGAGTTTTGACTAGATTGTTGTTGATCCATGAGACCGGGACATAGCTGTTGGAACACTACAAGTCCATGGTTTCATTGGTTCTAAAATATAATAACACAAAGGTTCACCTGTCTTAGGACATATTGATGTACCGGTGTATTATTGTGGAAGTCATCTTCTCAGCTGGACACATACTCATACACTATCATAAACCCTAACTTGTAACCATGTCTCAACGTCTATACCTCCTCATAGCGGCGATCATCTGGAGCACGAATGCACTATCCCTCCCAATCTCAATAACGAAATGTGCCATAACACTTGATGGCCGCATCCCTCGAGCAACCCAGCTCCAAGCCTTCGACACATCAGCATCCCCATTCAACCCCAATTACACCAAGGGACAAAACTTGACTTGGTCTGAAATACTCCTCTTCCCCAAGGCACAACCATCCAGATTCGACCATCCAGGTTACAAGCCTCTCGAAGTGACTATCTCCGACGAGTCCATATTTGTCCCCGGTGGTTCTCCTCAAATTGGCTTCCGGCGTGCCGGTCTTCTGATGGGTAATGGTTCGGACGAGAGTAATATCGGTGTGAAGACGTTCCACTGGAGTGTGAAGCAGGACCTTGGACGGAAGATGAATTTGACCCATGAGTATATGAATGTCTGGCATGAGGCAAATGATTATGCCAGCAACCAATTTTCGCTAAATATCGGAGTCATGTTAGAGCAGGATCAGCCAAAGGATTCGAATGTGAGCACCGTTGGGTTGGACGCGAAGCTCTGGAAAGTCTTGGATCGCAGGAATAATGTTGTTTGGACAAGAAAACTCGTCTGGGACGAATGGCAGAATTTTGCAGTGACCCTTGATTATGAGAAAAAGTAAGTAGAAACTAATGTCTTGCAATATATTTGACTGCCTGCCTAACCACTTTCAGCACGCTGCAAATCCATTATTCGACTGGCAAAAATCCGCTAAAGGCGGTTACCAAACCTGTCTACAATGACAACAGTGGTGGCGGTCAGTTCCAGATAGGAATGGCCAAGAAACCAACTGAAACTACTAGCGTGGTCTTTGATGGATATCAAGAACCAAATATAAATGAGGGCCAGATATATGGTGGAATATTCATTGAGGATAGCGACAAGAGTTGCATTTCTTTATAAGCATATTTCAAAATTAAATAGCTCTTTCAATCTTTGAGACTCCTCATTTCCGTTGCCAAAAGTAATGCTAACTAACTGGAGATGCTGAAGCTTAAGAGGGTCGGCTGATATACTATGTTGCAAGCACGGGTTTGGGTTTCTCAGGGCAATTTCTACGGGCGTTTACCTTTGGAGGAGAGAGCTTAATCTGGTTGAGACTTGAGGAGATTATCTTTTGCCATGGTTGGAAGCTAGTCGAGTATGCTCCCTCTCTTGGTTGGCTTACAAATGTATATGCTTGTGGACGGTGGACCTCTGCAACAGAGGTCAGCAAAGTTCTGGCTTTGGCTGACGCTTCCCTCTTTCGAAGTATTAATAAAGAGAGCAGATAACAGAGCAACAATGCAACAGGTTTCCTAAACCGCTAGGGATACGCTGCTCCTAAGCTTGAAATACAGGATCGAGGTTTATTTAAACGGTGTAACAAAGAAGGGGGAGTTCCCACAACATTACCAACAGCTTGTAGTCATTTCTTCGGAAGAGTGAGGTTGGACACTATCTCGAAGATATTTCCAGTCTATCAAACACTTTCAACTACTTACATACAAGAGGCCACCTTAGAAACCCTCGCAGTGTAAGACTTCCCACCCTAGTTCATCTCTGCAGGTCAAAACTCAAGTCTCCTTGAACCATATCAATCGTAATTAAAATGAATATCAACCAAGGCCGAGAATATACACCAGTAAGTCACAGTGCATTCGAATGCAACATGTAATTAAACAAAGGAGTGACCAAACAGCTTAATGTTTCAAGCATCCCAGACCTGAGTGGCAAGGTAGCGCTAGTTACAGGTGCACAGTAAGCTAACCCATGAGTTGATGTTGTGCTCCATGCTTATAGTGATGTAGTTAGCCGTAGGGTATTGGTTTTCAACCTGATTTTCACTTGGCTCTTATGAAGCAACCGCTTACATTCAAGGGCGGAACGAGGCGAAGGTCCAGGAAGAAATTGATGCCATGATGAACCAAGGCCGTTCTATTGCGGTGATCAACTTCGGCCATCCGTCGTCTACCTTGCTGACTTGAAAGCTGCCCAGTGTGTATAAGGCCTCGAATTCCAGGTTACGAATATGCATCCAAAATCGCAGATGGTGAGAGGACTATTTAACCACTTTGCGACTCACAAATGATAGATCTGCGACCACGGCCCTTAGAAGTAGCATTAACAGAATGGATATAGTGGTAAATAATACGACAGTGTGAGTGGAAAATGGCCAATATGACAGAGCTGCACTAAGAATTCGATTCTCATGGCATATCAATTTCCTCGAAAATCAAGTAAATCTTTCTGAAACGATTCTATTATCCATTGCTGAATAGACAGCCATCTATCTCCGTTTCTTCTTACGACAACACTTCTCCAGCTCCTGTGAGAGACTGGAGAATCTTACTTAGGAGCTCGAGTCATAACTGTAATTCTGCTTGAATGGACTAAAATCAAAACTAATATGTGCTTCTAGTTGTCATCCAAAGCGCATTTTCTACTACCTACTGGAGCCAGGTTTGGTTCTCTTGCCAGCCTTAACAGGAAGCAAGAAAGCACAGGAAGAGGATCTAGCGAATTAATAGCATATGGTAGATTATTAAATCCCAAGTTCCCACAGGAAGCCAGAACTGGGAATGATAGCCTACTCAAAACCAGCAAATGTTCTCTGCCAAACATCTCCAGATATTTTTTGACAATCAAGGCATCGAAGCCCTTTCTATGAGTGTCAATCCGGGAGCTTTGGAAGTTAGTCAGTATGAAATAACTTGCAAAAAACCAGAGCTAGCGGTACCGATAAATCTTTAGCGTATGTCGGAACACAGGGTCATTTGCTTGATGGCTCTCTTACACCACTGGAAGGTGTGTTGACAACCTTCTTTGCAACGATTTGGTCTGAAGGTTTGGGTATCTTGAGAGGAATATGCAGGAGTATATCTCGTACCCTTTGGAAGCTTGAGCTGCTTAGTGCAGACGTTAAGATGCCGCCTTGGTAGAAGGGCAGTGGGAGACGAGCATTAGAGTAACTGAACTTTTGCTGAACTAGTATATGAATATAACGGGCTGATATTCTTGATCTTCTCATTATCCTGCTTATTTCCTGGGATTGCGACACCAGTACCTCTGAGCGACTAAGGTACAAAAAGACTCAAATTATGTGACAACTCTTGTGGTAGAAAGTGTGTAGCATAGACATCTGTTGCTTTAAAACTCCAAAGCCCTGTGACTAAATCAAATTCTCTCTGTTCCATACTGTACCAAGCTTTACATCCGCGTATTTTGATGACTGGCTGGAAGGGTGGCAATTGAAGGGTACGTCGGGAGTGCAGTCAATGATTCAGGCTTTTGTGAAAATACCTAACGAGGCTGAGTCGAGAGGTGACGAAGCCCCTCGCGACCGTGCTTGCCGCCTTGACGCCTGAGGCAGAAGCCTATGCGATTAGATACAACATGCGACGCCTTGCCACACTCTGACTGTTGATAAATTTACTCTCATACAACGTTCTCTTGACGAGACAGTATTTCTTTTTGGTCTCTCTTGTTTCTTCCCTCGGCGTTGTTCTGAGACTGTGGGCCTCTCTAATATATACTTGATCTGGGAGTACCACAATATTGTGCATCAGCGGGTGAGGCCTCCAAGATGGTAAGGCACAATACTTAGAGAGCTCCAATTTGGTGTACAATTTCTGACACTCTGTTTCTAGGGTATCACAAATCGCAGGAACAAAGGCGACAAAAATGCGAGTGGCGCACAGAGCGGAAAGTCTGGTAGCAGCAAGCCAAATATCAAGAAGGCCACATTTGATACTACGAAGAAGAAAGAAGTGGGAGTGTCTGATCTTACTCTGATCAGTAAAGTTTCAAATGAGGCAATAAATGAGAATCTGAAGAAGCGCTTCGAGAATGGAGAGATATATGTAAGCAAGCCGAACTCGACTGCGGTCTAGTCCAGGTTTTTCTTAGCGGGCACTGCTGACATGGAAAATAGACATACATTGGACATGTACTTGTCTCTGTTAATCCGTTTCGGGACTGTATGTATATCTGCGGGCACCTGTTCTGTCGATTGCTGACGGTGTATTTACAGTAGGAATATATACCGATGCAGTTTTAGACAGCTACAAAGGGAAGAATCGGTTGGAGGTATATTTTCTGATGAAGTTTGAACAAGTATATACTGACACTGCCAGATGCCTCCGCACGTATTTGCGATTGCCGAGTCAGCTTATTACAATATGAAAGCCTACAAGGACAATCAGTGTGTTATTATCTCTGGGGAATCGGGAGCTGGAAAGACCGAGGCTGCAAAGCGAATTATGCAGTACATTGCCAATGTCTCCGGCGGCAGCAACAATTCGATTCAGGAGATCAAGGATATGGTCCTCGCAACAAATCCCCTTCTAGAGTCTTTTGGAAATGCAAAGACATTGCGGAATAATAACTCTTCCCGCTTTGGCAAATATCTACAACTGCAATTCAATGCCCAAGGCGAGCCAGTGGGTGCAGATATTACCAATTATCTGCTAGAAAAAACAAGGGTTGTTACTCAAATTAGAGATGAACGCAACTTCCATATTTTCTATCAGTTCACGAAAGGAGCGTCGGAGGCTTACCGCCAGACCTTTGGCGTACAGAGGCCAGAGACCTACGCATATACTAGCAGATCAAAATGTCTGGACGTCGATGGCATTGATGATCTAGCTGAGTACAGGGACACGCTGAACGCAATGAATGTCATTGGTCTCTCGCAACCTGAGCAAGATGAAATCTTCCGCATGTTAGCTGCTATTTTATGGACTGGAAATATCAATTTTGTCGAGGACAAGGATGGATATGCTGCGGTGCAGGATCAGTCCGTGGTTGATTTCCTAGCTTACCTTCTCGAAGTTGATCCGGCCCACGTGGTTCAAGCCATAACGATCAGGATTCTTACACCTCGTAATGGCGAGGTCATCGAGTCACCAGCAAATCCGACACAGGCTATAGCGACCCGAGATGCTCTGGCTAAAGCGATATACAACAATCTGTTCGATTGGATAGTGGAGCGTGTCAATGTCTCCTTGAAAGCTCGTGGGGCTACATCAAATTCTATCGGCATTCTAGATATCTACGGATTCGAGATTTTCGAGAAGAACAGTTTCGAGCAGTTGTGTATAAACTATGTGAACGAGAAGCTGCAACAAATCTTCATCCAACTGACGTTGAAGACGGAGCAAGAAGAGTACGCACGAGAGCAGATTCAGTGGACCCCAATCAAATATTTCGACAATAAAATTGTGTGCGATTTGATTGAGCAAACCAGACCTGTAGGAATTTTTTCTGCGCTCAAGGATGCTACCAAAACCGCACATGCAGACCCTGCTGCTTGTGACCGGACGTTCATGCAGACGATCAATGCGATGTCAAATGCTCATTTAACGCCTCGGCAAGGTAATTTTATCATTAAACACTACGCTGGTGATGTGAGCTATACAGTGGATGGTATCACCGACAAAAACAAGGATCAACTACTGAAGGGTCTATTGAATCTCTTCGGTCAAAGCTCGAATAGCTTTGTTCACGCTCTGTTCCCTCACGAAGTCGACCAGGACAACCGAAAGGCACCACCCTCTGCTGGTGACAAAATTAAGGCTTCTGCCAATGACTTGGTAGCAACCTTGATGAAAGCAGAGCCATCATACATTAGGACGATTAAGCCAAACGAGAATAAATCTGCTACGGAGTATAACGTGCCCAATGTTATGCACCAGATCAAATATCTTGGTCTTCAGGAGAACGTTCGTATTCGTCGTGCTGGATTTGCTTATCGACAGACATTTGATAAATTTGTTGAGCGCTTCTATTTGTTATCCCCACAAACATCCTATGCTGGTGACTATACTTGGACAGGTGACGCAAAATCAGGAGCGAAGCAAATCATGAAAGATACCAGTATCCCAGCTGAGGAATTTCAGATGGGCGTCACAAAAGCTTTCATCAAAGCACCAGAGACGCTGTTTGCTCTGGAGCATATGCGAGACAGGTATTGGCACAATATGGCTATCCGTATTCAGCGTGTCTGGCGTGCCTTTCTTCGTATCCGAATCGAGGCTGCTACCCGCATACAGAGAATGTGGAGAAAGAAGAGAGTTGGTGCTGAATTTCTTGCCCTGAGAGAACGTGGTCACAAAGTCATTCAGGGCAGGAAAGAAAGGCGGCGGTTCAGTCTTTTAGGGTCAAGACGCTTCATGGGTGACTACCTTGGCGTGAACGCCAGCAGCGGACCTGGCTCTCGACTTAGGAGTTCTATCAATCTCTCCAGTAATGAGAAAGCACTTTTCTCATGCCGGGGCGAGATTCTTGAAGCCAAATTCGGTCGGTCGAGTAAAGCCAGTCCTCGAATCTTGGTCCTCACAAACAGCAAAATCTATATTGTCACACAAAGTGTTGTTAATAAGCAGGTCCAGGTTCTTGTGGAACGATCCATACCTCTTGGAGCAATCAAGTTCGTGGGCACATCTACTTGCCGAGATGATTGGTTTTCCTTGGGTATCGGTTCTCCTCAGGAAGCAGATCCTCTCTTGAATTGTGTTCTCAAGACGGAGCTCTTTACACATATGCAAATGAATATGCCTGGAGGATTCAATCTGAAAATCTCAGATTCGATCGAGTATGCGAAAAAGCCAGGGAAAATGGCAGTTATCAAAGTTGCAAAAGATTCTACGATGCGGGAGGACTATTACAAGAGTGGAGCAATCCATACCAGCCAAGGAGAGCCACCAAATTCTGTCTCACGACCTATGCCAAAGGGTAAACCTGTTCCCCCGAAACCCTTCACCAAAGGGCGGCTTATCAAGCCAGGTGGACCTGGTGGCCGACCATCAAAGTTATCTAGTACGACCAGGAACACAAAGCCGGTCTCAAACTCCTTCACACCTGCCACTACACACCAGCAAAGTGTGCCTCAACCTATCTCCGTTCCTAGCCATACACGAAATCCATCGGCTGGCCGAGTAGTACCTCCGCCTCCTCCGCCCGCACCACCAGTAGCCGCTGCACCGCTGAGAGAGCCTCAGTATCGGGTGATATATGATTTCGTCGGACAAAGTGCAAATGAGGTTAGTTTAAGTAAAGATGAACTTGTCACTGTTGTGCAGAAGGAAGATAATGGTATGTTTTCTTGTCATTCAATCATTAAATCTTTTTAACATTTCAAAAGGATGGTCGTTGGTCAAAACCTCATCGGGTACCAAGGGTTGGGCTCCCTCAGCCTATGTTAAAGAAGAAACACCACCTCCGCCACCAGCCGCACCTGTAAGTTCCTCAACCTACTCTTTCTCATAAAACATGGGGATGACTAATACACGTTCTCACAGGTCGTGAGACCAACCCCACCTCCTCCGCCTGCTGTTGCGAGAACCAATGGCTCTGCGGTTCGTTCGAAGCCTACCCCTCCTGCTCCACCAGCAAAAAGGCCGGTGGCAGGACGTAAGCCCGCACCTCCGCCAGCTCCACGTGATTCTGGCAAGAGCTTGGGAATGGGAGCCAGTGGGACGAGCAGCAGTGGGACAGATAGTGGACGTAACACGCCTACCCCAAGTATAGCGGGAGGATTGGCCGAAGCTTTGAGAGCTCGGCAAAGTAAGATGCAGGGCAACAGAGACGATGATGAGGAATGGTGATCTCTGATCACTAGGTATGAAGAGCTGTACTATAAACTCGATGGTTCTTCCTGATGATTCCATGCGATAAGACGATTGACGAAGTTCTAACTGGAAGCCTTTTCCGGTTATCGGCGACGATTTGCTGTCGCAGCGAGTGTTAGCACTAGATAGACTTGGATTGCATCGATTTTCCGTGTTAGCGCTAAAATGGATTATACGATGGTGTGCGATCTTCCAATGGCGGCTTATGATAATGTCATTTTCTTGACCTTGAGAAGATTAAGGTGATGATAGGCCAAAAAGCTCCCATATGATGAACCTCATTATTTTTCAATACCTCCACTATGCTGCATATATACACTCTACAAGCATATCCTAATGCATGAAAAATAATTACATATTATTCGATATCCCGCCTCTCGATGGTCTCAAGGTGGTCCCAGAATTAAAATTATACTTCTTTGAGCCTACAGTTCATCAGAGACAAGAGTGCACTCATGCATTCAAAGCAGAGGCATAAATTAAACAGCGCGTTATATAGTGTGGAGGAAAACAGATGCAGTTATTATCTCAGGTCAGACGATTGAACAAAGGTTGGAAGGTAGAGATGGACCTAGGCGTTGGTCGGAGGGCTTGATGAATGTACAAGTGCTTGGGAACGACAGAAGTCCGAGGAGCAGTCGTTGGGACCGAATAAGAAAGAGAAGTCGAGCCAGAATAATGCTCGGTAAGAAGAAGGAGATTAAGAGGTTCTCTCACAACTATCAAAGCGGTTCATGATTTCTGAAAGTTTGATATTACAAGCTATATTAGAACATGGCATAATAGAGATTTTTAGTGATTGACTTGCATAGAAGAGTGCTACGCATAGGAACAATGCCAGTTATAGGAGAAAGAACTTGTGCTGAACATCTTACAGCAATTCACGAGTCATGTGGGCTAATGTAGTGTTAAAAATCAGGCATAGTGGTGTGGTGCAGCTCATTACGACCATTGTTTACGACTGGTCAGTAGTGCATTGCATAAAATAGATGTCCAGCCCGTATCTGTGCTCTGACGAGATGCTCTAACGTCACAGCTCTTCAGAAGGCTAGAATATGATCAATCTTCGGCTCTAAACTACCAAAGTAGCTGTCTGACTCCTCGAACAGTACGGTCACCTCGAAGTGGGTAAGAGGAGTATCGCAGAGCCGTACAACAAGAAGGACATTCCCTAAAGCATTCGTCACAAAGTCGGCATGAGGTCACACATATGGAGGGCGCAATTTGGTGTGGAATGGTTGTCGTATTGCAATCACAAGCGCATCGTGCTATCTGAGCAATTCCTCAGAACAGCAATCATATATCCGCCGCGCGCATCCCCATCCCATATTCCACTCCAACCCAGCCCATAAAAGCAATCTGCAGTAACTATCAGCCGTATATTCTGACCCCGCAATCGGCTGGGAAGACTCGTACCATGATCCACAATGCATTTATCGTTGGCTGCTTCCGCTCCATACGTTCTTGAGAAGACCATCACGTTGTGCTAATCGGTTCAAGGAATCGTCGCTCTCGCCCATAGCACGAACGAAGCCGCAGAGGGCATAGACCTGGTTCTCTCCGGTGTATCGGCCGTTCTCATCAACCTTTCCAATGGAAATTTGGACAGACGCATGGTCCTTGGCCTTGATGATGCGGTTGGTAGCGCTGCATTTTCTGGGGACGTATCTTCAAAGTATATGTTAGACTTGCTTCAGTGCTAAGCTATAGAAGCTCAGGAATGAAATTGACCAAGTTTTGAGGAGTTTTAGACATTTTCCCAGCCTCGTTGCATCGAAAAAAAAATAACTAACGAAAAACTTACAGATCAACGAGTTCTCCACGGTCGTTCTCCATCTTGACGGTCTTTAACTTTGGGTTTGAGGTTTGAAGAGGTCAGGTAGCTGTCGCTGAGGGTAAGATGAATTGTTCGTCGCCGTTATATTTCGAGGAATCGAGTGTGGGACGCTATCGCTTAATCTTGAGCCTCAAGCTATGGAGCCTTAGAGCCAAGATTAAATCACGTGCGTCCGTGAGATGGTGGTGTTAGTATGTTGTGGGGGCAAGGAGGTTTCGCGAGTGATATGTCAACAAACGACAGTCCAAACATCTCCGGCTACGATGTGACCAGCCGCAAAATTGCGGCTGTGCAGTTCTCTACTGTACGCCAGCTACCGCACTCTCGCCTGTATGAGATCTTCGCGCCTAATGGCTTCCGCAAATATGCGAACGGATATTTACGAAGTTACTTCGTCGCCACTACGACCACAGTTCAAAAATATCATTATATCTTCGTCGCCATCATTATTATCATCGAGAAAATCTAGGAGCATTTGTCTAGGGGGCAATGCGACTCCGATTTCTAAGTCTGCGACCGCATCTATAACGGTGTCGAGTCTTCTCAAGAGCACTAACACGGAATTGCCAAAGACTAAGAAAATATCCTTAAAAGATGCTGGAAGCAATGGAGATGGAGTCGTAACTGAAGATAACTCAGGCAAGAGGCTGCGGAAACTAAGGGCACAAAAGTCGGAAGATGAGAAGAAAGTACGAATGTCAAGGGCAAAGAAGGTGGTAGAAGAGGCGACCGTAGGTGAAGCTACGGACGAGAATTTGTCTATGGGGTTAGGTGTAAGGATTGACGGCACAAGCCTTGCAAAGAAGGATGACGCACCCAATATGAGGGCTGTCCGAAAGCCAAGAGCGAAGAAGGTTGCAACAATGCAAAACTCCTCGAAAGAGAAAGCAGTCAGGAAACCGAAAGTGAAAAAAGCGGATGCGCAGGCGAAATTTCCAAAAGCACAAATAACAAAGCCGGATCTGGAATTGTCCGTTAGTAAGCATTTTCCTACGGACCACGGCGAGACTGTAGATTTGGATGAAGGTTTGGCCGAAGCTGTGAAGCGACGTTCTATGTGGACACCCCCAAAAGCGACCGGTACGGCCGAGAATCCATTGCACAAATCTGCCGAATTTGCAAATCTACTAGGCAGCTTTCAATTCAATGAGGGTCATTCCAAGCGTGAGATAAATCGGTCATTGCTAGATGCTGCAGGTGCAAGAAAGCGAAAATTGATTGAGTTGGTAAAAACCAATAGCTCTTCAAGATTGACGTCACCTGAGAAGCCTAAGACAGTAAAAAAAAAAGCCAGAACCCTCACAGATCTGGCGACTTCTGCATATGCCCCAGAAGAAGAGATTGTCGAAACAGGGGCGACGTCGGTCCTACAATACTTTTCTCTTGGGACGACGGAGGGAACTCATAAAGATGGCTTTAAAGTACCGCTAAAGCCGCGCTTAAAGAGTCCTACTAAGTGTAAAAAAGGGACGGCTGAAGCACCGATTCTTCTTTCACCCGAGTCTGCAATTAAACATGCGACAAAGCAAGATTTCGTATTTGGAACAAGTAGCCAACTTGCGAGAGAGGAGTCACCTACTTTCTTACGCGATATTCATGCAGCCATGCAGGCTTCCAATGAACCTGATGACCCGTTTGCTGACTCGCTATATACAGCTGCCCTTCCTGGGAAGGAGAAGATCAAGCTATGGACTGCTGCGGCTAGAGACAGCGATGGTGCTCTGATAGAAGTGTTGGATATGATCAACTCGTCGCCTGTGGCCTCGAAGTCGCTAGCATTATTGCCTAATAAAATAGAAAAGTGCGACGTATGGCGCGATATTGACGAAGCAGCTTCAACTATCGATAGGGTCATTGAGGAGAAGACTGGTATATCCATAGAGGAACGGACAAATGCACCCATTGTGGGGAAAATTTCTGAGCCTATCGAGGAGCAGGCCGCGGAAATAAGTGAAGACAAGACCGTTGATCCTATTGAGGCAGAAATCTGGGAGCTCTTGAGTAGTCCAGCTGGTCAAAAGCCAACAACCCTTGAGAAATCTACGAAAACGCGTAAAGTCCCAGCAAAGCCATCAAATCCTTCAAAATCTCAAGGCTCTGAAATGCCTAAGTATGAGTCATATACAACTGCTCAATTGACCAAAGAGGTTGCCTTATATCGTTTCAAGCCCGTTAAGAAAAGAGAGCAGATGATTGCTTTGCTAGAAAAGTGTTGGGAGAGCAGGCAGAGGATGATTCTAGGAAATCTTGAGGCAAATTACATGTTAAGCTCTCCCCAGAAGACTGTGGGTACACAGAAAGAAAAGTCGAAGTCTTCAAGATCAAAGCACAAAGCAAAGAATACCGTCGAGGAAGAGATTTCTGACTCGGATACTCCTGCGACACCGTCTCCTCCTCGACCATCTCAGGCTCGACGTCCACTTGATTTGATATCTTCCCAACAGTCTAGTCTAATCTTGTCGCCTGAGTCTACTCAGACTCAGCTTTTCGATACTATTACACAAGCAGTGACTAGCTGCACGCCGTCTAAGGATCCTAGAGCTCCAAGCTGGCATGAGAAGATCTTGCTTTACGACCCTATAGTTCTTGAGGACCTGACTATCTGGTTGAATACAGGTGGCCTGCAGCAGGTGGGATGGGATGGCGAGGTTGACCCTAAGGATGTTAAGAAATGGTGCGAGAGCAAGAGCATTTGCTGTCTTTGGAGGGAGAGTCTACGAAACGGATCACGAAATCGCTACTGATCGTGCTGGAGGGTTTCTTTGTATATATAACGACGAAAATGAAGAATGTTTATTGGTAAGCACTCGTATACATGCGCATTGCTTCATGATGTCCGTTTTAGTGTTCCTCTCTTTTTGCATTACAGGCGAGTGTATTGTGACTACGACAGGAAGAAATTATGATATTGCGTCTTTTCGAGCTTGATATTGAAGCGCAAGCCTTTTATACTTAGCCCTCCACTAAGAAGCAAAGAGTTTGGCGAGAGTCAGGTGTGCCTCAGTCAGATATTTTATCCCAAGCATACTCCCGACCAGAGGACTATGGTTACCAAAGTTGCGAAACACAGTGTAGTTATAACAAGTTGACTTTTGTTCCTTCGAATACTTCTCACATAAGCTGAAAACGCTTGAGCAAGGCCGAGGCTGTCCAAATCTCTTTTAGTTTTTGTTGTTCTCCTCAAGCTGTTCCCCAGCAGGTGGATTGTAAGTCTTACCGGAAACTTTTCACTTCCATTCTGGATATATTTTTCGAATAGCCAGAGATCTCGATAACTGATCAAAAGTCAAGGTTAAGTGGTTAAGAAGCATTCCTAAGGAGTATATGGCTTCGCCTGCATATGTTCGAGGTAAGCACATATAAACTCAGCACAGCTCACACATCCCCAGTCCTGCAGGTGAGGAGAACTTTTTTTTTCACTTCTTTTGGCGATCTGTTGAATGCATACAAGAGCGTTTATTCGAAAGTGTTCACAAACAGATTTTAAAGGAATATTGACGTAATATTATAGGAGGTGTGTCATATTGAAAGAGATAATTTTGAACTCATAATTATTTCAAGTCTTTGCACAGGATCCTTCTTCTAGAGAACAAGACCTAGATTCTAAGTTAGAGGAGCAGTAGGTTTCATGTACCGAGGCAGCGGGCTTATGCTGCAGGCCTTGCGGTAATATCAGTTTGAGGACAGTGTCGAGACAGCAGCTTCATTGCTCTATGGGAGGAAGGTATTGCACTGAGTTGGCAGGTAGATCAAGAGGAATGATGTTCAGTACTTCAGATGTTACTTTGAACTTAAGAATCCCAAGCGTGTTAATCTTATCTCGTTGCAACAAGATCTATGAATCCGGAACCTTTACACATCGCACTGTTTTTATTAAGAAGTTGGATTCCGGTCTATCAGAATAGTTCCATAACTTAGAAATAGGCGATATTTATGTAAGCACCAAGACTTTTTATGTGACAAGGTTGCGCTACAGGCTTCCCTGACCTGGGATCTCAAGGCTAAGCTCGCTAATCTGGCGAATGCAGGGGATGATCTGCGATCGACGGGACCTTTCTAAATGACGTTGATGACCCGGAGATCGAGGAGGTAGACCTCCATGCTCGTGATCTGTTTACCATCGACACATGTCCCTTGAAAGGGTTCCGAGCTGATCCACGATATATGACTCTCCTCAAGTCAACAAGCAAACTCTGGAGGGCTCCGATTACAATAAACGGAGTTGCAAATTCCCTGCCGTGTAACGGAAACAAGACACCAACAGTACTATTCAAATATTCTAGCATGACGCCACCGAAAGGTGAGAATGGTGTCAAGCGCAAGGCCACATCGCCCCCTGATGTGGTTGACAAAGGTCGTTCCAAGAAATCAAAATCAAGCAGCAACAGCATCGACCCTTTGCGACAGCCCCATCATAAAGCCCAGGAGTCTGCTGACAATGGAATCGTCCTCCGAGCCTATTATCCTTCGGAAATGTCAAATGCCAGAGCATACGCGTATAAGAATGATGAATTACCAAGACCCATTGACGTGCTTAACGCCACGCTCAAAGAAACAAAATCAGAGCGTGACAAGATTAAGATCAGGGATGCAGTCGTGCATTGGTATAAGTGCGATTTACGGACAAGAGACAACAACTCTCTACATCTTGCAAGCAAAAAGGCGAAGGAGAAAAGTGTTCCGTTGATTGCAATATATATAGTCAGCCCGCAGGACTTCGAGGCTCATCTAACTGCTCCAGTACGTGTCGACTTCATATTGAGAACCTTGGAGCTTCTAAAAGAGGATTTGGCGAAGCTGGATATTCCACTATACGTTGAGACCATCGAAAAGCGAAAGGAAATACCTGGAAGGATATTAGAACTCTTGGAAGAATGGGGTGTCAGTCATATATTCACAAATGCCGAATATGAGGTTGATGAATTGCGGAGGGAGGCAAATTTGGTTAGATCGTGTCTTCACAAAGGCATAGCTATGGATGTTGTTCCAGACACATGCGTTGTTAGCCCTGGAGAACTTTCGACTGGGCAGGGAACACAATATGCTGTCTACACCCCATGGTTTAGAGCGTGGTTAGCGCATATGCACAGTCATACGGAATTGTTAGATCTTTTCGATCAGCCAGAGAAGAACCCCGAGTCAGCAAGGAAGAGATTCGCGAAAATATTTGAGAGCAAAATACCAGAGGCACCCCCAAATAAGGCTTTAACGGAAATGGAGAAGATAAGATTTCACTCAATGTGGCCCGCAGGTGAACGTGAGGCGCATGAAAGGCTGAGTAAGTTTGCATTCAAACGAAGATACTCACCATTCCAAGGGGAGTAGTTTTCAAATTATGTTTTCATTGGTAACACAAATAGCTTACAACACACCCTTATAGTCAAGTTTGCAGACGAGCGTATTGGCAAATACGATATCAATCGAAACCTACCAGGAGAGCTTGGAACGTCATCATTAAGCGTACATTTAGCAAGTGGTACCTTGAGCGCCCGTACCGCAGTAAGAGCGGCTCGAGATCACAATAAGACGAAAAGACTTGATGGTGGCATACAAGGCATTCAGACTTGGATCAGCGAAATCGCCTGGAGAGATTTCTATAAACACGTTATGGCGCATTGGCCATATGTGTGTATGAACAAGCCTTTCAAGGCCGAGTATACGAATATCGAATGGGAATATGATCAAGACCAATTCCGAGCGTGGTGTGAAGGCAGAACCGGATATCCTATTGTTGATGCGGCAATGCACCAGTTGAACCATTGTGGGTGGATGCACAAGTAAGTTTTAAGTGACTGGTTGAGTCCGTTCCAGCATCTTCTGCCTCCACAAGGCCGGACCCCAACAATTAAAATGTTCGGCTCTAACTTTTCCAGCCGTTGTCGCATGATCACCGCGTCATTCCTTTCCAAACACCTGCTGATCGATTGGCGAATGGGTGAGCGTTATTTTATGGAGCATTTAATCGACGGTGATATGGCCTCGAACAACGGAGGATGGGGATGGAGTGCAAGTACTGGAGTTGACCCGCAACCTTATTTCCGCATCTTTAATCCACTTTTACAAAGCGAGAAGTTTGATCGTGACGGAAACTACATCAGAAAATGGGTTCCGGAATTGAAAAATGTGAAAGGAATGGCGATTCATGAGCCGTATGAGAGAGGGAATGCAAAAGAGTGGGTTATTGAAGCTGGGACTTCTTGTCCTCTTGAATATGTTGCTAACATTTCATTCACGCAGGATAGCGAAGACAGGCTATCCAAAGAGGATAGTAGACCACAAAGAGGCGAGGGAAAGGTGTTTAAAACGATATAAAGAAGGATTGGGCCGCGAGATGTCATGAATGTGAGGTTTAGTAGCGTTGGCGTATAGTCCCATCTTTAGTCGCATCTTCGAGTAATGATATAACTGGTTGTCGAATTATGAATTTATGACGGTGTTCAGAGGATTGGTTCTCCTGGTCAAGGAGAAATACTCTCAATCAATGGATCACGAACTCCACCCATGCAAGGATGCTTGACGGCTTTAATGGGCCAGACTCTCTGCAATAGCTTTTTCGTCGCTAAAACGCTCGCTTGTGTACATTTGAAACATGAACATTAGAGCGATTGAACACATGCCAGGAACACATCCCCAACGTATTCTACGCATGTGAATATCTGGGAGAATGGAAAGTTCCACACGCACTCTATAGTCGTGTGGATCGTTACCACGATATGGACGATCGGCAGATATGTGCTCAAGCGCTCGAGTGCTCGGATAGCGCATTGGTTGAGGTTGGCATAACGCTCTATGAGCTCATATTCGCGTCACCCCTTTCACTCTTGCTTGCTTACTTCTGACTCCTGCTTGGAAGTCAAAAGGTCTGATAGAAACTCTCCATAGATTGTGGAGATCAGTTGGGTTCGCTTCCAGGATTATGGAACTGCTTCTCCACGACCTGGAGAATGGAGCGTCTCCAGATTCTAGGAGCCGCTCAGAGTTGCTGTTTGACGTCCAGAGTCTGCATGATTAGGGTGTTCCCGAATTGTCACCAAGAATACAGCATCATCATGATAAAGGCGTGGAGGTCGAATAGGAAGTAGGACTTTTGAGAAATAGTGATGTACTATGTAGTCACATGCTTAAAAACATTCTTCTGGTAGGTATCCTAATATACTTTGTTTATTTTATACCGAGGCTACATGTCTTTATTGTGGTGGTTAAGAATCATAAAATATTTCATAGCGATGGACTAAGCCCATGCCAAGAACACCAAGCCGTTGATCACCCAGCCACTTCCGTTCCAGCCACAGGCGCATGTGTCAAGCCACGAGCAGACTTTCCTACTCTTTCTTCGCCATCCTTAATTCGACACCAGTTCTCACCAAAATCCTCAACGCTTCAGTCAGAAGCGTTTATTGCGCTTGTACTAACTCGCATGAACATGCTACTTGTCAATAGTCAACCTTGTGGCCTTTCATTAACTTTACGATGATGGGTTTCATGAGGTAGCTGTTTAGCTAAGGCTCTACCTTTACCCAACCACAACCGCACCAGCTAAAGCTTCTTTCACCATGTCGGATGGCCATTTTCTCGGCTTCGCCCTAGATTTGCTGAGGGGAAAGTACAGTTCTTCTCCACAATGAGCCCTCAGGTGCCCTCACGCGCTCTCCTTCTGAATTAGCGGCATACTTTCTTTTATGATTCATACCGCCGACGCTCGCAATACAACGCTTCTCCATCTCTCTAAAATGATGCATGAAATAAGAGTTAGCTTTGGTTTATGCTTTTCCACTGGTGTATTTTGAAGTTTTTGATGTTCAGCTGATGAAATTGAATAAGGCTTCCTTGTGAGGAGTGGATGTATGTAAAGGTATAAATAGATGGCCTTGCCCCTTCTTACAGTGTGATTCTATCTTGGTCACGTTCAGAGCCCGACATCTTCGACTCTTTTGCATCTTTTTGTTCTTCAAGATGTCAGGCAATAACACCACTGGATCAGAAAAGCATGTCCCAATGGGGAACGTATTAATCTCAGAGACTCCTGACGCCCCTCACGGCGGAAATGTTATCGGCATTCATGCAGAGACTGAGGACCGAATCCGCAATGCACTCGGCAATGACTATGACAGGGTCTTTGAAAATTTCAAAGACGCCACGGCTTACGAACATGAGTTGACAAAGTCCAAATGGAAGGCAGTGAAGTTGTATCGCAGGGCTATCCTTCATATATTCGTCTTATGTCTTTCACTCTTTAGTAAGTGATGGTTAGCTCGATTGCTCGTTCGATGGAACTATCAATCAATTGTCCGTCTCACGCTTCCAAACAATGACTGACTTTTGTCTCATGTAGTGGAGGGTTATGAAATGTCAATACTCGGCGGGTTTTTTGCCTTTCCTATGTTCAGGCACTATTTCGGGAACACCGAGTAAGTCAGAACCTGGTTGCTTTTGACCATATCTCAGTTCAACGTCCGAATATTAAGTTAATCGGTCAACAGTAATGGGGAAATATCCTCGAGCTGGCAAACTGGGCTCCACATGGGGCAATTATTTGGCCAAATGATTGGCTTGGCCTTAGCTGGGAAATTCTCTAAGTGGTTTGGTATGCGAATCAAGAGTTCTTCCTTTTAAAAAGCTAACGTTCTGCAGGCTATAGGAAGTCAATGGGCATCTTTATGTTCGCTATAACTGGCACAATTTTCCTCCAGTTCTTGGCTCAGAATATAAGCATGCTCTTCGCAGGAGAATTTCTATGCGGAATGTCAGTGCTCTTCATTGCTTCATTGATGTTCGCCATTAGTTTCGAGATACTAACATCCGGAAACCTATAGACCATATGGCACTTTTCAGATTCTGCCGGTATCCTATGCTACTTCGTTCATGCCACTCTCGATCCGCCCCTATGTGAACTCTTACGTCAATCTTTGTTGTGAGCAAATACCCTCAAATCTCCTCTTTATTTAAACGCTCTAACATCCCCAACTAGGGATCATCGGGCAATTAATCTCTTGTGGAGTCCTTCGAGGCTTTGTCGACCGTATGGACAACTGGGGATGGCGCATTCCGTATGCAATCCAGTGGATCTATCCAGTGATTATCATTGTCAACGTTTTCTTGATGCCCGAGTCTCCAGCTTGGCTCGTCCAGAATGGAGAGATCGAAAAAGCGAAGAGGGCTTTGATAAAATTGACCCACCGTGTGGATACTGACTTTGATATCAGTAAGCATATTGACTTATTGATATTCACGAATGAGCAGGAGAGAGCTTCAAACACTGGCAGAAACTACATGGATTGCTTCCGTGGCATCAATACCAGGCGTACCTTTATCACATGTCTTGTCTGGGCAGCTCAACAGTGGTGTGGTACGTACTCACTTAACCTCATATTCATCAAGAAGTAGGCTGATATCACTGTTTCCTAGGAGCCGCGTTCGCTAAGAATCTCCCATATTTCCTGAAGCAGCAAAGATACACTAATGTAAGCGCCAGCCCCTCCTCGACATAGGACAGCACTAATTACTTTGTCAAGGGTGAGGATATTTTCACGCCTGGACGGATTTACACCTTCGGAATCATCCAGAACGTCATGGGCATTGTTGGAGTTGCCTTCGCATGGACCATCATGGCATATACTCCCGTCGGCCGGCGGACACAATACCTGTACGGTGTGTTTTCCATGTCCTGTGTCCTTGCAGTGATCGGTGGCATCGGGTTTGCTACACCAAGCTACGCCACCGGTCTCGCCTCAGCGGCTCTCATGATATTCTTCGTCTTCCTCTTCGACATGACCGTCGGCTCAATCTGCTACACGCTCATCACCGAGATCCCAGCGTCGCGGCTCAAGATCCATACCATGGCCATCGCGCGCATCAGCTTCCTGGTCTTCAGCGTCATCGCGCAAGTCCTCAACCCACAGATATTGAACCCCGGTGCCTGGAACCTGCAGGGTCGCGGGGCGCTCATCTGGGCCTGCATCTCTTTCTCCTATCTAATCGTGGCGTACTTCCATATCCCGGAGGTCAAGGACCGAACCGAGTCTGAGATGGACAGCCTCTTTGATGATCGCACGCCGGCTCGCGAGTTTGGCAAGAAGAAGACTGTTATCAAAGATACGGCTTTGGGCAATGGGATATTTGTACAGGATGAGAACAAGTCGGAGACTTCGGTTCAGCAAAGGGAGCACAGGTCATAGGCTATCCACTTTTTGCTTCCATCTCACTGCGTGTCGGCAATGATACCCAACTGCGTCTTAGCTATGATTTATAATGTTGATAGGAGAACGTTGCACGATTGTGATTTGTGGTTTTGGGTTTTTGGTTTTACAATTTCTTCTAGGCAGCGCGGTATAAAAATTTGTCAGGGTGGTACATAGAGTGTTTACCAGCTGGGCAGAAAAGTAGAGGGAGTTTGGTTTTCTTCGTCATGTAATAATGTATAATGCAGATGTTAAAAATTGCTTCCCCTGTTGTACGTTTCTCATCCGCGCGTCCGCAGTTCGATGACACGTGCCTCAACATCAACAACCTTTTCTTGCGTCTCAATGCTGAGGTGCCGTAGGTTACGTGACATGGTCGCCTTTCCGCTTTCGAATCCCGTCACCACCCCCGGATCTTCTACCCCACAGGTGATCGTAGCCTGACCCTCCACAAATCTCGCGATGCAAGGGAGATGTCTCGAAGACCGCTCGCGCGGGCATTCGCATATCCTTTCGAGCCGCGCTTCGTCAGGCGATCCGGAGATCCGAGGCGGTTTGTACCCTACGCAACAGCCGGTGAATCTAAAGTTTAGCGCTGCCAGGTGCCGTGCAGCAGGATCCGGGATGATTGGAGGGGCTGCGTGGGTTGGGGGCGTTGGGTATGTATAAGGATCGCGGCTCCTTGTGCGTGGGCACGGGTTGCTCACCAGTTCTTGATGGCTTTCGGTCGTTGCTCCCAAGGCGCCTTCGGTGAGATCTTGTAGTGGGCGGAGGAAGCGCGGCTTTGGTGGTCGGCTTATGAGACGCTAAGGAAGGAAGGAAGGAAGGAAGGAAGGAAGGAAGGAAGGAAGGAAGGAAGGAAGGAAGGAAGGTGGGTTATGCAACCAGATCAGATATCACTGTCGAGAATGCTTCCTAGTCAATGTGTGCTATGTCTTTACTTCTTTCCATAAGCAATTTGTTAGGCTGCTTGACATATCTCGCATGTCTTAATGACTGATTGGTTGGTCTCAAGACTTCTGGGAATCGGATAGTGGTACCTGTAGTTTTGAAAACCTCGATGGCTTCAACTTCATCGTGCCGTTGTTTGCCAAGTCTGGAAGAATCGTGAAGCAAGCGCAAGCTAGATGGTACAGCAGATATCTCCTTGAACAAGCGCACTGCATAGAAGGAATTAAAAAATGTGCTGCGAAAGGGTTCGAGGCTCAAGCTGGAATATCGAGGCCCAGCAATCCATGATGTTGGAATCTATATCCTCAAGCAAAAATTTCCAATAGCAACGACGTAATTTTCGGCTATATTTACCTTCAGGAACGACTGCTGGCAAATATAGCACTAACCATGCTGTAATATCAAAAAACGCATGCGACGTAGAGCTTAAATACATAAGTGGTCAAAAATTCATCCATGTTTACAATCATACATGTCAATGACAACGTTTCTCATAGGTTCGCCCTGATCCCGCCATCTAGTCAAACAATGTTCTTCTCCAGCCAGTCCTCCCATTCCTTTCCAGAAAATCCCGAACTGATACTGCCCTCCTCGATGCCATTGAAGACCACAGTTGGTGTCACGTGAATACCCCTCTTGCGGTTGTATTTGACTAGGACTTTGAGGTTATTGGTGACGCCATTGCCACTGTTGAGGCTCCCATCGGCGGATGGCTTGTTGTCGACGTGGAGAAGATCATAGATCTTTTTCTCGTCGACCCCGACGCTTCCAGCGATCTTGGAGAGGCGTTTGTAGGTATCGTTGCGGGTCTCCCCGACGACGTTTACGTCGTAGAAGGACTTTGCGTCATCGAAAAGAACCTATTGTCATTAATATTATGATTGCGGGCTAGGTGGCAGCGTTATACTTTGCTGAACTCCCAGAACTTGTCTGGTTGTTGTTGGAGGACGGCCACGCCGGCTTCATGGACCAGAGTAGAGGAAGGATGCCATGGCTGAATTTGCTGGCGGAAGATGACGTCCACCTTCCCGGAGTACTTCGACTTGATCAAAGGGAGGACGGAGGTGTATACCGTGTTGAACATCTTTGCTGAGAATGGACAGACATAGTCGAGGTAGAGCTCTAAAGTGTGGACTGGGGCTTGTGCAGCTGCTGAGAATCGGGCGCCGTTGAACCTGCCAAAATCAGTTTTCGCTCCGAGCACATCGAAATGACGGTATTATTTCGGCAGCGGGAACATGTGTATATACGCATGACAACTCGTGGAACATTCAGAGGCAAGGGATATTCGCCGAGGATGTGACTTACTTTGGTGCTAGAGCCATAATGAGGACGGTGGTAGAAGAGTGACTTTGGAGGATAGAAAGCAATATCAACGGTATATCCTACGGCTTGCTGCTATATACTTTTTTGTTATACGTGAGTAGGACCCGAAGTCTAGAGGGCCAAATGGTCAGCGATTGCGTAATACAAATCTAGAGCGAGTTGATTATAAAGACTTGATTAGAACCTGGTTATCCTTTCTTTTTTTAGAAATGACGAAAGGCAGAAATAGCTCAAGATACCTTTGTCTAAGAGGGCATAGCATGGACGCAAAACGGGGGACTCACTTCTCTAAATGGTCTGAATAGGTTGATACTCGCAATCCAGTTGATGTCACTAGGTGGTGCAAGCGCCGCTTTACCAAGACCTGAATCTCCTGAGGCGGCGGTGTTCCAACAGTCAATCACCCGATGAGTTGCTCCCCGGAGCTTCAAATTTTGAGATATTTCCAGTCACAAATAACACGCTGGAATTGTCCAGAAGAAGTTTCTTGAAGCCTCGTGCTCTGGCTCAGTGGGCTAATGGCTAAATCGAGCTCAAAATGACCTAGCACCGCTCTCATTTCTATGTGCCTAGTTCTCTCGGATAACAGAGGATAAGCTTCTGGAAGCAATGGGAATTTTATGTCAAGCATTAGATTGCTCCCTGACCTCCCCTGGTGGGACCAATAATGTTTGAAGTTTCAATTATCTCCAATAAAAAAAGTCTTATGGACGATCAAGATTAGACAATTCATAACCATATGTACAGGCTTTGATATATACACGGAGATCGATTAGGCTGCTAAGTCCAGGGTATTTGCGCTTCATTATGCTTCATAGCTGCGCCAAATCCAACGGTGATTCAAGGCCGTTGCTATATAAATATACATATCCAGAACACCGCGCCTCAAGATATAAAAGTGGTACAAAATATTTACTCGAAGAGAAACTCCTTGAGAACAGGAGACGAAGAAAACTCGGGATTTAGTAGAATACAACTGCGAGGGTCAGAAGTGGCTGGTATAGCGAGGTCCTTGCAAAGACTTACTTCAGAAAGTATTGTAGGCCTTGCCGTCGATTCTCTAGAAATTTCGGCCGGAACTTGGATATCAGGCTCTTTGGCGGGAGCTGTGGCATTGCAGATTCGAAGCTGGGGAAGGTTTGCAGGAGTCTTTCTCTTAGGTCGACGAATTCAGAGTAACGCTTGCGAACGCGAAACGATGAGCCCTGAGAGGCGTTAGTCATGCTTCCCTTTGTTTCATCTCTATCAACACGCACCCTTAAGGTTTCCACGGTGATGTTCCAAACAACAAATGCCCCAATGCCTGTTCTGTGCTCATTCACCATGACATGATCCTCAATATAGACGCTCTTTGCCCAGCAAAACTTGCTCTTGTTGTCGTGCGGCGAATCCGTGTTGTCTAGCAGCGTTATGGCGCCAGCTGCGATTGATTCCACAGAGATATTAGAGGCAGATCTTTGATGTGTCGATATCCAATATGGCGGCGATGTCACCGGAGACGTTATGGAGGAATTTGGGGATTGGCTGATCGGTGGTGACGTAGTATTCGTATCGAGCGCGAGTGCCCCTCTGCTGCTCGTGTCGTCGCTCGCCCTTCCATTGTTGTTCTGTTCATTTGGGATAGCCTCCATCCATCTGCTGCAAGGCGGTGCCGCCCGCAGATGTCCTGTGCGGTGGTTCTCCGGGAGGCAGCGGTGTTTGGTGCAAGCAAAATATGCTTTTGGCGGGTTTGCCGCACTCTCTCTCGTGGGAAGTCCCGTACTTGATTGCCAAGCTCACGGATGTAAGAATGTGATATCCAATAGGGTTCGCTATACGGGGATGATTAGTGGTTGTTATGGTGGGTTATTTGAGTTATTCTTGCAATGTTTCTATTATGTTTTACAGTGTGAAGTGAGGTGATCCATCATTCAAGCTGAGCCTCAATTGGGAGTGGAGTGGGTGGTAGCATTGGATTTTAAAGTTGCTCGCTTATTGGCTGTGTGTTCTGCTGTAAGTAGCTATAGTATGATTCGAGCCTTTGTCCTTTTTGTCTTGTCTTGTCTTACCATAATTTCATGCAGGGATCCAGCTAAGGGTCTAAGCTATTCTACTCTTTTACTGTTTGGTGCATGTACATGTACATATATGTACCTGTACCTCCCAGCCTCGCCAGCCTCCTCCAAAATGATATCCGAAGCCAGTTCAGGTTTCTTTATCCTTCTTTCCCCCTTGGTTAACGGCCGTTAAAAAAATTGTCTGATGGAAGATACGCTACGTGGTGGCGAAAGAGGGGTAGACTCTTGGATGTGAGACCCGTATCGCCCTCTCTTATGCGTGTTTCTGCATCAATACGAAGCAGTCCGGTCATGGTGGTGGATGGTGGAGTGGTGTGAGTTGAGGCAAAAGTGGTGAAAATGACTTGTTTCCGGACCTCCTCACTCCCCAAAAACCTTTGACAGGGAGCGAGAGGGGGAGGGAGAGACATCGAAATCTACCTCCTACTACCGAGAGATAAAAGTGGCGCCGTGCTAGGGGGCCACTCTCATTTAAAACCCCATGATTGGTTTATTTTGCTTCCACTTGTCTATTTTAGGCCTAGTACCAACCCCTTGGCTCCGGCTTATGGGGCACCTTCTCCTGCTGCCAAGCCATTTATTGATTTTGTACATGGCTGGTGCCGCGGAAAGGTTAAGCTACGGTTCCATTTTCATAAAAAGAGTCTCTTCGCCCGCTCTGCTGCTCGTCTACTTCTTCTTCTTCATAATCATCATCATCACCATCGTCTGTCGTTCTCCTGCACCTGAGCATTTGCTTTTTTTCTTAATAATTAATAATATATCAACTTTTAATATTCCACACCCCGTCAACTGAGCCCTCATTCGCTCCGTCTCAGCTTCCCTGGGGACATCTCATCCCAAAAGGTAATTACATTCCACACCCAATTCCTCCTTCATAAACTCGAGGAAGGGCCGTCAACAATCAACATCCATCCTCTGTTAAACAAAGTACTAATTGGAAAGCATCAGACTTAGAGCAAGTGTTAATAACCTACCTGAATCTACCATCGACCTCCGGAAGAGCCCTTCAGCTACTCTCTCCCCCATTGCTCTATCAAGATTCTCAGTCATGATTTCGCTCAGATCATCTTTGGCCGTCGTGGCAGTGGCCATCTTTTCTTTCAACGCACAAGCAGCAACACAATACTCTATTGATCCGGACACCGTTGATCTTGCTACGAGAGAGAGCTGGTGTGTATCACAAAAGGTATGTTTTTGAAATGGACCGAGGGCTCGATACATGAGCACAGCCTTAAAGCTCTTGGCTAATACCCTTTTCAGGCATCTTGCCCTTTGCTTTGCCTGCAGAACACCGAGGCACAGGATGCCAGCACCGCCGAGAATGACTGCGATCCCGTGAGTATCCCGACTTATCACTGTCCATGCCGTTGGCTGACCGTAGCTGTAGGAAACCCTTACCTACTCGTGTATCTGTGGAAACGGGATCACTCCGGACGCCGGCAACTACTCTCAAACTATACCTTTCTTTTTGTGCCAGGAATACGGGAATCAGTGTGTAAACAGATGTGGAACTGGAAACACGCCGTGCCAAACTGCCTGCAGAGTCGACAATCCTTGCGGAGCTCAGAATCCAACAAGAGTAAATACCACAACGAGCTCAACAATGCCAGCGACAGCAACCAGTACCAGCACAAGCACCAACGGACCTGTTGTATACAGTGGTCTCGGCGGGGATGATTCCTCATCGTCATCATCCTCGTCATCGACAAGCAGTGACAAAAATGCTGCTCTAGCTACCTTGGACCTCGGAAGGAGCTATGGTCTAGCTGTAGTATTCGCAGGTCTGTTCGCAGGCTTTGCTATCCTACTGTAAACTGGAAATCGGCCAGATTCGGCAATATAGAAACAGTGCCTGCATCAATCGAGGCTGATGCGATTTAAGAAGTATAGTGAAGGCTTCTCTACACATTCCGTGTATATGCGTTATAGCGAGCTCTTGGATTAGCGATGGGTTTTGTCTTTCCGGTGTTCTATTGGGGTTGCATATTGTTGGTAGGAGCGTACATGCAGAGTGGAAGATGCATCTTAATTTCCACGAACAGGTGGAGCATGGGGATTTTTGAATTGGTATCCAACAAACTAGTAATGACAATAGATGCCATACGTAATCCTCCCACGGTGGTCGCATCAACTTGATTATATGTTCTGATTGAGCAGATGGTGAATATCCTTATTGCTGGTCAGTGACGGATAATTGTGGCCTTTTACCTCCGGAGTTGGCGAAGCTAGCCCCGTTGAAATGTTTGATGGATGGGTGGCTTAATATAGTGTCCCATTTTCAGTGTGGAGTAAACTCCAAAGTAGGTGACAATGGCTTCAATCGTCGGCCCTGTTAATATTCTGATTCATGGATATACTAAGATGGAGATAGAGTCCTTGTATACCTCCAAATCAATTTATCCCATCCATCATCATCATCATCATTAGCATCAAGCATCAGCATGTGCTTTCGCCAAGACCCTGGGGGACCGATCCAATTTTGAATGAGACCCTAACAATCCATCAAATAACCCTGACCCAGACCCTGACTGACCCCATGTCCGCGCGGTTGATTATATATATATAACCGCCCGCCGCACCTTCCCTTTCTTACGCCAAAAAAGGAGTATGTCACGATAATTTTATTAATCTGCAGCCTCTTCCTGAATTTTCTCCTCAACCCGCGGTCGGAGCCATTCCGACACACACTCTCCATCATTCGGCCGTTAAATCTTTTAGCGGTGCAGAAGGATCCTCTTCTTCCCGCTCCTGTCTCAACACCTTTAACCCCAACATATCCCATGGCACCCAGCAAGAGTAAGTCTGCCTTTGCATCTGCGAATGCGCCCATGAAGAGCCTGTGCGTTTACTAATGGGCTGCTAGAGGAGGCTGCACACGAGTGCGTGTCCGACGAGGCTCTCGCTCACCTGAAGACGTATAAATATTCCAGCGTCGACAAATCATTAATTTCGAATTATATCCTTAAGCATTACGTATGAGGCCTCCCTATACCTTCTCTTGATTCTAGCTGAGCAAAGTACAGTGGAATGCCTTCGTCGAGCTTCTGCCATTATGGCTTGCGCCGAACATGGTCACATTGCTAGGATTCTTCTTCATTCTGTCCAATGTGGTCACCCTCGAGATATGGATGCCGGATTTGGTTGGACCTGTAAGATCTATGCTTGTAGTTTACAAGGTCAAATACTGATCAGTCATGTTCCACCAGGGTCCCTCGTGGGTCTATTATAGCTTCGCCTTTGGCTTGTGGATGTATTCGACCATGGACAATGTGGACGGAAAGCAAGCAAGAAGGACTGGCACATCGAGTGGCTTGGGAGAGCTGTTTGACCATGGCATCGATTCTCTCAACTGCACACTTGCTAGCTTATTGGAGACTGCGGCTATGGGCTTGGGAACGTCAAAGTCTGGCATCTTCACATCATTGATCCCATGCTTGCCAATGTTCTTTTCGACCTGGGAGACATATCACACGCACACATTATATCTAGGAGTATTTAATGGGCCCACGGAAGGTTTAATCCTTGCCTGCACAATCATGGTTCTGTCTGGTTATTACGGACCTGATATCTGGACGCACCGTATTACAGACCTCGTGGGACACCACTATTTTCTAGGCTACCACGAGTTCTTTGGCGAGTACTCAGTCAGAGATCTTTGGGTGCCAATCCTATTGACGGCTTTCTTTGGTGCACATTTACCATTCTGTGTCATCAATGTCATCAAAGCAAGGAGAAGGGACAGGCTTCCCGTGCTGCCGGTATTCCTAGAATGGACGCCAATGATTGTGTTTTCGCTCTCTATCGGCGCATGGCTTTTTTCGCCATACTCTACCTTGATGGCCAACAATCGACTGGTCCTATTCTGCGTTACCATGTCATTCGTCTTTGGCAGAATGACCACCAAGATCATTCTAGCTCATCTTACTAGACAGCCATTTCCATACTGGACGGTGATGATCACTCCACTTGTCGGAGGAGCCATCTTGGGCAATCTTCCTCGCGTTGGCCTCCCGGCAATCAGTGCTTTCTGGGAGCTTTGGTATCTGCGTGGCTATCTTGTCTTTGCATTGATAATTTATTTCAGATGGGCATTCCTTGTCATCAACAGCATCTGCTCATACCTAGGCATCAATTGCCTGACTATTCCAACACAAAAGCTACGAGCCAATCAAGACAAGGCTGCCCGAGCCAATAGCAACATCAACGGACATGGCAGTGAAAAGAGGGCAAATTGAGAGTGAGGGCTTCCGGGCTATAGAAAATTCACAACTTTGACAGTAGACGAATTCGACCTTGCGCCTGCCTTGTCGTCTTGAATTATTACGGTTTCTGTGGTTTATACTTTAATGTGTGATATGATATCTGGACAAACGTGCATATGGGCAATTAACTAGATGCCGCCCGTTTCAGCATGGGAAGATGGTTCAAAGGAAGAAAAGCATTTCTGCATGGGATGGGCGTTGTTTGTTGGTTAGTCGGCGGCATTTTCTTCTGCTGGTGTTGACAAGAGGCGCCGTTTTTTGCATACAGGTGATGGAAGACCGCCAGATGCTTCAGAGCATAGTCACAGAACGTACCTAGCGATTTTAATATAGTATGATTACTGCAAGGCTCTCGCTGCCGCCATGGCGAATTTAGGGAGGTCCCCATTTCAGTCCCGACGTACAAGCCTCCTTCTAAAATACAACCGCCAGGGGATCTTTCATATTTGCAAGTAACTTTGCGGGTTATACGTGGCCAAACAAGCTTTTTCGGGGAGATGCTTGACCTTCGATCCCTCGCTTTTCATTTGTGCACAGCCACGGGAGTCGGCAACAAGCGTCATGTCTGTTCAGAGTGCTGAAAAAACACCTACAGCATGAGTTTTCCGGAAGAGACGGGAAAGACGGCAAAACGGAGCAACGACGATTCAATAAAAGAGATTACATTCTTCTTTAGCAGGACACGGCCGCCTTAGTAGAAAAAACAATCGGGATTCCCATGACCTGGTTACATATCAATCGTGTTTTTCAGAAGACAAAATCAGCTGAGTCTGAGTCTGCGTCCGAGTCACCCGCATGCGGAAGGGTAAGGATCTCATCTCACCACAGCACTGTCTCACACTGTACAAGTACGACCGAACCATTTGACGTGTATACGTCAAGCAGACCAACCAAAGCTCTCTTTCGATTCATTCCCGAATCATCATCCCTAGAAATAATTTACTAAGAATCCAACTTACGCGTCTTTCCTAGAGGCACGAGTAATACCAGCTTCGCCCGGCCGCCTGCGCCACAGGCCCTCTCACTAATTCTTAAACCCTGGGTTTTGTGTTCTTTTTCCTTTTCACAGCCAGTTCCCCCCCTCTACCCATCAGAACCCCGCCAACTTTCTACCCCTCCAAACCTTGGCAGAGTTTATCCGTTCCCTTATTGCTTCAGCTGCCCACGCTATGCCACCATGACGCCGTCCGCTGTGTCGGCCCCTCTTCAAACTCATCACCATGATACTTCGAGCTCGCCATCGCACCACGACTTGCATTCGCTTTCGCAACTACCGCATCATAACCATAGGCACGACAGCAAGCTTTCCGTGAGCACGATTCACTCTGGGAACTCTACGACGAGCTGGAGGAGCCATAAAGAGTATATAGATAGCCTACACGTTCCCGACGAAGCAGAGATGGAGGATATCTCGCGAGCACAGGAAAAGAAGGAGAAAGAGGTTCTGATGCGCCATGTCGCCGAACAAGCCAACGGCCAAGGGACAGAGATGTCCGAGGACGAGCGGCGGCGCGCTGCGATCGCTATTCAGCGCAATTATCGCGGGCATAGGGAGAGGAGGATGCTCAATGGGATGAGTTTAGATCCAAGTTCAAGGTGGATCGAGGCCGTTAAGGAGGCCCGGTATAGGAATCTGACCGAGCCGAGGAAGAGGCCGAATTTGGCCGTAGAGGGAGGGGACGGGAATGAAAGGACAGAGAGTGCGAGAGATAAGTGGCGCAAGGTCGGCTTGATCACGAGAAGAGCGGGCGGCGATGAGGATAGTGATTCGAGCAGTAGCAGTGAGAGCGGGAGCGAGGAGGAGAGGGAGGCGAGGCGGAAAAAGAGGGTTGAAGAAAAATTGAAGAGGCAACAGAAAGCAAAGGTATGCTTATCATGTTTGGGTTGCGGATGGCTCTCCACACTAACGAAGTTCGTGGCAGATAATGGATCTACAATATTTTCTTGAGATGGTCGACTTGAAGCACCGATATGGCTCGAATCTACGGACTTATCACGAGGAGTGGAAAAGGTCTGATACGAAAGAGAATTTCTTTTATTGGCTCGACTACGGTGAAGGGCGATATATCGATACTGCAGGGTGTCCCCGGGAAAGATTAGAAAGGGAACGGGTCCGGTACCTATCGAAGGAAGAACGACTAGACTATCTCGTTAAAATTGACAAGGAAGGCCGACTCTGTTGGGCGAAGAACAGCGCTCGGATAGACACCACAGAAAAATATAAGGACAGCATTCATGGCATTGTCCCAGATACATCCGATACACCAGCATATGCGCCAATAGATGCAGAAGCTATACATTCAGATTCCTCGTCCTCCGTGTCGAGCCATCGTGACGCCGACGAGGAAGCAGACAGAGCAAACAAGTATGCGACGCCCGAGTTTGACAAATCGAAAGGCATTAAGAAAGTAAAACATGTTTCGGCAGCTACCATCTTCAACAAGCTGTTGCGAGGATCTGTCAAGAAGAACACATGGATATTTGTAGCAGATACCAGTTTTCGGTTGTATGTTGGCATCAAGCAATCCGGTGCTTTTCAACATTCTTCTTTTCTCCATGGTTCCCGCATCTCTGCCGCGGGTCTGATAAAGGTTAAGAACGGCCGCCTGGCGAAGCTCTCACCGCTATCCGGCCATTATCGCCCCCCGGTCTCGAATTTTAGAGCCTTCGTGCATTCGCTCAAAGAGGCAGGCGTCGACATGTCCCATGTTTCCATCTCTCGTAGCTATGCGGTTCTCGTGGGCCTTGAAGCCTATGTTAAGACTCGCCGACGCGGCAAAACACTTGTGCAAAAGCTCATTAAAGGCCGGGACAAAATCCTCGAGCCCGAGGAAGTGAAGAAGAAAGAGGAGCTTGAACGAGATAAGAGCCAGAGCGCAGCGAAAGAACAAAGGTTTCTAGATGCACAACAAAAGGCGGAAGAGGAGGAAAGGGATCATAATAAAGCGAATCTACATTTGATTGATAGGTTGCGTATTCGCCCAAAGACTCCGAAACATGGGGAAGGGCAGGAGAGGCATACAGGGGAGGGTGGTTGGAGGAGAAGCATTAGCAAAAGGAGCAGTGTGAGTGGGAACAGGGAATCTGAGACTCAGCACCTAGATCCTGAAATCCAGACTCCTGGACCGGGACCGGAGAATGCCATTGCGCCGGAGGGAACGAGATCTTAAATGAGGCTATGATTGGATATATAATGTAATGATACCCTTGAATACATCGTGCGGATTTGGCGATCAGGGTAAAAGGAAGTTGGAAGATGTATTGACGGCAGAATAATGCATATACACTTTACTCCTTCAGGTAGAGGTTTCCTATCCTTAGGCTATCCTATAAGGACGTCTTTCTTAGCCTTTCTGAGCCATGCCTGATCCTTCGGTCCTCGTCATATCTTATCATGCGGTTCGCGGGCTCGACTTCGGGTGCTCTCAACACAAGCGAACGTTGGTATCAAGTGACAGCCAACGGCTCCACTATCTACTGGACGAGGCTCTCATGGCAATGCTGCTTTCGCTGCTCCAAACGATGAAGCTGCGTATCTGTGAGTTGTATTATCGAGGAAGTGCAGAGAGCCCATCGCGTAATCACAATACTCGTGATTTTTATAGCGCTTACGTCTTCTGCCGCAAAGGCACCCATGAAAACTCTCCCCTTTTGCTTGCCCCTGCTCTAGCGAGCATTCAGAACATCAGGAGAGGTATTTTGTAGCTTCGCAACCGCCGGCTCGTTCTCCGCCGCACGGTGTCGGGCTCACAGCTCACCTGGTATCTCCGCCGCATGGCTTGCGCTCCTCCTGCCCCTGCAGCCCTCGGGCAGCCAGCAGCGCGCCATGCCTTCCTGTCTGCGTTTCGCGAGCTCCGCCGCGCCCGCCGACGTCGCGAAGAGGGATTTCTCCGCCCGTTCGGATATACCGCCCTCCGCGCTGCTCAGGATCGGCGGGAGAGCCGGGCTTGAGAGCGCATCCTTGACGGCCTGGGTGAAGCGGGGATCCCACGCGCTTTCGCCCGTCAGAAGCAGCACCTCCGGACGGCGCCGCCCAACGAAGCCGCGTATGCGCGTTTCCAGGCCGTCCCAGTACCCGTCCTCGCCCGCGGGCTCGTGGGGCAGGTGATCGTGCCCTAGTTCCAGGTCAGTAAAGGTATTGTGGGAGAAGCTCCGTCGGGCGGTGTTGAATAACTCCAAGGCGCCGCTTAGGCTGGTTTTGCTGAAGTCTAGCTGGAGCATCCAACGGGAGGCAGAGGACTGTTCTTCCTTGGCGCATTCATATGGGTTGGTGTAGTTGACGCATAAACCCTCTCCATAGCCGGCTGACGCCGCCGCCATAGAATAGAGCTCGCTGAACAGCACGTCATTTTTGTCTCTCGCAAGATCTTCCATCCAGAGATAGTCGAAGATGTCTGTTATTTCCTGGCTGGTAAGGCGAACTCGATCCGGCGACGCTAAGGCAGCGCCTTTGATGCGTCTCCCCAGCCGGGTCTCGACTTCATGCCGCAATGCCGTCACCATCTCGGCCCAGATGGCGATCTCTGGAGTCGCCGGGCGCCAGATGAGTTTCTTGAGGAGTCGCTGGATGTGAAATCGCACCCAGATGGGCCACGTGCTGTCGTCAGACTCATCGACCCCCGGAGGCGGCCTGCTCCCGTCCCACATACGTACGATAGGGCTAGTGGCTAGATGCTGCATCAGCGCAACATATTCGGGTTTGCCCTGGACGCGGGCGATGGGTATAACCGTGCCATTATTATATTTGACAGAGGCGGTCCTAAAAACGAAAATGTGATCAGCCAAGCTTGGTTTGGAAGAGGCAACAAAAAGCGGAAGCGATGACATGCCCGTAGCCAATCTCGAGGGCGAATCCAACGCCTGGGGCGGAGAACCTCTCCCTTGATGGACATTTCCCGCATCTTGGAAATGGGCAAATGGCTATGGGCTCGTTGTATACATGGGACGCCTGCTCAGCCGCGGTACGTAATCCAAAGCCGAACAGAATAATGCTAATCAGAGCAAGTTTCATTTTAGCGAATTGGAGACGAGAGCATAAGCTCTTTCCGCGCGCTATATTTCTACGTTCCCGCGCTCGGGACTAGGTTGACCTCTCCACCGTTAATCCGAGAAGGATGCGAATGTTGAGGTTGGTTGTTTTGCCTGAGGCTGAAAGAGCCCCTGACTTCCTGACCAGTGAGCGCGGGAAGCCTTGGAGGGCTTGGGAATGGCTGCCCGTATTATAAAGTAACTTATGAGCTTCAGGAAATATATGTTTTTCGCCCTCGGATACGTACCTTGTTCAATATTCCCTGTCTGGCATTTTGGACACCCACCAATTATAGTTCCTTCATGCGTTTTATTGAAACTGTACCTAAAAGAGTGCAATAATCAGATTTGCTGCCAAACATCATTATTTTCATCAACCATATATGATTCAGTCGTCGCTTTCACGGAAATTATAGTTCCTGAACGACATTAGTCAGTCGTGTGAAGCAAAAAAAAAAGAGTAGCCACACTGAAACTATTTTGCTGCCTCTCAAAGTCTCATATATTCTGATCTCAACACGGATCGATCGTCGCACAAGATCTTTTAGCGCAGATAGTACTACAAACCTGATCACATGCAGCTATAAAATGTCCTCCCCTCTCAGCTCTTGGTAAGTTTTCCACCCTCGATATTCCAACCCACTTTGACTCCGACCTCCTACCTCGAGGTTGGGTTTTCTGCACCGTAAATCCTACGAAATATGAGTGGCTTTCTCCGTGCCAGCGAATCCTGCAACTCACCGCCAACCGACCACGAGCTGTTTCTCCTCTGGAGAATCCTGATTGGCTGACAGGAAATGCTGTATAGAACGTATCAGAGCTTGGTCGATTGCCGGTCTGCAGGTGGGATGGATGATGCGGTTTCGAGAAGTGTTTTTGGTTGACGAGGGATGGAATTAAAGCTGGTGGTCCTGCACCGGGTTGCTAAGGGCATATATTTTCCTTTTTCTATATATATATTTTTTTTCTCCTTTGGGAAACAAGGAGGAGGGGAGGGAAGCCGCTGTTAGGGGTAGGTGTGCTTTGGCGGCCGGAAAGAACGTTCGATATGGCGCGGAATGTATGTGGTCGGCAAATGCAGAGATCTTCTTGGCGCTGGGGAAGAGCTTACGGTTACGAGGGCTAGTCCCCAATAACTGGGTCGTTGTAGTCTTGAAGGGGAGCCTTAGAGGTCGGTACGTTTGAGATTCTATGATCTTGACTGTTGGGATAGCGGGGATAATTGAGGGCCTTATTATAGAGGCAGAGGTGCTCTTCTGGCGAAGGAGCAGGTGTACAATATCTGAGAGTAGGACTTGAAGGTGGAGCGTGGTATTATCGTCATGATGACTCGAACGTCTGGTATGAGATCTTCGATTGCAGGTAGCGGAGAGAGATTATAAATTGGTGACCTGGATCGTAGGTCGATAGCGTATTAATTAATATTTATTCACGCGACTGGGTGCCGAATAACTGAAGAGCAAGCAATGTCGAATGGGCACTGTTAGTTGTGTAAGGAATCTAAAATTGGCGATTGTATTCGCATAGTTGACTAGCGGGTGGGTCCTTTATTGCTCGCTTAAAAAGGGGTAGTTCCTCTCCTCTCAGGTTATCTGAAAGTGCGCGACACAGACGATTCAAGGTACACGATCATCCGAAAATATACGAATAAGAAGTGACTAATCTAATTCAAAAGGAAAACAGATTGATCCTAAATACTTCGCAAAACAATCACTTCCAACAGATGCTTCAAGATGGGTGCAAAAAGTGGGGGCATACCTCGCTTACTTCTGTTCAGAATAGGGGCGGACAGCACTAGACGACAGGATGGCAACCTTATCACCTTAGCTTTAAATACTGCATAAAAGATGTTTGAGATGCTGCAATTTATACCATATCATGGAACAAAGCCTTCAAAGCAGCATGCTCCAGTCTTTAAGTGGGATTCACCTCGAAACAACTTCCCGCAGACACGATTCAGAACCTCATTACCACAAATATGTTGCACATCTCCTCAGACAATGGCAAATGTACAAGTTAGCTATAAGGGCTTAGAACTGATGGTTTGGCTGAGTGGTAAGACTCCTGGTCCTGAAACATCCGAAAGCTCCACGGAGCGCTGCCCTGATTGATCATTTTGTCCTGCCTCCGTATCATTTGCTCCTGCTAATAGGGTTAGCACTCAAATCCACAAAATCTCCTGGCGAATTCGGAGAAGCGACCAACCTCCGTATTTCCGTCTTTCCTTTCGATTCTTCGCTAGTTTCCACGAGCCCCATGCAATCATCACCCCGGCGACGGTCACTCCAATAGACACGATTCCAATGACTATGCTAATCAAGCTGTCTTGGGAGAGACCCATAATAGACACCAAAGTCGATGTTTTGGGTGGCTTGAATATGTCAACATGCAAGGTTGGTATATCGCCAAGCCGAAGGCGTAGCCTTACAACTGAATACTTGTCTTGCCGTGCTCTGTAAATGATCATAAATTGTGCTTCAATATCATTCACACATTGAAGCAGAAAAAAAACCTATAGTTTCAAGAGCTGGATATGAGTGAAATGCTGCGGTCTACACGTCCAAGGACCTATAGATAGAAGGTTGGTTTGGGGAAGTCTGATAAGAAGTAGGCGTGTCACGCAGAACTAGAAGATCCCGATAACAGGTATAAGAACAGTATTTGAGTCGTGCACAAAGATCATATCCCAAAACTGCTGGCTACTTATGGTCTCGCAGATCCCTGGGTGATCCGGTTGAAAAAATGCAACAGGGGTCATAGTTTGGGACTAGTGCAGCCAAGCCAGATGGATAAAGGACAGGCGAGGGCAGGCCAGGGCACCTCCGAAGGGACTTGATTGGACTTACCGAATACAGCATACGAGTTCCTCCAGTTTCGGGGCATATTGCAGGTTGCTGGTGTTAGGGTTCTCCCTCGGCGGTGGTGGCAACCAGGGCAGCAACGAGTCGATCAGTCTCTTTACACCCCAAGATTCGTCGTGCCTAGTCGGAAGATAAGGATTGGAAATGGAACCCCATTGGATCCTGGATTTAGACTTAGGGATCCGTCACGTGGTTCCCTCTGTTGAATCCCGTGGGCCAGTAATCGGATTATATAATACTTCACATAAAGAGGGTGTTGTGTCCTAGGAGCCCTGTTGCTCCTGGGGTTCCTGGGTGCCTCAGGTGAGTGATGATGACTGATATCTTGATTAGATGATATAATATGAAATATATAATAGTAACTAGGGAGTCTAAACGACTCAACCTGCGTGATTTGGGCACTAGGGAAGTTGCTCATGCCCATGAAGGGTGTGTTCATTGGCTAACATTTCCCGACGTTTGCCATGGGCGACTGGTAGTATCGGCATATGGATGGCGGACATTGGGATTGCATCGGAAGCAATAAAATCGAAGAGAAATGGAAACAAAGATGTGGCTGTGCGAATATAACTTCAAATGGACCATCAACTACCTGGCATGGATTTCGGCTACCTCGCTTAGCTCACACACGGCAATTTCAATGATACGTTCCAGAACTATCATAGAACAGCAGCCACTTTCGTCATACGAAATTAGATTCTCTAACAATGGTTTCCTGGAGTCTTTTGCTTAACGAAGCCCAGCGGGCTCATGTAACCGGACTCTGCTCTCCTCCCTTGTGATTTGCCATTGAGAAAAGCTTGGAGCTTGGAGTTTTATATCTTTGTGGAAACGCATGCTATTAGCCACATGTAAAAAATCAAGAAGATGGCTACTGCTTCTCTTCGCAATGGTTTCATTACTATCTGCTCTGTACGAACATCATCGTACGCTGGCGAATCGAGGACGGCCTCCCCCAGACCTAATTAATTATCATACAGTTTCAGAACAAGGAATAGTCCTTGACCTTTTCCAATCTACTAGAGCTCGCCGGTCCGAGCTGTTTCGCACCTCATACTCTTGATGCATTCGCCAATCATTCCAAAGAACCCATGGAAAAAGGTAGCATCAGCCATTAATGTTGCATCGTACAAACTATTGGCGATCCTACCTCCACTATCACTGCTCACGAAAATACCATGGAGATTTCCTTCCGTAATTCTCGCCAGGGGCAATCATAGGAACTGGAATTGTCCCAGAAAAAACACCTATGCCGTCTTTGGATGGCCCCCCGTTTGGTTGGAAAGTGAGGCGATACCTCGACGTAAGTCATTCATGTTCCTCGAGAAGAGATATCCCACTGAGTAAAATGACTGAATTTAAGTACGTTAATTCTCACAGATAAAGCAGTTTTTAACCCCTCGCAAAGCTCTCAAGCCATATATCAATACCTCCTCCCAAGTCTGTATGTGAACTTTTAGTTGTGAATCTTCATCCATATACTTAATATATCACGAGCTTTGCTGGCTGGCTTGCTACAGAGAGTTGAAACACAGGCATTGCTTATGATTGACTAGAGTGTGGTGGAGGACTTGGTAGTGCAGGGTTTGGAGGCGAGAGAACTGGAAGAGCGCGGCCGCTGTGTGCTGGGACTGAGGTGTTGGTATTTTCGACATTTTCGAACTCACTCAATGGAACTTTAAGATGGTCGATCTTGTCAACTCTAAAACGAGAGTGAAGTTAGAGAATAAGACTGACCTCCACTGCCTTTTCCACGGTTCTTCGCAAGGCGCCATGAGCCCCAGGCTATCGCAACCCCAGTAATGGTTACCCCAATCGAAACAACATCAATAATGATGTTAATCTTGCTGTCCTGCGAAAGGAACATGATAATATATAGAGTGAAGTTTATAAGTTTAAATAAGATTAATTGTACCTGGAGAGAATGATGGAGAATCAAGAAATATATCAGGTTTTGGAAACGACAGGAAAGATCTAACCTAACTCGAGCATCTTAAATAAAGTACAGAAATTGGCTACAACAAGTTGGTGAATCAGCATGACCAGCACAAAAAGAATGCTGGTTTGACTTACATAGACTACAGGTTGCCTTCGTTGTGTTGTAAGTTAAGATGCTAACTTACCTCCTTGGTAGGCAAGTTACAGTAAGGCTTTATCTTGCCTCAGGCCAATACCGTTATCTCGCCGCAACGTAGGACGTTTACCTCGCCGCAAGAATGCTTTCCCCCTGTAGCTCCTGCCACATGGCCTATTCTTGCACAATATCATTTGCACATTGAAATATAACACTATCCCAGAAAATCAATCAAACGTTGGTAAAGAAAAGATCAGCTACCAGGCGGCTAACGGTAATCCACTTAAAAACGTGTGCTAGCAACACTCTAATGTCAACGGGTAGAATTGGATCACGTGATCGACAGATACTGTTGCGTACCACCCCTAACGATACAACCTTAAAAACCCCCCTTTTCTCAAGGCATCACTTGGAGTATTATGAAATTGGACGCCTCCACAGTGGCTGGTGCTGCCTGGCGGACGGGTTTCAATGCCAAAATAAAACCCCGATTTCGATTTACTAAAGATTATCTGTGTAATTTAAGAGCTATCCAGCACTAACCTGAATAGCCCGAATCTGTTTTCCTTACCAATGAGATTCAGACAATTTTCTTCAGGTATATTAGAAAGTCTCGTAGACATAAGCCAATAGCCGACTCCCAGTTCTCGTTTTATGTGGCGGATAAACGTTTTTAACCGTAATCAGCGATTCGCGACAGGACCAGTGTACATTATATGAAGTGTCTTTGGCGAATAAGCTTTTTTGACCACCACCCAACGATTGACTACTACCCAGCGATTTACAATAGCACTACTATGCATGGCATGAAGTGTTTTTCGCGGATTATGCCCTGCCTTAGTCTGGTAATCTTGTCTAAATACAAGGCCATTGGCAGAGATTCCTCAGCGTCCTTCTATCTGTGACGTCTGCGGTCGTGATTGGTTCCCAGGGCCACATCATCCCTTTCCCACGAGCTCAGAGCCCGTTCTGTGTTGCAACCAAAATGTTTCAATACTGTCCATGCAGACAAAGGTATGCATAGGCGAATCATACATGCAGGAAGTGTATTCAGTTAGTGAGCCACCAGTCGCACCCCTCGAATCAACGTTTATAAATTGCGCCACAATGGGAAGGACAATGAGTTGAACACCCTATCAGCGGGTTAGATTTTGTCGGTAAATTATTTCATTGGTTAGTCCTACCTTGCGTCTGTAAGGAAGCCAGCCAGCATGCAGCAGCATCCGTTCTCTAAAATGTCAGATCAACGTCTACTTTTCCCATCAAAGGCTGTTCCTTGGGCAGGTTGGCTGACATCAAACACTTGGAGGACTTAAAAGATTTATAACTTTCACATTTCCCTCTTTTTAACTAGAATAGATAAAACCACTGTACTTCAATTATCCCATCAAGTTAACTCAAAATCACAAAACAACTTTGAATATCACTAGAATCCTATCGGTACTATAATAATCACATACACCATAGTGTAAGAAAGTGCCTCTCGCACGACGCCAGCCTTGCAGCTCTCAGCCTTGCATACCATCCTCAAGTCAACAATGACGCACCTCCTACTCGCTCGAGGCCTATCTCAAGACAACAAAATCAACATCATCCTCGGAGTCTTCTCCACCACAACAGGAATCCTCAGTGCCCTCCTCGCATGGGCCACATGGCGCCTCACTCGAGACCGCCGTCGCAGGCGTGGACATGAAAGTAAGCATCCGAATGATATTTACATGTCATTGACTGCACACGGAACTAACAACCACACAGGCCCATCGGAACAGGATATGCCGTTACAAGCTCCGTCACGAACAGCTTCCGCATCGGCGCCTGGGTATGAACTCGCGTTTCGGTTTGGGAGGAGCACTTGACTCGGAATATGCGGATGGGTAGAGGCTTTAGTATTGGGCCACTTGGCTAAGGAATGTCATTACGAAGAAATAATGGGAATTAGAACACAATTCGGTAAATGTATAGGCCCATTCAGAAGAGAAATGGATGCTGCGGCGATCTTCGTTAATTCAATGATCCATCTATCCCATATGATACATTGATTCCGGCCATGGCCCTGTTGGCACCTTAATGTTCGTTCCAAGACATTAGCTATTGTACACGCGCTTCGAATCGAAGCTGCCATTGCCGATTGTTGAATGACCGACGCCGACTATTTATTTTGTAAACAAGACTTAAAAGAGCCAGTTCTCTCAGGCTTCAACAGTCTTCTTATGCCGTCGCAGGGAACCAAATCTCTTCTTCAGCCCCTCACCAATCTTGTTCCCAGTGGAATTGCTTCTTCGCATCTCACTCTCGTATTCGGAGTATCTCATGGTGCTGCCGATCTTGGTGCCGGTGGATTCAGTATGAGTTCCGCTGACGCTGCGTTGACGAGACGCGTTTTTTATAGTATCAGGTAGTTGCATCTCATATGCGGAACTTCCATCTGGTAGGATAGTTCTTTGAGCACCCTGCTTTCGTGCCTTCAGGTCTCGCTCCAAAGTGAATGATGGCTCTCCCTTGCCTTTGTAGTCTTCGGGCAAGTATTTCTATAAAAAATGGTTAGAACAACTTCAATCGTCGCCTGGGATGCTACCTACGATACCTTCCCAACGCTTGTAAGCTCCACCTGGCGCATCGGGTTCCCTCATAAGATCAGCACCCTCCTCATATTGCATAGGCTTGCCGTCTAATCCCGGCATTCCCGAAGGAATAACAGCAGTCCCGTGCAGCGGAACATGTTTGTCGAGTGCGTCTCTGATGTGCTCTTTGGGTGTGGCACGCAAAGCCTCAGCATTCGAGAGTCTGACCGCATCAACCGGTGCATTCCTGACGGTATTTCTAGCAAGGAGAGTAGCATCGTAAGGTCCTTCGTGGTGGTAAGCAGATCCGACGGGGGAAAGATCGAGGGAGTCGATGATATCAGCACCAGGAATGTGTTTCTTCCTCAAATGTGGTGCGCGATTGGCAGTCTTAGCCTCCTTCCGCAACTGGTCTAACGGCCTATGAGACATGTCGCCTGGAAACCTCTCTCCCAATGATCTCTCTCTCCTATGGCCTTTAACTTTGGTGACCTGTTCGTCAAGGTTTTTGCGACTTGAACGCTCGTAGTCTCTAAATGCTGATTGACGATAAGTTGGGGAGTTGGCAAATGGGTTGGATGGATGGAACGAGGATCGACTAGGACTGGCGGATGATGGTGGTGTTGGATAATGTCCCGATACTGTGTTTCTAGAGTGTTTGGAGGTTGTAGATGAAGCAATCTTTGGGGTGGATGTCGGTCGCGTGAAATGACTTCCAGGTCCAGTCTCTTGACTGGGCTCCGGTTCATTTAAAGGATCGAGCAGATACTTGCTTGCCTGGGAATGATGAATGATATCAGCGGGAGCTCAGACGGTAAGTGATCGGCACGAATGAAAATTCAAGACTGAATCCATGCCAACTAGCTTCCAGGATTAGCTTACCCATTTTTTATCATCTGGTGGGGAGCTCATGGTGTTTTAGAGTTGCCGTGGTTTGTACTTATGAAATGAAGGGCAGCGGGATTAAGGTTGATTGAAGGTGGATTGTAGGAATATGTAGGTGAGTTGAAGCTGACAAAAAGGCGAGATGGTGGTACTTTGTAGCTTTTCTCGATGACTCGATTGGGATTTGGTTGTCGTACACCATCCGAACAGGTCGTGGGCTGATACGTCACTCATCCTGGTCCAAGACCCTTGGGCAGTAGTGCGTAGGTGCGGATCAACCGGAAGAGGGCCACGCCCAGCATCTCGTTACCGTACCCTTACTTGAACCTAACTGGTATTTATAGAATGATATTTCTTTGTTCGATTGGGGTTCGTGATCAACTGTTACACGATTGAAAAATAAACACGTTATTGTGAACAGTACTCCCGATGTACTGTACTCTACTTGACTATAAGGTGATACAACCACATGCAGAATGAATCGCTAAACCAAAGAAACAATTGTGGTAGGCTTATATCCCCTGGCTAGGCTTATATCCCCCTAAATTCGGTCAGTATAGGGCCGTTTACACTATTACTGTCCAGTAATTAGAGATCTTGAAGTTTCTTGCCAAGAGACTAGTCTGCTAACCCCTGAACCTTGTCAGGAAAAAACCCGTTGATACCTTGCCAAGCAGGTACTTACAGTAAGTAACACTCGAAAGGAAAGGGTTCAATAGCACGAAATAGGGTAGACAGATGTAATGCGAAGCTGTGGGTAATGATATAACATCACTGTGGGCGATATTGTATCCTACCCAAAGCATAGTTTACCCTCAATGAAAGGAAAACTACCTCTTCCATTGTCGGAGAGCACCCACGTCAGCCTCGATTTTAGTGGACCCGTTTTCGTCACTCCCAAACTAAGCCATCATTATCCCAACCTCCAAAGCCTCGCAACGTGACTTGGAGGCTCATAACCCCCCTTTCCCCCCCGGTCATCCCATGGCGCTGGTAGATTACTCTTCATCTGATGATGAGGGCAATAGTGGCTCAGCCTTCTCCAAGACCTGCCAAGAGCAGAGCACGGCTACTGCACAATCTAGAATAAATCTGAAGAGGAAGCATGAGCCGGAAGACCTGCCACCCTTGCCCTCTAAATTTCTCGACCTTTATGCAACAACAACCAGAGTCAGCACCAGGGACGACGCCAGTCTGCACGGCGGAAGGAAAAGAGCAATCCCCCACATCCAAGGCAATTGGCCCAGTCATTTGTATATCGAGTGTGAGCACCATTTCCATCCTGATTCAGACCAAAGATCTTTGCTGAATTGACTGAGGGTTTCCTTCAAATACAGAGGCGGAGGTTCTGACCAACTTAATCTCTGCACTGCAAGCAACTATCTCTGACACCGAGAACAAGCTCCAGTCGTTCTTGGAAAGTGATGTTGGCACTGCTTTACCACTGCATATCAGTCTCTCAAGACCAATTGGCTTCTCAACAGATCGCAAAGATGATTTCGTCGCTGTGCTAGATCGAGCTATCAAGAGTTCAGGCATTCGACCGTGAGTGTGCATCCCTCTAGAATGATATACACTACGTTTTATGTTCCATAGAATGTCCAATATCCCTAGGCTATGCTTTCCGAGGGCTGTGTTCTCTAAGCATAACTTGGACAGAATTATAGAACCCGCTTTGTCAAGTCCTAAATCTTTATGTCGATCACATGCTAACTGACCCAGCTTCCAGATTCAGGTCTCTGATCTTGACTGGGTGCCAAATTCTGAGAAGACCCGATGGTTTCTTGTACTTCGCATCAAGGTCCCAGAAACTAATGGACTAAACAAACTTCTCCATATCTGCAATGATGTTGTGCAGAATTATGACCAGCCGCCTCTATATGTAGATGCTGTTGTCAGAACAACTCCCAAAAAGAAGCGCACACAGCATACTTCTCGTCGTAAGTGACCGGTTGTGCGAACCATTTGTAACAGTTTAATACACGTAACTCCCAACTAACTTCTAGTTTCAGGAGATTCAAAAGATATCTATAAAGAACTCCAAGACCGGTCCAACGCCTTTCACTTCAGCATTGCCTGGACACTCAAATCACCAGACAAAGATCTTCTCGAGGCAACGAAGACAATGGTTCGACGAAACCTGCAGGCTGCACAAGAAATCGATGTCAAAGTTGACGAGATCAAGGCTAAGATCGGAAACGTGGTGACCGGCATACATCTACAGAGCCAGGTTTTGGAACGCACAGGGATATTCGGATTTTAATTTATTGTGATACAATGTGCTTCGTACACTCCAAAGTTTTAATAAGCCACAGTGCCAAGCAACACTAGGACAATTTCTTAGAAGTGTTACTGACTCGACTGCTCACCCTCCTCAACCGCCCAAAACGTAGGTTTATTAGCTTTTGGCCATAACATCATTTCATCAACATTTGAAAACTTCCACGGTAAATTTTAGGTCAACTTGTACGAGAATCTTAATTTGAGATTAATCTGGGCATTTTGAAAATTTTCAGAGTGTCTTTTGATGTTCCTGCCCTATTTTGGGCGGTTGACTAGGTTCCCTTCTAGTTGTTTCTTTGGTCGTATTGTAACCCGAAGATACAAAGCCTGGCTATGGAACTCGTGGGGTCCAACTCGCGCAGTGCGCGTCTCTAGCAGTGGGAAGCAGGGCGAAATATCAATAGGCAGACAATAGAAAATAAATCACAGTATGCATATAGTAAAAGTTGAACTCAGGGACAGTCAGAACACACAATGCTTTTGTTTGCGCCGGCATCTTCCATGTGACAACACTAATTTGCTGGCTAAGTTCGAGTCCTGTATTAACTTTACCTCCTTTGCTCTTGGCGTGAAGATGTAGACTGCTGCCTGCCAACAGCCATGTGTGTTCCCTATGACATTCTTAGATGACTTCACGAAAACTCCACCATAACTAGTGCGTGAAGTTGAAGAAGGAATAATGCCTTCTGTTAAACATCCTCGCAGCTACTCTCGAGAAAAACGACGACGAAGCCAGCGACGGTTAAGCTCAATGAGCCGCAAGGCACATAGTCTTCGGTTACACCGGCAACGCAAGACAAGTGTGTAGAGCCTCTCATAACACAAGTGAATGAAGCTTATGAGTGCAAGTAGCAACCAAACAGAAGCGTTATCAAAAACTGCAAAGTGTAAACCTCTACTCCCCACTGGATCGGCAAACAAATGAGTTACGTGTGTTAATTCTTCACTCTGGTACCGAGGCGGACCAAATTCAATGCACTCTCGAGACATATCGACTAGATGATTGTCCAGCTTTCGAGGCATTATCATACGCATGGGGAGATTCGGAACTAGTGGAGCCCGTCTTCATCAATAAAGAACGTGTCTTGGTTACCCACAACTTGGGCGTTGCCCTTCGACATTTACGATATACTCAATGGTGCCGCACCATCTGGGTTGACGCGGTTTGCATCAACCAAGCAAATGTTGAAGAACGAAACCACCAAGTTTTTATGATGAACCGGGTCTACTCAGCTGCGAACCAAGTGCTGGTGTGGTTGGGAGAAGCCCGAAACCAATGCGATGCTGCAATAGATCGACTTAAGGAATTGGGAGAGGGCCAAGAAGTCCCTATCGGCGAGGAGGAGTCATTACAAGGCCTCATTTACGAGGAATTGATAAGTCGAGATTGGTGGAGTCGACTGTGGATCGTTCAAGAGGTTGTTCTGGCAAGGTCAGACCCTATTTTTATGTGCGGCTCCCGGTGGCTTCCTTGGGGCACTTTCATGAAAGGATGCGAAGTGGCAGGTATGGGAAGTGTATTATTCGGAGACAGTTTGGGTGCAAATAATTGCGCACTAAATTGGTATCGGCTTTACGCTTTGCGAAAAAGGTTATGGTCTGAAAATACCTTGCAACCGTTAACTGAAATTGCTGAGAGCCTCAATATCCTTTTGGATTTCACCAAAGATTTCCACGCCACGGACCCTCGCGACAAAGTGTATGGCTGTCTTGGGTTAGCGTCGAGAGTTGAGCGTGAAGCTGTCAGTCCCGAATACCAGAAACCAACACAACAGCTTTATCTTGAGGTTACCAAGTATCTTCTTCAGCACGACCCTTACCCATTCTTCTCGATCCACTCAATTTTTAGAACGGGGAGGAGTCATGGTCCTTCCTGGGTCCCGGATTTCTCGGCCCAGGTGACTCTGAGTCCATGTAACCCGGGTCTGAAGAATCTCGGGCAAATGTGCTCACCACGCGGTCAGAGGTGTGTTTCATTCCAAGATGGGAGCAGGACTCTAGCTATAGGTGGCATTTTTATTGATAAAATATTGGTGACTGTTGAGCTGAAGGATAGATATGACCGCTTGATCAGTCAGATACCAGAACTGGAACGGCTAGCACACCATGCAGCTAAGATAAATCTTAGTCCAAACGACTCTCGCTACTGCTTTCACAGTCTAAAGAAGCACGAAGATGTTGTGCAGGTGCTAACTGGAGGACTTGCATATGATCAGCAAATTTTAAGGGGTCAGGACGACGCATACACGAGAGGGAGTAACTCTCCCCCAGGGGCTCATTTGTTATCCGTTGTAAATGGGGTCCTTCCAGGCCGTTATTTTTTCATTACTGAAATCGGCTTCGTTGGTACTGCCATGTCAAGAGTTCGTAAAAATGATGCTGTTACGGTTCTGTTTGGAGAAACTCTCCCTGTCGTACTACAACCTCGCGGTGTCTCCTATAGTATGGTTTGCGCAGCATATGTCTCTGGCATCATGGGTGATGAGCTGACAGGTGAAATGTATAAGAAAGGCCTTGTCCAGAAAAAAACTTTCCTTATACGCTGAGTACTTCGAGATGGATTAGTCGATTCAGGATACAAGACACATTAGAAAGTCCAGGCGGAGCCATAATCTCTTTTGCTGAAATGCCTAGACTATCATCGAAAATCAATTTTTCAAGGACAGAGACTATCTCAAAGATCATGGTCCTCGCTCCTTTCTGCTTTGCAACTTCATCTTCAAGGCGGAGAATCTGATCTACCACTCTGACAGAAGTTAGAAAACTCTGATCTGCTGTACAGCATACATCGGATCGAAGGCTTGTACTAATAAAATCTCGAAGTTGTGTATGCACCACCGGCGAGTAACTCATGCAACAGGCTGTTCTACGTCGCAACACAAGGAAGATGATATTGAGTTGTTCTCGCGTAAGTCGATCGAGATCGAGAAGAGCCCAATGGAAGGACAGACAAGAGCAGCATGGGCAAGCTGAGTACTCATGACTCTGCAGATGTGGTGCTGCTTGCAACTTGTATGGCAGAGTCTCAACCGCCAAAACATAATCTAGTAATGAAAACGGTCTGTAGGATACAACGGATGACAAATATTCACGATATCAGCGCCAAGGATGGCTGAGAACGACTGATGCCAATGACTCCAAAGGCAATAGTTTACCTTTTACATATACTGCACAGTAGCACCCTGGAGCAGAGGAAGACAGCTAATTCAGGTTTAAGCAACAACTAACCATGATAGTGTGCATTAAACATAGAATCATTGAGCGTTCGAACTAACGCCGATTTCGACTTTTACTGTAAAGGCTTAGGACGTCTGAGTGTTATAGGGAAGAGGCGTAGAGAATGCACTGAGCATTGGGAGTATAAACAATTCGAATCAAGATAGGAAGTGCATAGTGAAGTATCGCTCTCTCGGATTTGTTCTGCCCCTTGTGTGCTACCCGCTTACAGACGCTTTTATCCCCTTTCTATACTAACTACTACTCCATGTGCCACAATCCTCTCTATTGCTACATTTAAGATCCTATTGCGGTCATCTTCAAGATAGCTGTCGGCTTAGTCCCTTTGCAATCTATGAAGAGTACACAGGACATGTACTACATCTTCGTTTTTGTTCGCTACTGTTCCTAGAGGCTCTCGAAGTGCTCAAATTATAAATGTTTAGATGTATTCTTCGAAAAGAACGAACTATAGCCAGTAGCTTCAGCTTTCTCTGTACTAGTAAACAGAATGATAGGGTTAATACTAATACTTAGGTTATGTTGCTGCTTGCAAAATTCAGTGCCATTTGACAAGCTGTCTGCTTTTAAGTGATGCGTTCTCGCGAAACTGCTGTCGTTAATAAGTTAACAGAAGACACAATGAAAAAGGTCATTGTGAGATCTCAAAAGGTCAGTACCGAGCTTCGAAAATTGAGCTTTAGAGGCTCGGTGTTAGTGGCTCAAAGTCGACCGTTAATAACCCCAGGCTACGATATAATAACGAAAAAATCAGCTAACAAGATTTATTCTGGTGCTGATGTTAGTTTCTTAGCAGTGTGGCTCAATAAAAGCTTTATTAGTTTACAAGAAGGAATCCGAAATCGAACTGCACTGTACCCATCCGCAGTATCATGATATTAATACTAACGTCCATCCCTGCGTGGCGGAAACCCTACGTGCAGGAAAAAATGATAGGTACTTTGACTTCAAGCATCTTTAAAATCTATACACACCTTAATGTCTCCTATATTTTCTTATATTTTATATTCCGTGGCCACTTCCGGATACCTTGAACCCTTCGCGCTATAAAATCATGTTTACATCGTCCCTTTTACGCCTAATTTGCAATGAGACTCTTTTTATAGCATAATAACTTCCTTTACTACAGCTCCACTACCGAGCTCTTACTAATACTTTATAAAAGGGTCTTATCCAAGCTCTAAGGCCTCACTCCTATACAGGAAATCGTTATTAGCCGTATAGCTACATAGCGGGCAAATTCAGGCAAGGTTGCCACACGGATCAGTACTTCGGCTAACAATTTTGGTTTAGTGCGAAACAACCCCGCAAGTCCCATAATATTTACGCTATAATATAGTTTATGAAGCCTTAGGCATAAAGGCCAAACAGTGGCTGGAGTTACTGTGGTGCGTGGTACGCCACATCCAGCTTAGTAATGGCTTTAATGCCTGGCGTAGTTGGTCTAGGCACAATCAAAATCTTGAACATAACAGACCTTTGTATCCAAAGTCGCGTTTAAGCCAGCATTAACCCTATCGTCTTGTATTTGCCAAAGTCTCGCATGTTAGAGTTCTTAATCCCTAAGCACACTATTAAGTAGCGGCTTGGCTGGCTCGTACTATGCCTACTACTCTCAAGCTAGATCGCCGGAAACCTGTTACGGCCAGATACCGAGATAAAAGGGGAACTTCTCACGTAGCACACACTCTCTCTTTCCTCTCCTTAGCTTTAGATTCTTACATTTAGGCAATCCACTTGTTACAGGCCTCAGTCAACCTCTGTACATGCCTCCCTATAACTCCAAGTGCCAAAGTCGTCACAACTATGCTTTCTAGAAAATGCTAGTAGGCAAGTGGCAATTCTAAAATAATATATAAATAGATGGTTCCCCAGGACCCTCCAAGAAATAAATATATATTTTTTAAATTCTATATAACAAGCTTTGCTCCCTTTTTAAAGCAAAAGAATGAAATTCTTCCGGATGAATGCCCTATAACAAGACCCCTGTTACAAGTAGCTGAACAAGTTTCTCGATAATCAGGAGGCAACCAAAGAATATTTGTATCGCCTTCCACTACCCAATAATTAGATATTTGTAAAATTGGCAATAGCTCGCCATCAGGTGAAAAAGCCACTGAAGAGACAGAGCGAATGTGGCCCTCGCGCGTTCGTAGCGCTGCTCCCGTGGCCGCGTCCCAGAGCCGCACCGTCCGATCGCGTGATCCAGACACGACTTGCTTGCCGTCGAGTGAAAAAGCTACTGATTTGACAGAGTCAGTGTGGCCTTCGAGCGTTTGCAGCGCTGCTCCTGTGGCTGCGTCCCAAAGCCGTACTGTCCGATCGCGTGATCCAGACACGACTTGCTTGCTGTCGGGTGAAAAAGCTACTGAACTAACATAACGAATATGGCCTTCGAACGTTTGCAACGCTGCTTCTGTAGCCGCGTCCCAAAGCCGCACCGTCCGATCGCGTGATCCAGACACAACTTGTTTGCTGTCGAGTGAAAAAGCTACTGATCTAACAGAGTCAATATGGCCTTCGAGCGTTTGTAGTGCTGCTCCCGTGGCCGCGTCCCAAAGCCGCACCGTTCGATCGTCCGATCCAGACACGAACTGCTTGCCGTCGGGTGAGAAAGCCACTGAACTGACATAGCGAATGTGGCCATCGAGCATCTGCAGCGCTGCTCCCGTGGCCGCGTCCCAGAGCCGCACCGTCCGATCGTATGATCCAGACACGACCTGCTTGCCGTCGGGTGAGAAAGCCACTGATCTGACATAGCTAATATGGCCTTCGAGCGTCTGTAATGCTGCTCCCGTGGCCGCATCCCAGAGCCGCACTGTCTGATCGTGTGATCCAGACACGACCTGCTTGCCGTCGGGTGAGAAAGCTACTGAACTGACATAGCGAATGTGGCCTTCGAGCATCTGCAGCGCTGCTCCTGTAGCCGCGTCCCAGAGCCGCACTGTCCGATCGCGTGATCCAGACACGACTTGCTTGCTGTCGGGCGAGAAAGCCACTGAACTGACAGAGTCAATGTGACCCTCGAACATCTGCAGTGCTGCTCCTGTAGCCGCGTCCCAGAGCCGCACCGTCTGATCGTGTGATCCAGACACGACCTGCTTGCTGTCGGGTGAGAAAGCCACTGAACTGACATAGCGAATGTGGCCTTCGAGCGTTTGTAATGCTGCTTTCGTGGCCGCGTCCCAAAGCCGCACTGTTCGATCGTCCGATCCAGACACGACTTGCTTGCTGTCAGGTGAAAAAGCTACTGATCTGACAGAGTCAGTATGGCTCTCGAGCGTTCGCAGCGCTGCTCCTGTAGCTGCGTCCCAAAGTCGCACTGTCCGATCGCGTGATCCAGACACGACCTGTTTGCCGTCGGGTGAGAAAGCTACTGAATTGACTATATTAGTGTGGCCTTTAAGCGTTTGTAATGCTGCTCCCGTGGCCGCGTCCCAGAGCCGCACCGTCCGATCGTCTGATCCAGACACGACCTGCTTGCTGTCGGGTGAAAAAGCCACTGAATTGACTATGTTAGTGTGGCCCTCGAGCGTTTGCAGCGCCGCGTTCCAGTGTGCTTGCACTTTTGGTTTCAGCTGAATCCAATCTGGAATACAACCCTCGAACTTCCTTCGAACAATACTATTTCCTGGCGCAAAAACAAGAGCAGAGCAATACAATTGAAGAGGTGCCTGTTCAATCGCTGATCGATTATATAAAGCAAATCGCTTTGCATCGTAGATAAATGCATGCAAATTGGGGCTTTTATTAACCTAAAAACAAGTTAGTTAAACTCTTGTAAGCAATAGACAAATAATTGACCGGAACATAAGCTTCTAAAGACAATATTGCTTGGATCCCCTCTGAAGCTTTCTTTATCCACCCAAGCGCCTCAAGCCAGTGCAGTAAATGAGCCTGCAGAAATCGGTGGGCTTCCTCGCCGTCATAAGCTTGGGAACCACTTTTTTGCAGATGCTGAACCCAATAAAGGCATGCGTATTGAACTTCGGGCGGAAGGCATTTCTCAATCCAGCTGCTTTCAATTTGGCTGACTTGACTCCCAGGAGCATGAATTTCGCAAATGTTCTTCTTAAGTGTCTGGGACATTAGCTGTATACAGCCAGCAGCTATTTTTTGGTGTGCTTTTTTTTCATCTACCCAAAAATCCCCACATCGATCTTTATTGAGAAGAAAGTCGCGAAATGAAGGGTGATGTAAACGGACTTGGCGAGTCGGATCCTCTGGAACATCAAGAATCGCATGAAGGTCGTTAAAAGTCGCGTCGACATCTTCTTTTGGAAAGTGTAAAAGCTTACTTAATGAAAAGGTAGAAAGAGGTGAAAGCAATACTACTAGACTTCCAAGCGTATGCTTTAATATATCGTATACCTCTTCTTTTTCTTCGTCCGAATATTTTGGAGAAATCGAGTTCTTAAGGACAGCAAAGTAAATCTCGTTAAGGTGTTTCTCTGGTTCGATAATAGCGCTGCTGCTACCTTTGAGAATTGTATCTAGTCTTTTGCGTGCGAATCGCTTCCCTTCACGGATGAACCGACATGCCGTTGCCGCCCAAATAAAAAGACCACAAGCGTACAGAGCCAGCTGTTGCAGAACTACTTCGCCTGGCCAGTCTGCGCCAAGAGTACACTCCTGCCTGATTATTTTCAGATTGTATTTCAGAAATAGAGAAATGTCGTGGTTAACAATTGTAGACGGTACGTTGTGCAGTACGAAGTCCTGGTGTTCAGAGTCGGGGATCTGGTAAAAGCTGTGGCGTACCGGGATTTCAGGTCTGCTCGTTAAAAAGACCCGAAGTCGGTCAGTTTTCAGTGTTCGAGCTTCAGCTAAAAGTTGTAAAACCATCCGAATATGCTCATCTTTGTCGCACTCATCCAGAGCATCGATTACTAACACGTAAGAGAGCGAAGACGAGCCACTGCCAAGCTTTGACAATGGAAAGAGGATAAGCTGGCTCCACTGGTCACGAAAAGGCCGGCTTGCAATATCTTTGCAGCTAGAAATAGCATCACAAATGTAGCGTCGGAGAGACGGTATATTGTTTGCGAGCTGTACGGCAATACTTGTAAAAAACTTGCCGGCATGGCTCACATCTCCGCCACCTCTTGAGAAAAAGAAGCTGGCCACAAGGCGCTCTTCTTTATAGTATCTCTGGGCAATAGTCCGTGCAATTGTCGATTTCCCTGTGCCGGCTAAGCCATTAAGCCAGAATATGCACCGCTCATCTTCTCCATCGGCCCAGTCGCATATCTCTTGTAGCAGGTCAACTCGGGTATCGGGAAGGCAGGTGAGATCTTGTTGGCAGTCGAATGAATTGAACGCCGCCCTCGCAGCGGATGGAAGACGGTCGAGCTCTGGGCTGCGGGATTAGCGCTCTTTTTGATTGCTATATTAGGTGTAACATCAAATGTTTAGAGCTCACCCTTTAAAGATATGTCTCCTCCCTCGCAGAGCCGCTTAAACGCTTTGTCCTGTAAAGGTTTGTTGATCTCTTCTCGAAGCCGCTTCAACGCTTTCTTTCTCCCTTCGCCATAGAGGAGAGGGATCTGGATATCGAAAATTCCAAATAGCGAGTATGCTTTGTCCTCTTCGCGTGTAGTCTGGCGGTCTTCTGCCCATGATAACCGGTCTTCGATGTCGAATTGTGATAAAGGTGCTCCCCGGAGCGCGGAAACCGTAATCCCTGTTATCTTGTGGATTTGTCGCTCTAAACTCCTCTTGTCCCCTAGACGGTCTCTCTCTTGAGAGAAAAATTCAACCGAGCCCGGACCCGGGGCTAGCAGCTCCTGGAGAGTCCAGCCTCGAGTAAACCATTTACTTGACCGAAATGCTGGTTCCCAAGTACATTCGGTGAGCGAATCACTTGCTTTCCGCTTTTTCGTCGACACATCCGTGAGATAAACATAGCATTTGACCGCGTTCTGATACCAGCGAAACATTGAGTTGATAGCCTCCTGAAGCTCAACAGCATTGGACTTGTCGATACAGCAAGTGTCTACCCAAAAGTACTGCAAGTGATCGCGTCTGGCCTGTTCTCCGCAGAATCTGATCTTGTCAAAGCCCGTCTTGCTCCTTCCATTCCCTTTTATCATGTCCTTGAAAGTGACCTCCTCCAGTCCCCATGTGTGTGAGAGTATAGCATACGAAGGAATAATGTCGAAGAACTCTGTCAGGCTGAACCTGCCGTCGTTATGGTATTCTAGTAGGCGCATTATTTAGTCAAGATCTGAGAGGATGTCTGAACAAAAAAATGTTGGTGGGTAGTTGTCGCAGGGTCGATATGCATGCATTTGTTGAGTTAGGAGTACAGGTTGGATCGAGGGTGTGCATGGTACGGCTCAGCTGGACGACAGCCTCGCAGCACGGCATAGTGCATCATCGTTTCGAGCGCGCCAGACCAGCCGATCGCGGCCAGCCATTGTGAAAAATCATAGAAGCTGTTTGGACTATTTCAAGCGAGTCTGATACGCGATCGAGCCATGCATCGTCTTTCCATCACTGAAACGCATCTTGTGGTGAGGAGGAACCTGTATATCAGCGCTGGAGGTAGAGCGAAAGCAGGTACGAAGTAGCTTAAGTTACAGAAGTTTCTAAAAGAGCGCCACACTTTATATAATTTCGGTATAATGTGCAAGATAATACAGATAGCGGACTCAACAGTGGGTGCACAAATTCCGTGCGCACCCCTGAAAATTGAGGAAAACACGCCTAAATTTTCCTACTTTACATCATTACAGAGCTTGGTTCTTTTTATGAAATAAGTTAAAATTTATTTTCTGAACTAATATTAGCTAAAATTGCTAATTTTGTTAGTTAGAATTTTTATTTTGTTTTTTGTTATAAATTTTCAATTTTCTAGCATTAAAGTTACTAGTAAATTTTTGACTCTTAAAATAATTCTTTAAAAATTAAGTGTCGGACTAACTTTTATGTATGAAAATTAATAAGAATGTTTATAAGTCTCCATATCTTGATTTTGAATTATAGTTATAATATAAATTTGTAGTGTAATCAAGTTAAGAACATGGTGCATTTTGGTGTGATTTCCTCAATTTTCAGGTGGTGCGCACGGAATTCGTGCACCCACTGTTGGACTGTTAATATTGTATTATATAAGCGTAATAAATTCGCTTAGTGTTTGTGTACCTCCCTTTTGCCCGGATAAACTCGGCATGCAGATTTTCTTGTACTTCGCGTCTTTAAAGCTTGAAGACATTATTTTCCTTTAGTAGGAGCCTCGGATTATAGTCCCGAAATTCAGATATAGGCCGATATTCGTAGTAGAGCAGGGGGGAATATTTAAAGTAGCTTTCAATGCTATCAACAGGATAACTAATAGCATAACCACAACCGTAGTATTTTCTCTCTACAACCTGAATCCTTGTAGGAAAATAGCTAAAGAATAAAAGCAAACTGATTATAATTTTATATATTTATATGGTAGAGATTTGAGACCCCCAAACTATAGTGTCATTCCGGCACGTAGGGTTTCCCGCCACACAGGGATGGACGTTAGCTTTGTTATTGTGTCAAGTGGCTCTTTGTCCTCGTATCAAAAGTTCATCGAAGGGTATGAGCTTTTACTTTCGCCTTCCTATTAACAAGGAATGAAGAACGCCAGTTAAGTGCTTTGATATCACTAAGATAGAAATGCCGTAGGCTCCGAACAAATATATACACAACCGAACCTAATCCCAACCGGAGCCCCTCCCAATCACAATGCGCAAGAGTAAATGCGCAAACAAATCAAAGAGAGGCCACGAATCTCGCGGTTGAGGGCTCCTCAGTCATCTTCTGATTCCCAATATCTCTCCTCCTACCACGAGGAGCGGAAGATCCCGCCAATCCCTCTTCCCAACCCGCCGCTGTTCACCCGCATCCATTTCCTTCTTCCGTTTCTGAACGGGCGACCGATACGCGATGATGCTCAGAATAGCTCAAGATGTACGGCATGAAGCATTAAGGCTGGATGGAGGTTTTGTAGACGGTCAGAGAATGGAATGTGTTTCTTACTCGCAGGCTGGGACGACGATGCGGAAAGAGGGTTTGCTCATCTCCTGAATCTGGCATTCGCTGCCGTTATCCTCATACTAGATATCCGCACCGTCATCATCATCACCATCTTCCCCCTCCTCCCCATCAGACCCCGATGGAGTCTCCTCTACAGGCTTCGTTCTCTTCACCGCTCGCCTTTCCTTTTTCACGTCCTGCGCCTTGGACCGTTTTCTCCTTCTGGGAGGATCCTGAGGTTCACTCTCGCCCTCGCTTTCCGGAGGAGCACGGCCTTCACCGTTGTCGTCGTTACCATCATCATTCCCACGCCACCGTTTGATCCTTTTCAGTAGTTTCTTTTCATCATCTTCAGATTTCCCTATCTTGCCACGCATAGGAGGGAACGATGCGCTGCCCTCACTACTGTCACCTTCGTCCTCGCTTTCTGGTGGAGCACGGCCTTCACCACCAGTGTTATCATCTTCTTCCTCCCCATGCCTCCTTTTGGTGCCTTTCAGTACTTTCTTCTCATCAGCTTCAGCTTTCACCCTCTTGCCACGCTTAGGAGTGGATGATGCGCCGCCTCCACCACTGTCACTTTCGTCCTCGCTCTCTGGTGGAGCACGTCCTTCCCCGGCGTTATCGTCACTCGCTTCCTCCGCTTTTGCGCGCTCTCGTTCCCTCTTGGCCTTTCGTGTTGCTTGTTTGCTGCCCTCGGCGCTGGCTTTCTTGGCTCGTTTGGAAGAACTAGGTGCAGAAAGCTCATCATCCCCATTTTCATCACCACTCTCCGGTGGAGCACGACCTTCGCCACCATTATCACCCAACTCGCCATCGTCCTCTGGTGTGGCCCTCCGTCTCCCCGCTCTCCTCTTCCTACCTCGAGTAGCTGGCCATGGTGATGGTTCGACTAGTCCCGCGGCGGGGGGGCTAGGAAATCTACCCAGATCCCTATGGATAGAACATCTATAGTTGACAACAGATTTCTTCTTACATCTCCTTGTGTAAGCCTCGCCGTTTTTCCTTTCATGCGAGATATGATACTCGCATTGGCCCCTAGAAACCATTTTGGCTATATTCAAAGTCACTAGTAGGTCCAAAGGTGAGGGTGACGTTCCATGCAAATATGACAAGGAGAGGCTTGAGGGTCTTAAAGTGAATGAGGGTGACTTGACGTAAAACCTTGGTAAATAAGGGTTGACTCCTTAGCAGTGAGTTGAAGGATTAGGATGCTTTTATGTGCGGTTGCTAAGAAAGGAATATCGAGCAGTTCTTTGACGGGGACTTCGCTTCTGGTCAAAAATTAAATGAAGAGTATGCTCTACCGGAACGGACAAAGGTTGGGAGCTACAGACGACATAAAGATACCAAGTCTGCGCCGCCGGATCAGGAAACCTGGTCCAGGTATTAGCCTTGGGGATTGCAAGCTTTGGCTACTATAGGTTTCAAAATACATTTCTAGTTGCATTTCCTTTTGGGAATTATCTTCAGGAAACATTGAAACTATTACACAAAAGCATGCTATTCATGGAAGCCAAAGAGCTTCAGTTAATCCTCATTTTGTTACATTATTATTCCTTTGAGTCGTGCCATACAACAACTTTGTATGATCGCTATATTTGGTATGATTTTTAAACTTGCAGAGTTTATGTTGGAACGCGACAACAGCTAGGCAAAAGAATGCATCAGAGCAACCCTACGAGTAACTACCAAGGTTGATTTACCAGCTGGGCTCAATTAAATTCAAGCACACTGCATTCAAAAGCCTGAAGAGCTCCGAACGTAGTATAGCGCTGCTTTGATGAACAAAGAGTTGTAGTACTTATGCAGTTCAAATGAATTAGCCAGCATAATAGACGTGGGCGTCATGAATGGTCCCCAGTTTCAATATCCGAAGCTTCTAAAAAGACAAACGGAGCAGCTCGAATCCTATCTTGCATATCCGAAAATAGATACAAGCGGTAGGCGTAGCTACAATAAAAGAGAAGTCGGCGTTGCCGAGCAGCATTGAGCGGCTCAGCATGACTTCAATAGATATTGTGCAGCAATTGAAATTCTGAATCTGTGGCTGTAAGATTTGGGTGACAACCCTAGCAGAATTGGTTTCTAGAATATGAGGGCATTGGGGATCTATCTTGCCCCAGAAAGGATATGGCTCTAATGCTCGCCCGCAATTCAGTATATGACCGAGAGCTTTTCTCCTGTGGTCTGAGTCAACTGAGTGAGAAAGTCATGAATAACACCGTAACAAGCTGGGGGAGATGGAGTAGGACTACTCAAACAGGTTTGATTTATTAGGGATGAACAGCAAGGGAATAGCTGGTAGCACAGACAATACAGGTCGGCGCTGGTCGTGAGGTATCAAAAAGTTCATTACTATATACATATCTTGCTAATGCTCACATGTTGATCTTAATCTAGAGATCCAAAGTTACGCAAGAAGTGACTCGGGCACTCGTAGCCTGCGCAATGAGTCAGCGAGGAACAATATGGGATTTTCTAAGTTGCAACTTACCTCCTGGGTTAACCTCAAGATACTTCTGATGATATGCCTCTGCATCCCACCACTCACCCGCGGGCAGAATTTCTGTGACCACCTTACCCTTCCACCACTTCTCATTTACCAATTTAGTGACTTCCTCAGCTATGCTCTTCTGCTCGTCATTATGGTAGAAAATTCCTGATCGGTACTGCGGCCCTCTGTCCGGGCCTTGACTGTTGGCAGTCGTAGGGTCGTGCATCCGATAGAAGAATTCTAGCAATTGTCTATAAGTAATCTTATTCGGGTCATACGTGACCTGCAGCGCTTCCGCATCTACTTCTCATCAGTCATCTTTCTAATTTAACCCTCCCATCCAAATGAAAACTTACGACCAGTATTTCCCGTGCACACAGCTCTGTAGCTCGGGGACTTGGCATCCCCGCCAATATATCCCACCCGCGCGTCATATAAGCCTTTGCCGCCAAACTCTTTCCGATACATATGTTCCACTCCCCAGAAACACCCTGCGGCGATTGTAGCTTTCGAGGCACCATCTGGGGACAATATAGGGGAGGTTGAGGTCATGCCTAGGCTTGTGGAGGTGAATGGACGCATGAGGCGGGAGATGAAGGCCGGCAATGTGTAGGCCATGAGGAGGACAAGTGTCGCAAGGACTAGATTTCGAGTGAGCTGCAGGTTGGCGTTGTTTGTTATTATGCAGCTCGAAGTGAAGGTGTATGCGTTGTCAGTAGTATTGTAGAGGGTGATAAAACTTCATGCGGAGTATTTATATGAAAGTACGGCGCTGATGTTCAAGGCGTCATAATGGAGGGGAATTCCAGAGACAAGGCTGACAAATTGGAAGCTCTTACGACTGCGCCACACCAGTAATTGGACAATTCCAAATATCATCAACCTGTCGCATTTCATGATAATTTGAAGATGACGATGCAGGGTGAAATGGATTTGTCAGATATATTCATAGCATAACACTAAGCTTTGCCATAAACTCAAATGCCACCCAGCTTTTAACTCTAGCCCTAGCCCTACGAGCTAAGCCAAGCGTGCTCCTCGTCCTACCCGTGGACTATACGACCTATCCAACCAAGTGACGATTTTATCACCCTGGATATGCTACAATCAGGGCGACAAAAAAAGGATTTCAATTCAGAAAAAAGGAGTAATACGTACTTCCTGCGAAGGAAGAAAAGCTTCTTGTTGTTTTAGGCTTGATAATACAAGACTTTCCTATTGACATAAAAGAGAGGAGACGATCCATTCTTTAATAACTGATCAGACCTAACAACGCTCCAAACCCCCGATTAATGCAACGCCATCCGAATTTCCCCAATAATTTTTATACACGACCGTAACTGTTTGTTTACTTTCGCCGTCCTTGCTGCATCATCAAGATCTGAACCATCCGGATGAAAATGTTCAGGAAGTCCAGCTCTAGACTGATGCTCTCGTTGACCGCATCCTTCTGAATGAGGCCTCTCTCAGCCATTCGAGCATGTGCGAGGATCTTTTGAACATCGTAGAGAGTGAAGCCGCCAAAGACCGCCAATCCACCGTAGAGCCAGACATTCTCAGTGAAAGCAAGAGTGCGTACGGCTGTAGCTGGGAGAACAAGAGGGGCGAGACCAGAAACAGCGACGAGAGCGACACCAGCAAGCAAAGGTCCACCAAGATAGAGGTATTTTTCTTGCTTAGCTGTTGCTCCGACAAATGAGATGGATCCCATCATGGCCACCGTGTAGAGACCGGCGCGAGCGATAATTGCGGGTGGTGCCATAAATAAGAGGGGAGCGACAAACGCGGCTTGAGTGACATTGAAAGCAGTCCATAATCCGTACTTTTGAATGTAGTTGCTTGGGTCAGTAGCTCTGGTGCCCATCATTGTACCAATCGACAAGCCAAGACCACCGATTGCAACGACCCACGGATTCGTTGCCATGAGTCTGTAAATGAAACCGCTTTGGAACATGGCTCGCGCGGATAGACCAATAATCCCGACTCCCAATCCAGTGTGCAAGAAAGTATCGTTCAAATATGCTCTCTCATACGGTGGCATTCCACCGTCTTCTCTCGTCTCTCTGTTAAAGACTAAGTTGATAGCGATCAAAGTTCTACGAAGTTGTTAGTATGAGCGTTTGGTTGAGTTCAGATTCGCAAAGTCCAAAGCCTGAAGACATACCCTCCAAACATTGCCCCTCCTATGAGTAGTTTCTGCGTCAAGTTCCCACGAGCAGCAGGCACAGCTCCATTCTGTATATACGTCCGCGACTGTTTGAATGCATTCGGAGCTTTGCCCAAGGCTCTTGATTGTGCCGCAGCTCTAGAAGTGAAGAAACTAGCGACAGGTCTTGCTTGGTGGAAAGATCGTACAGGTGCAGACCTGAAGGCAGATTTTGAAATTGTTGATATGCTTGCTGTGAGCCGCAAGGGCTGCCGTAAGGTAAAAGCCATTCTCGATTGATTGTTTGAGTGTTAGCCTGTAATAGTTGGGATGAAAATGCTTTTGTAGTTCTGTGGCAAGTGGAGGTTGAAGCTCTGACGTTGTTCATTCGAGAACTTACTGTCGGAGGAAGCGGAGTTAAGCTAGAGCTGGATTAGCTCAGTCTGCTCGCTTAAGGTAACTCCCATCCTCCACTATGCGAAATACACACTAGATGTCTCGGCAGTTTTCAACAGACTTCAAGCAAATTAACTCTTGCGACTACAAAGCAAAAGTCTTGGTCATATCCTTTTTCTAACAGACTCCAGAACAAAACAACTGAAGTTACCTTTCGATCGGTCAAGGTGACCTAGTGATATCATATAGAAAGGATGTATATCTTCAGATTCGCGAGCCGGGTTTCTCAACAGCTACGAAATAGTTTTCATCTTCGTAGACCTAGCATATATTTCTTCATATGCTGTATAAGTTGGGAAGTATCTCCTTTTTCTTTTTGAGCGCACATGCTTTTCGCTGTTTCTTTCGATATCGTAGTATTTGGGGGAAATTGGTTTACGCATTGTACGCTTTCGGAGTCATCCGTTACTTTCTGGAAGATAAGTGGCAGGCCCAGCTTGTCTTTGAGAGGAAGATTTTTTTCGCAGCTTCGGTGATCATTCAAGACATCATTGGACATTTGACAAGGGGGGCGGGCTATCAGCTAGACTATGTGGCTGGCAGCAAAGAGATGTATGAGTTGCCTTAATTAGCACATTTGTTCCACCATACGTGTTATCGCCAGAAAGGACACGACATGTTGGCTCTGCACCAAGCCTCACCCATTAAATTAACTGCATCTCAATCCTTGGATCAGATCGAGTGTTTCATGGCGAGGTTCGACCTGCTGGTTGCGGCCTCCAATCATGTAGATGCGTCACTATGAGATGACTAGAGATGCGAGGATGACTGGGCTGTACACATTTGCATCGAAATGCGCATCTTTTTCTCGTTACTAATCAGCCTTCTAGCTTGGAACTGCAAATTTACACCCACATCGCAGACAGAAGGGCCTTCTCATTGCAAATTTCTCATGCCACATATGTCATTTGTGTCGTACAACCCTTCGCCCCTCCCCCTGGACATGATTGTAACCCAAGATTTCCCTCAACACTCAAGCATTTTGAATACCGGACTCCACCAAGACTCGGTAGCTCAGGTTAAAGAGATTTAGCCCTAATGATTGGGCACGATCTGATGAGCTCCGGCTTCGCGTGGCTGCCCTGGCAGACCAAAACTGGCAGGTAAGAGGTGCAAGTAGGGCTGGGGAACGTGGCCTTCTAGAAGTGTTATAGAAGGGGGACATTTGTCGCTTCTGACAGCCACCCCTGAATTGTGGGGGCCCGTTCGGGGGAGCTGAATTCCAAAGATGCAAAAAGGGTGCCTTGTGTGGTCCAAGATGGGGGGAGGGGGGAAAGGGGAGGGGGGTGCCGAAGGATGATGACCGCCCCATACAAAAATGGTTTCCAAGTACAGTAGATAACCTCCATAGCTTAGAATGCTTTTGTTTCGGACAAAAAAAGTCACTACACTTCATGTTTGTTTTCACGGTCCGTGCTAATAACGTGCAAATTGAAAAGCATTGTCGCCGCCACAGATTCCGTCATAGCGCATCAGTCACCCCCCAAGCCTCATTGCTTGTCTTGTCAGATAGTGATGTCTTAAGATAAACATATCTGAAGATCAATCCCGGTTACCGCTCCGGGCATCACCCTTCTCCCTCGTAAACCCTTGATCCTACATCGTTTAGCCAACTCCTCATCGTGTACAGTACCGTGGGACAAGATTGCCCCTCGTATGAAGGTGAGCTATTGAGCTATCCAACCGAGATGTCCATCGGCTACTCTACACATTGATAATGGAATGCAAACTAATAACCAGTAGCGAATCGCGCACGATCTTTCGACGCGGTATAGCTCAAAACAAAAGAAAGGTCTCCTAGGATTTCTCTGGGTCAGGCACCATATTGCGGAAACCGAGAGCGGACGATCATCACCCGAAACACCAAAGCTCGACCCCTCGTTCCCTTTGCCAAAGTTCAGGAGAAACCGCACACAATCAAACTTTCGGAATATCCGCAGACCTGGCCCATCATCTGGCAGGCCCAACGGCGCAACGGCCGACAGGCCGTGAAATCCTTTTATGAGAGTAGGTCGTGAGTCTTGAGCATCTACATCAATCACAATGCGCCGAAGCCGAGGCGGCGGTTCGCCCTTCAGAGGGAATGGCGCACCAATCCCAGACTCGCTGTCGCTGATCAGATCCTTTAATATTGAGACGAACCCTACCCGCCCAGTGCGGCCATCTCCATTGACCGCCTCAATGATACCAGATATGCCGCTTGACCTTGTTGATCGCATACGATCCTTCCCGCTCTTCCTCTCCGCGCCGGACACCTTCCTAGCTGCTATCGGCAAACATCTGCGACCGCAAGTTCATGCATCCCACGACCATATATTGACGGAAGGAGATGATGCAAAGGCGATGTACTGGCTGGTTAGAGGAGCGGTGGCGGTCACTTCGCGAGATGGAGAAGCTACATATGCGGAGCTCAGACCGGGAGCATTCTTTGGAGAGATTGGCATTCTGATGGACGTACCTCGGACAGCGACAATTATTGCAAGGACAAAATGTCTGCTGGTGGTGCTGAAGAAGGAGGATTTGCGAGCAGAGCTGCCAAACTTCCCAGACATGGAGCGGGCTATCATGGATGAAGCACAAGAACGATTGACTATTCTAAACAAGAAAAGAAAGGAGAGTGGTCGAGGGCCAAAGGTTGTGCTGCCCTCCAGAGGCAATGTGGCGCGCGAGCCTGCGCCAGGAGAAGTCTCCAGAGGGGACAGTGGAGTTATCGATGGTGGGATAGTGATTAACACCAAAAAGAGAAAGTCTCCAAGTCCTCAACACATTGAAGATCCTTCCGCCGGGAGCGCCTTGGGAAGTGGGTTTGTCAATGTCAGAAAGACACTCAAAGACCTACCACTATTCGCGACTCTACCACCTGAGATTCTTCATTTCCTTGGACTGAGCGCACAACCAAAAACATACCCACCTTTCACAGATATTATCGTTCAAGGGTCCCCTGGGAATGAGATATATTTCATTGTGCGTGGCGAGGCTGAGGTAATTCATGAGAGTGCAAATGGGCAAATTCACAACCAGTCTGTACGTGGATCGTACATTCGACCAAGATTGAAGCAAGGTCAGTACTTTGGAGAGGTCGCAAGTTTAGCATTAGCTCCCAGGAGGACAGCTACAGTGCGATCTATAACGACAGTTGAATGCTTGATGATTAGCGGGCAAGTCCTTGAAGAGCTGTGGAGGCGTTGCTCTCCAGATATCAGGCGTCAGGTCGAAGCCACAGCGAAAACGAGGATTGCAAAGCCGGATGAGGATGTGGTAATGTCTGATGTTAATGATACGCCATCGATCAAAAGATTGGAGATCCAAGATCGTGCTTCGGCACCACTAAATGCGTTACCACAAGTCACGTTCACCCCTTCCAAACCAGCAAGTCCCCATAAGCCTAGCCGAGCAGAGGATAAGGAAGTTATCGAGCCTCTAGACCCAGATCCATTCTTGAGTGTGGATATGGACAATATGAGGACAAGATCTGGGCGACGAGGATCACTTGCCCCACCAGTTCCCGAACCCCCCCCGTCAGAATCTCAAAATCAGACTTCTGGACCGCAAACGCGTTCTCGAATACAAACGCCACCTCCTCCCAAAAGTAGTCATGCCATTACACCTCCAGACTCAAGCTTCCGCCCTAAGCGGCCAAAGATCGTGTCTAGGCACCCGAGCCAGTACAACAAGGGCAGACTCCCAGACGGCATCCTCATCATTATCTTCTCGTACCTTGATATTTATCAGTTAATGCGTCTGCGCGCTATTTCTCTGCACTGGTCTAAACTCCTTACTACCTCGCCAGAAGTCTGCCAGAACCTTGATCTCTCAGTCTTCAACCGCGTTGTGACGAACAAAACCCTCATCGGCGTTATCTGTCCCTTCGTAGGAAGACGAGCTCATACAGTCGACATATCCAACTGTTTCCACTTGACAGATGAAGGATTTGCTGCCTTATCCGCGCAGTGTGGTTCCAGCGTGAAATGCTGGAAAATGAAGTCCGTTTGGGACATCTCTGCAAACGCTGTTCTCGAGATGGCCAACAGCGCCAAACAGCTCGAGGAAATTGACCTCTCAAACTGCAGAAAAGTTTCCGACAACCTCCTTGCCCGTATCGTAGGTTGGGTGGTCACTGAGCCTAACACACCACAGCAGCTCCGACAGCAGCATGCTAAACATCAGCAGATGATCCCGCCTGTTGGGACTGTCGTTGGATGTCCGCAGCTGAAAAGACTTACGCTTTCGTATTGTAAACATGTCACAGATAGATCGATGGCACATCTAGCGGTACATGCCCATGCGAGGTTAGAAAGCATTGATCTTACACGCTGCACAACAATCACGGATGGTGGATTTCAGCACTGGAGTATCTATAAGTTTGCGAGGTTGGAGAGACTTATATTGGCTGATTGCACATATCTAACTGACAATGCGATTGTGTATCTGACTAACGCGGCTAAGGGACTCAAGGAGCTGGACTTGGTAGGTTTACCACTTTCGTTGTTGTGTGTTTCCATTCTCAGTGTATCAGAACAACAGTAGATGCGATGTGTCAATGTCCCACATCATGTAGGACATGTGACTTCATGGCCCTAGATCGGTCATCGCAATCGCTCAGCTTTTGCCTTACTCGCCCCTCATTATTCAGCACTAATATCCGCCTATAGTCCTTTTGCTGCGCCCTCTCCGACACAGCAACCGAGGTACTCTCCCTCGGCTGCCCTTCCCTCGTCTCTCTCCGCCTTAGTTTCTGTGGATCAGCAGTCTCTGACTCCTCTCTCCGCTCCATCGGTCTGCATCTTCTCGAACTACGCGAACTTTCCGTGCGTGGATGCGTCCGAGTGACCGGTGTTGGCGTAGAGGCAGTGGTCGAAGGTTGTAGGAAATTAGAGATGTTCGACGTGAGCCAGTGTAAGAATCTGCAGCGATGGCTGGACGGAGGCGGGGAGGAAAAGAGTCGACGGGTTTATGGGAGGCGGAAGTTGAGGTTTGAGACGAGGAAGGGGAGTGGACCAGAAGCGGGGCTGCGGTAGGTGGTGCATTTGAGGGTACAGAATGGGGCGAGGCCGTGTGAAACGGATTTGACGGATTTCTATGGCAGTGGTGACTCTGGAGATGGCGGAGGCATAGCTTAAGATGGTCTGGATATACTGGCATCTAATGTAAAGATTTGTGCAAGTATCTAATGACTGTATGAATGGGGGGTATCTGGCGAGCATTACCAAGAGGCGTTCTGTTTTGGAGATATCCTAGGATAGATAGAAGTGGATCACTTTGAATTGAGTAGTTTTATATGTTCCGCGTCACATTATTAGCCATGCATCCATTCACCTGTGATATTGTGGTGTCTTTCAGAGTCTCAGGTCAACCTCTAATAATTCGTTCCTCTAGCTTGCATGTTACTATTGTATATATTCCTAATGTGATCATCTGTTGTGAAAATAAAATGTAAGGTGAAAGCAATAAGATGTATAATAAGCAGTGCGAAGCAGCCCAAACGTGGCAATCAAAGCAGATACTAGCCCCCATGCCCCCCCTATATTTCCCTCCATCAAACCCTCTTACGGCGGGCGGCCGCGGCCTAGAACCCAAGCAATGGTCGAGAAGGGCTCAAGTGCCACCCGCTCGAACGGCCAGGACAAATTATAATAACCATGTATCAATCCCGTCGCCTCTTCAGTTCGCCATGCTGCAATAACGCTTTCGGAGTATCTCATACCGCCTGATGATCCGTCATCTTCACGCCTGCCCTTCCCGCACGGGTTGTCTCTGTATCCATTGAACCAGCCTGGATGAAGAGATTGGCGTTGGCGCCGGTCAGCCACCTGGAAGCGAGTTTCGTCGTTGGCGTCGAAAGGGACCTTTCCCCTTTATGCTCATCGGCTTCCTAGTATAATAATGCTGGCACCACGTTTGGAGATGGGCCTTGGCGTAAGCCTCGGAGACTATATCATATGAACCAACCCGTCGAACTGATTTTCTCCAGGGACAGAGCGAATGTAAAGATCCTTTATGTGAATCTTGAAAGTGATTTTGGCATGGTTCTTCAGTCGCCGCTTTAGTTGATAGTCTATTAAATGCTAGGGTTTAGCGTTGTTAGGATATTGCTTTTCCTCCTTAGGTATAGCAGTGGCTCGAATTGTATTGTCCCTTAAATTTTTACAATGATTTCTAACTTCACAGGTGTAGATTTATTCTTTAGTAGCATGGGCTCACTATTACATCACATGTTGTGAATCAAGATCAAGTTGTAATGCCATAGATTCAAACTCTAATACTGGGCGAAGTTTGATTATAAGGACGCCTAACTTACTGGCGGGTATCAAAGTTTCCCGAAAACCATAATGCCAAGACCTAAATTCGGGCAATCCGTTCCATATATATCTTGACCAGAACTCCATGCAGAGCTAATGAGGCTCCTCGGGTCCCCACCCGAGGCAATGATGACAATACCTGTTTATTCCATGTTAACGCCATGCTCGTATATTCGTCATCTCGGACAAAAATGCTTGTGTTATATCTCTACCATTGCAAGGAGAGATAGGCGGAAGTATGATCTTAATCATCTGTAAGATCAACAACGACCGTGCCGCTACATGAGCCATGGAATTAGCAAAACAACTGTACTCAGGACAGAATATGACACAAAGGAAATGGCTTAACAAGACCCATGGCATATATTATGAGATGCCTAAATAATCAATCTCCTGCAATAGGCTTCACTTACTCCTGTTTCCTGCTCGTTTTATATGCTCGCCCACTGTTGGGCACTTCAAGATTGCCTCTCTTTCTGCCAACTACCCTATTCTCATCATCTTCTTCTGCCTTGATTCGTGCAAACTCCATCTACACGTGATTAGGCACGATCCTCACGTGCAGTTATGTTTTCTTACCTTGAGATTGGCAAGCCTGACTCGTCGAGATGGATTCTCATTGATGCCTCCTTGGTCTCGCGGATTGATAGGGGCTAAGTGAATTCGCTCAGGAGTTGGCGAGCGAGCTACTATCAACAGAGCTTGCAATGCGTCCTTCGACCGATACTTGAAGCGGAATATGGCCAATGGATTATAAAATCCATCCAGATACACAGTTCCTGCAGTTGCAGGGCGTGAAATGCGTTTTTCAGCCCCATACCTAGTATTTTGTGTTAGTTACCATGGACGCTCATTGTGATGGGCTAAGACCAAAAAGCTACATGGAGACAAAACAGAAGCAGCCTCCTCGGTGCATAGCTGCTGAGACAGAAGTCTTCTGTGGATAGACTACTAATTGAAATATACTTACGAAACACTATGCGAAATTGCCTGGCCCTTGAGTGCCTTTTCGGATACCTCCGTGATCGTCCTTGGATCTGTCGAGGCAGTCACTTGTTCTTGACCTGATGGTGATGTTCGATGGACATATACTGTGATCTCTCCAACCTTACTCATCATTCGAGAATCTCTACGTATCTGTTCCGAATCGTCACTATCCACTGCAATATTTAGCATGTTGGATGGAAAATCTGGGCGGAAAGCTGTTGCCTACCTTTGATAAGCTGAGAGAACCGCAAAGGTCGACTAGAGATCTGTTGTGAGTCGATCCTCTTGTAGTAACCATCGATAACACCATGCCAGTATCCACTATTGATATTCGCTTGCCTGGCAACCAGCGTAGCTATTCGGGTGCCATCGACTTCTGCAGTGAAGGAGAGGTCACTATCTGCCATGTATGGCGCTAGAGCCTCGCATTTGACGAAGAATTCCGACTCTGCAACAACTTCTAGATACTTGAGAGTTGCGCAACCCTCCCTAGGGTGAGTGTACTGATCAACTCTCAATGGAGTATCAGTATCGGGGTATTCATTTCTGCGCGAATTGTTTGACTGGACGGTGACGCGAATGCCTAAAGGTAGTTCATCAGATTTCCGGTCGTCCTATTCATTTTAGATAACTTGCCTGGAAGACCGTCAAGGATTGCCATGGTGAGTCAGGACGTGGGGCTTATGGATCTGTATATGACTTGATCTATAGAGAGTCATTCACCATCGTCAATATACTCCGATGTCACCTATGTTGGCTCGGAGGGGCTCAGCCTTGCGAGGACCCATAATAATGACGCTCAGCCTTATATGCTAGCCTATTTTGCGGGGTGTCACCACTAAATCTGCCAACGTTTCTACTATCTCCTAATTTTACGCTGGCTTCGCAACAATCAGCATATAGAGACCTATTAGGAAGTTTTGCAGATAAATAATACCAAAACATGGATCCAGGCAGGAGAGCCATGCTATCAGGCTACAGAGCGCCACAGAGAGATATTACTTCTCCGCGACGTGATACACATACACGGATTTCCAAGCCTTCTCGGGGCGGACCAGCAAATTCTTTCAGGCAATCAGATGCTCGACAGGCACGGCAGAATAACACATTGGAGGACGAGCAAACGAATCAATGGGTGTCTCAGGAGGACAGCTTTGTGCTAAAGCAAGCGAAGAAAAAGGCGCACATTCGTGTTCGAGAAGGGAGAGCGAAGCCTATCGACTGGCTGGCTGTTATTCTACGCCTTATAGATCCTGATCGCGACCTGCTCGAAGATGACGAAGAAGAAGTCCAAATTGATGTCGTTGACCCCGAGGGTGTCTTCGAGGGACTGAATGATGCGCAGCTTGAGGAGCTGGAAACAGATATCACATCATACCTCTCTCTAGAAACGAGCACAAAGAACCAGGACTACTGGAAGACCATGAATATTATTTGTAACGACCGTCGCGACAAGCTAAAGCCGCTCGGACCTGAAGGTCGGGCGGTGAGCTCAGTTGCATCCGACGTAGATAAACTGCTAGGACCAAAGACATTTGAGCAGCTGGAGGCTTTGGAGAAGCAGATTAGAACAAAGTTAAAATCGAATGAGCCTATTGATGTCGATTACTGGGAGCAACTCCTACGCAGTCTGCTGGTATGGAAGGCTAAGGCAAAGCTCAAAAAGGTGTACCAATCGGTCCTAAACAATCGATCAGAGACGCTTAGGAAAGAAGAGCAGCAAAACTCCCAGGATGTTCGTCTAAGGCTTCAGAGCTTGCTTACCAACTCAGCAAGCTCGGGCGATAGAGACTCTAGCACATTAAACTACATGATCGGCTCGGAGAATGATCAAAAGCAATCTATTTTCCCTTATTCGGAAAGTTATGACCCGGAGCCGCTTCTTAAGTTACGGCCGGAGGACAAATCAAGCGAGGTAGTTGATGAGTCTGTTTTCATCCAGAGGATTGTTGGTGACCGGCGTAAGATTCTGAAGCTAGGCTACGTTCCGTCCCGCCAGTCAGCACCCGAGAAAACAACTACCAGCTCGATCACCAAAATGGCTAGTGCGCCGATTGCTGGCACCGCACCACCAGGCACGCAGCGCTTTTTGACAGCTGTGAATGAGGACTTCTCACAGGCTACAAAAGCTCTGTATGAGAGAGAGGTTGCACGTGGTGTAAATGAGAATGAAGAAATCTTTACTGCTGAGGAGAATGTCTCAACATCTTCGAAGCCACAATGGGCAGATAGGTATAGACCAAGAAAACCTCGATACTTTAATCGTGTCCAGATGGGATATGAGTGGAACAAGTACAATCAGACACATTACGACCACGATAACCCGCCTCCCAAAGTTGTTCAGGGATACAAGTTCAACATATTTTATCCAGACCTCATCGACAAAGCAAAGGCACCTACGTTCAAGATCATCAGAGAGCACGGCCGCAAAAGGGGCGAATCATTTGCACCAGCGGGAGAGGAAGACACATGCCTCATCCGCTTCATAGCGGGACCGCCTTACGAAGATATCGCCTTCCGCATTGTAGACAAGGTATGTAGCTATGTTTCAGAGTCTTCCATTCCCAGTGATACGTCTTGAGATTCAAGAAACTCGTCTCATGACCCTAGTCTCCGTGAATGACCCGTGCTAATTAAATGTATAGGAATGGGATTACAGCGCGAAGAGAGACCGTGGCTTTCGGAGTAGCTTTGACAAGGTATGCTTAGTTCTCTACCGCGAGTGTGCAAGCTCAGGCACGGCCCCCACCTATGCCGCATGTCTCATCTCAGACCGAAGAGACTAATCTTCTACACAGGGTATTCTTCAGCTCCATTTTCAGTATAAGAAGGTGCGCACCCACGTTATATCAAGGGTTTGTATTGTGTGCTAACTTCTTGCATCAGATCTACTATCGGAAGTAATCTGTTCTTCTATCTAGACATCCTGGCTTTATTTCATGCTTTGGGCATAGTTCATTACAGATACCAGTACAGAGTAGCCAATGTTTAATAAGGTATATTTAGCGTTCAAAACAGTATAGCTGCATTCACTCACTGAATCGTGATCCAGAGCGCACGTTTTGCACCCGGCTCAGGACTACCGGTATGTTGTGTGACCCTATGTTGTGGGGATCAACCTTGTTTTCTGCTGTTCAAAGCGCAGCAACTTTTAAAGTAACCTTTGAGGCTTTGCAGGCCAATGATTTCTGAACCAGAGCGACTAACAATAGGTCCTAAACATTCAGTTCTTTGGATTGGCTTGTGCACCTTCTTCGCTGATGTGACGCATAAAGGATACTTGCACATATGCCCATCAACGTCTCATTATGTACACCCGCTATTTTCATTCTACACCCCCCGCCCAACTATTGCACGTAGTTCTTGGCATTGATATCCGGGATGATGAAAGGAAGGCTATCTAGACCCACACACAGCGAGCACTATTCCAGAATCCTTCTTTGGGAGTTACTGGGCTGTTGCTGGTGCTGAGGCGTCGATGTTAGCAAAAAGCCTGCATGAGGCGGGTGGTGGAACCCTCTTCGTGTTCACAGGTCACAAGTTGGCCTCTCTCTGGCAATCTTTCCCTCAACGCGCTAATGCGTGATTCCGTTTGGCCCATTGTTGTATCGAGCCTGATCTGCTAGTGACAATCGATCACCGTTATTTGTGTGAACCTGCTAAGCGCTTGCTATCAGAGCTTCTAGACAGAGAAGCTAAGCATTTTCTAAAAGCATCGCTCATGTTCTTCCCCGGGGGCAAACAAGGCTTGCAGTCACACGTACCCAGCTTGTATACCATGCGTTGGCAGTCGCCATCCTGCAGATTAGTGTTATAGCCTTGTTAGGTTAGTATCCAGCTCTCTCTATTATCTAATATCTACACCCAAACCCTTCGTCATTCAATATTCCGAGGTATGTCACTGTCATACACAATCCAAGTGAAGCAACCCCTCTCATCACTTGGACACATCAATAGTCGCTACAGTACAAAGTCAGTTTTCCTACGGGATTCAGTATGAATTTGGACTATCAGAGTCGACCTCACATGAATGGATTGTCCTCCAACGTTCCGTATGGTGGAAACTCCTCATCATATTCTCAACCCGATCCTCAGATGGCCGCTTTCGAAGGGCTATCCCAAACACAATTAGAGGCTCAATCGCTGTTCAACAGCAATTGGTTTTACAACAACCAGTATGCTTCAGCTGCGGAGGTGTCTGTCTCCCAATATACTACCGCCTGGACGAACTCTTGTCAACAATCAACACTTTACGAGGATCTAGACGTAAGTGAGTATCCTCACTGCGATATGAGAAGTTATGAATTAGGAAAAAGTCATCTAGATGGAACGCCTCGAACTATGCCTTTTGATGGGACAAATCTCAATAATATCAGCATATCCTCCCATCCAGGCTACCATTCGACAGACTTTGGGATGGGTCAAGTAAGACGGCCGATGACGGGCTCAAACTACGAAATTGTTGGTGCTCAACGCAACATGCAAGAGTTTCCGAACTCGGGCATTAGTTGTAACCATAACGCTGAGGATGCCGCCATGGGTCAGTCTTTGGACCGAGATATAGGTGCTGTACGGATGCCACGGAGTGAGACATCTGATGAGAGTGACCCTAGCTCGCGAGACGTGCCCGTCATGGAAGCAGATGAGCATTGGGCAGATGAGCCATACGCGAAATTGATTTATCGAGCTCTAATGAGTGTCCCTAACCACTCCATGGTGTTGCAAGAGATTTATCAGTGGTTTCGTGACAACACGAACAAAGGCTGTTCAGACTCCAAAGGATGGATGAATAGCATTCGCCATAATCTATCGATGAATGCTGTAAGTGTCTTTACCTAAAATTCTGTTGAGCTTCACTGATACATTTAGGCCTTCAAAAAGACAGAGCGGAAGACCTCTGGGGATGAAACAAAGAAGGCTACGGAATGGGTTCTGGAAGACTTCGCAATCAAGGATGGTGTTCAGTCCACCACACGGTATCGCAAAGGCAATGGCAGCAAGAAGTTCATCAAGACGGAGAATCCAGCACCCATCAGACAAACATCTGGCCAGAAAGGTGGAATAAGTGCAATCAAGATGAGGCTTCAACGGCATAGAGTTAAAGATGACCAACCAGATCTACGTCACGAGAGCCATATTCCACTACTGGAGCCTGAAAGACTTCCACAGTTTCACTACGATTATGATGGCTTGCCTCGGAGCCTCGCGCAAAGACAAGACACCCCCTTGACACCCAATGCGGAAAGCACGCCTGCAAGCAGTCCGTACTTCTTTCCAACAGTCAAATATGAGTATGTGGAGTCTAGTTACGAAGAGGTGCCTGTGTACGCTCTAGACCAAGTGCATGCTGTTTGCGATGATGAGCCACTATTCAGTCCTCCATTCAGCAATCCTCATATAGTTTATAGCAATCATTGCTGAAATTCTGCTATTTATGGGCTGCGGATATCTGTTCATGACCGCAAATGCTCAGCGCTGTATTGCACTAGCTGCTACATTTATTCTTCGTTGTTTTAGTGCTTGCAGAGAAGAAGCACAACATAATGGCATCATCTTAACCGAACACCAAGGTTTGGGGACATTGTATAAGAAGGGTGTTAAAATATGGTTGCTAATTTGGAACCACCATGTCCCGCTTCGCCTTTCTGCACCATGAAACGTGTCTTCACAGCATTGGGTAGCTGTGACTTAGATCTTCTGAAGGTCATTAAATTAATGATAACGCATTTGACAGATCATTTGTGGAGGCGTGTTATTAAAGCCAAGCTAATAATATATACGCTTCAGGCGGGCGTAGTTTCGGTATGCTACGCGACATGGATCGGTGGCTAGTCTGTCTTTCAGTTAATTTACAGGTTGAGGTGTCGCATCTCTGCCTTTCCAATCATTTCTGCATTTACTGGGGTTAGGTTGAGTCAGAGAAAGCCACCACAAAGCGTCCGGATGTCTATATGTGCAGTTATTTCTTTTTCCCCCAATCTACCGTGATACAGCAGCCACAGCCGAAAGTGGCTGGCACTGCAAAACCCCTATTAGACTAATGTGAATGAAGTTAAGCCACCTGAGAAGCAGGCTAATAAGAACCTGTTTGCCTTCAAAGTTAATTGATACAAGCCACTTAGGAATATCCCTTCACTCGTGTCTCTACTGCTCATATATGATAAACTATAATACTAACAATTTGGATTTCTTCACCCAAAATTATGATGGATCCCACCGAGTTGGACCAGGTATTAGCAGAGATCATGCATAGAGCTGGAAAGAGCTTATCGCCACTTATGTATATCAGACTGGGTTTAAAAACTTGAAATTCTTCAGCAGATCTCCGTAATCTGTATGCACATCAGTCCGATGACATTGCGCCACCAACAATGCCGTCCCAGCTATCCGGAGTTCGAATCATATTTGGGCAACGCCACATCAGCCTCAATTTTCGCTTCGGCTCAGCGATTATCCAAACATTAACCTCGAAATGTGTGTTTTTTTACAGTTTTGTGACAGTTCTAAAATACCTATGGTATCTCAGAGGCACATTGGATAGATACAGACAGCGGGAAGTACTAATCATCTTTTCTGGCCTTTTGCAGCTTTCAGACACTCCACTTTGCATCACCTGTGCAGCTGCCTGCTGGCCTATCCACATTCCTTCCACAGCGAGAAACCAGAAGCAAATATTCAAGCCATGAAAACTGCGCGCCGTCGCCTTTCAATCTGCTGCAACTCTCTGGTCTTGCTTACCTACCGAGCCCCCTTGTCCATCTGCAGATTATATCCCACCCTTGGAGCAAGCAAGCACGGACGACCCGTCTTCATCCACTAAGACGAAACTGGCCCTTCGCAGATGGCTGGCTGCCGTTTTCAGGTTTCAGATATCACAGCTTAGCGGGAAGAATGTATATACATAGCGAAAGACGTTATGCGCCCAGTATCTGATGTCCCAATTACAGGCTATCTCAGGTCTGGATCTTGGTTTCCCGGATCTGGATTTGGGACCCGAGACTCTTTAGATCTTCAGTAGCAAGGCTATGCAGCAAAAAAGTAGGATCGCTTAACTGGGTAAACCCTCGATACCTGATCAATCATGGCTCGAGATGTGATGCTGCTAAGGCGAAACATCTGAAGTAGTTATTGCGGTGGACTATCTATAGTCCGTATCATTAGTGCCGAGTGGAATATGGGATCACAGAAGAGTGGCAAGCCTAATATGAGCCTGCTTATTCTCTTTATGAATGGGTACAACTGCTTTGGGAACACCAAGATTCCCACCATTAAGCTTCCGCTAACAGCTTCTCAAATTTTTATCAACCTCTCAAACGCCCAACAGTGCATGTAATTCCCAGCTTGGCTCCTTTACATTCAAGCAGAATGCTGGTCTGCTCCATTGAGCCCACAACATCGATTCCACTGGCAACTAGTTTCTGTGAAATGAGGCACTTGTGCGTCCGAAACTTTGTTATCCCTGGTTGGTACTTTGTGCTTGCCCATTTGTTGAATTTTTGAAGTATGTTGTCGGTGACCAAGGGTGAAGGGCATTGAAGACTCGGAGTGAAGTTCTTCTGGCCACAGTATTGTGTACCCTCGATTGCATAGTGGGATGTTGTAGACACACTTTGTATAATAGGTACTGTTTCCAGCACAGTCACTTGGCCCCTGACCTTGCGGGTCGCTATCAAGGGGTTTGGCGACTTGAGCCAAACTTTTACACGTGCACCATCCTATTGAAGGGTGGGTCTTCCATCCCTTTAACCACCAGAGTGTTCAGACCGTGTACCACAATTACGTGACAATACCCTATTAAAACGATAAACAGCGCAAGCCTTACATATTTAGTATAATTAGCAAGCTTTTGTCTATTAATAAACTGTTGAAAAGAATATTATAAAAATATCCAGTAGTTGTAAGGAATAATAATTTAACAGAGACGTTCTGATTGGCTAAACCCCTCACTTAAGTGAGATCTGAACGCTCTGGCGGTTAAAGGGATACCGAAGGGGATTCCCGAAACTGATAGATGTATTGTGCAAGGATTTATTGAAGTAATAGTTATTCTCAATGATATCGCTCTGTCCTACTGACTGAAGCTCTGTGAGGTCCATTATTGAGCATATTTTGCATGACCATATTCGTGCTATTGGGCTTGAAGAAAATGCACTCGTCCATCTCTCAGCCTCTAACCTCTGCCAATATTGTTAAAGACGGTCGTCGCTAAACCTGCTACAATAGTGGATGACTTACCTATATATTACGGCCTATAACTGTAGAGAATACAATAACCATAATGCTCCTAATATGCCCTCTGGCCAATAGATCCTATTTCTAAGACCGGAGTGTCAAAACAAACTCATACCGCCATATATCTATCACCAAGGCATGCTTTAATAATCACGAATGTGTAAACCACTTTATTAAGAGATTCCTGGCTCCTTAGCCTACTTACATAAGCCCATCCATATCATCCGGAATAAAAAGGAATTAATCACATGATCTCGCTTCCCATGACGTGTTGCCTTCTGAGCTTGGCACGTATCTGAGCGCGTCTACCTTGATCTCTTGAACTGTGTTCCACGAGATTAACAAAGCCGCCGCCACTCCTTAAGTACCTTACGCCCGTACTTCGATGAAGTTGAACCACGCTTCGTACAACGCCTAGAGCCTGTTCCCTCGGAGTATTCTTGATATATGCACGTACCCGTTGTCCCCAACTCTTTCCTGTATTCTACTCTACATCATCTGGATTGGCGTCACAATCTTCTCGAACGCGTAACTTTCCTGGAATTTGATTCTCTGCATACACCACAATGGCTTCATTTTGGCGCCCATTGCCTGTCTCTCTCTCTCTTACTACCCGGCTGCCCCCGTTATTGATATCGACAATCTTCCAATCAAATGCATACACTATCTATCTCACGGATCTCACCTATATCTGGAGCGAGTCAATGGACCGCCGAGCCATCTTCAGACGCAGCTTGGAACAGGAATCCAGTATTGACCCTACCGAAGGTGATCAGTTGCAGATTTTCCTAGAGAAAATCAAGCTGGGCATTGAGGGCGGTCGGGACACGACGGCCACCTTGAATATCGGTAGTGAGACTAACCGGCCCAATATCATGATCAATCTCAAAGTCAATCTCCCGGGTGGCCTATCCCCCTTAGAATGGGTGTTCCATCTGACTGCAACACAGCAGCCTCTTTTTGCAAGCCAGTTTACAGAGCCGCTGTTACAAGCACATCATTCGTGTATGCGGGAAAATGCCAGGCTGGCAGAAGTCATCAAGGAAAAGGACCATGTTATACAGAAGATGCTGGACAAGCTCGAGCAACAAGGTGTTGAGCTAGGCCAGGTCTTCCCGCAAGCTGTGAGCAAAGGGACCAAGGTCAATCGAGAGCAAGCTGAGGCGAAAGTGAAGAGCTTAGCCGTGTTTGACTTTCGCAGCCAGCATGGTGCGAGTGATGAAGTCTTGCAAGGGACAACGCCACTCGTGGAGAGCATATTTGGCGATGCGGCCTCGCATACCGTCAGTATTACCGCTGCCGCCAAGTCTCAAGCGCCAGAGATTGCTTGGTGGGAGAGCAGGAAAGGGGAGATGGTCGGTCTCTACGGCCAAATCCAGTCGAAGCCGGTCCCAGTTCCCGTCAATTTCAGAGATGATACCACAGGTGATGAAGATGACTTCGATGATGTGTCGTCACAAAAATCTATAATTCCTGACAGCCATCCATCACACTCGGTACCTGGTGGTCCGAAGAACCAGAAGGATATCAGCATCATAGGCGGGAAAGCTCCAATATCTACATCGGATGCTAAGATGAAGGATGAAGACGAAGATACAAGCGATGGCGCGCCCGTACGTCCACATTTCAGTAGAGGTGCTGAGAATGTGAGCCAAAAAACCAAGACCGTTGACAAAATTGGCAAAAATAAAGCATTTTTCCCACAAGGTGACAGTGACACCACAGACGATGAAAAGCCATCCGCATCCCCTGCCAAGAATGCTGATAGAGTTGATGGAACAAAGACTGCCTCCTCAAGCGGTGATGCCCGTACCAATGGTGAGGACATGGAACCATTTCCACCAAAGAAAAAAGGTGGGCTGGGCACGGTTGGCAGGAAGAACGCATCTTCAAAGCCCGATGATAGTGATACCACGGATGGAGAGTCAGATCGACCACCGCCGAAGAAGCAGAAAGGCAGGCTCGGCAGAATAGGTGGAAAGAAAGCTAATTCCTCTGCTTCTTCGTCAGAAGGCGATTCGTCTCCCATCGGAAAGCGAGGAAAAGGAACGGCAGGTATTGCTAGCACGAAAAAAGAAGTTACGCCGTCACCGTCAACCGCCAAGAACTCACCTGAGCCAACAAAAGGCACAATGGGGAAGGTCGATGCTGTAAAGCATCAGAATAAGCGTCCCCCAGTCGAAGTAGAACCGACGGCTGAAGAAAAAGCAGACCAAAAGAGGTTAGAGCTCAAGAGGGCTTTAGAAGAGAAGAGCAAAGCGCCGGCTAAAAAGAAGAAGAAGTTCTAGGCTCATCCAGATGACAAGACGTCGAATGCATGTGAGTTTATCATGTAGCAGTGCTCATAACATAACCCGGTGGTCACTAGGACGTTCTTGTCAAGGCCTCCCTAATAACGCCAGAGCCGATTCTCAAGTCGCTCGTCAACATTTGAACGACACTCAACTATTGCTGTTTTGATGAGGCGGGAAGGAGTTCTAATGAGATGCACAGATCAAGGTTATCTTTAAGTTGCAGGTGACGGTGTCCGTACACCTCTCAGTGCTTGTGCTTGATATTGGTTGACACAATGAGCACCAATTAGGTTAGAGGAAGAGGGCGTTGTCCTTGGGAGCCTTAGATTTCCAGATCATGATCGGTGTCGCGAGACCAACGTTGTGGGTCACATTTTTGCAGGGGCATGATCATAACACGTTCCGTTCCAACATGGCTCAATCCATCGTCGTTTGGACATTCATCCAAGAACACTGTGTGAGGTTCTCCTATCGATGAATCATCTTCGCCTTTCGGCAGGTACCATGAAGATGTGGATCTCTCGACATTCGGGGTTCAGAGACTCAAGCGATATACTTGATTGCTCATGTTGCTTCAATGCCCGGCCTGGCATCTCAGGAGCAAGAAAGCACGAGCGATTATTGAGAGTCTTCTACATATGCCTGAGACTAATTTTAAGGAGCTTGATTATAAATAGGTGGAAAATTTCTTGGATACCATGGCAGCAGGGTGCCTGCGTTCGAAAATCAAGATTCAATCTCATCCTTATTCCGTGATGTCTTGGAGAGTTGGTAGAACCAACGATAGCAAATAGTTTGGCCTAGAATGTATTAAGCAGACGTGTAGTTGTGCAGGCATTCCTGCGATGCCTTTTAAGGCTTCCCATTTATCAAAGTGAGGCGAACATCGCGTGGTCCAAACTGACGTCCGTTCTGCACGTATAGCCTCGGATCTCCACGTCTGAGGGGCCTATCTCTTTCTATCTGTAAGTTACGTTCGGCCGGAGAGATCTTGAGCAACATTGCCTGAACCTGAAAGATTACTCTTCACTTCGTGTTATTAACCTTGACCATGCCGTATCTAGATGCTATTAAATACAATGAAACATTGCTCAACGCCGCTGCCCTCGCAGCCGCAATGCCACCCTTGGGTATCTTTAAAACGCCGATGGAATCCAATGCAAGCGAACCAGCCAAATCGGACGACAGGATACAAGCCTACGCAGGTCCTGCTTCACCAGGGGTAATAATCTTTACGCTCTTCTTCCTCTCTAGCCCCGAGATCCCCAATGCAACGCGGACCCCTTCGACCGCCTTACTCTGTGCAACCTCTCTCGCATCGCGCCTCACTCCCCTCCCCCCTCTATTACTAGCCTGTCTTGCATTTTCTCTCACCATGAAGTCTAATTCTTTTTGCTTCGCCGCCTTCTTCTCTTCTGCTCGGGTGTCACGCCAGGAGCCCGGCAAACACGGGTGCAAACAGCCCTCCAGAGGACAACTGCCGCCTGAGTGCGTCGCTCCGTCTTCATCACCTGCGCCTTCATGCCACGCTGCCATGCACATAGTATGACCGCCGTGGCCGCAGCCTGGACAGTGCCACCAGAGAACGTTGTCGATCGGATTCGCATCCTCAAAGTCGAGGTCATCTGTATGCCGCTGTAGGCAAACGACACAGCCGTTGGTGGATTGCTGGCAGCGGGGACATCGCCAATGGGAGTCAGGAATCGTGGGATCGTTCTCCAGGGGTTTGCGGCAGTCTGTGCAGAAATACCCAACGTTCACTTGTTCTTGTGCCATGGCGAAGACGTTGGGATATTTGGGGACACAGAGATTACGTAACATCGATGCTTCGGTGAAGAGCCGCATGTTTTGGAGACGACTGTGGTATTGTGCAAGAATGGCCGAGGCTTGAATATCGTCTATGGCACCGTCCGGGAGAAGAGGCCGAAATAGTAGTATCATGGCAGACGCATTTAGCGCGCCGGTTTGAGCCTCGAATGTAATGGATCGCTGAACAAGCGTCGTGGGATCCAGGGGAGACATGAGAAACTCAGGATCATTTGGCCATGGCAAGAAATCGCTCTCGATTATATTAGGATCAATAGAGGGTGATGCAGACCAAGGACTGATCGATTCCTCCACATCGCCTGGTGCTCGCTGATTCTTGGCTGTTGATCGAAATGAAGCCTCCTGGATGCGAAAAATAGGAGGTGTTGGTGCAGTCCTCGGCGCATCTTTTGGAGATGAGCGATGTGCATGAAAGGAACTTGGAGCATAGTTCTCGCCTGAGCTATCTGTGGACATCGTGGGGGCACCCGAATCAATACTCGCGCGATGATCAGCTTGCATGGAGTAGCTGTTTTCCCAGGTCGACACTCTTTCTCGTAACGAGAATGAGTCATTCCTGCCTTGACCATCGCTGTCAGACGAGTTCATGAATTTGCCTGGCTGTGAATCCCCAGAGGTTGAGAACATTGCGAAGCTTTCTCCGGAATTATGCCGTTTAGGCTGCATTCGCTTAGCGATCTCGCTATTTTCCGAATACTCCAGTCGAAGAGGAACTCTTTTGGGAGGTGCTACGAAGTCAATTGCAGGAGTGAAGGATTCCATGCCATAAAAGTCGTATCCTTCCATGCTTGATGTGGCCTGATCAGAAGTTTGACTTTCTGATCCTACCGTAATAGGTTCCGATCCATTCGAATGTGCCGCTTCTGGAAGGCTGAGAACATCATCTTCAATTGGCAACGGTTCATACATGGACCTCCGTGCTTCAAGAACAACGGGGTCACGGACAGGACGCACTAATGGTGTTGCAACATTAGAGGTGCTCTCCGATTCTCCGTTAACAAAGGTCTTCGTGGCTGGATGTAAAGGGGATTCATATGGCGAGCTCGCTCTTGGGAATCTCCGAGGCGTTTCCTCCCCTTGGTTCCTAGAAGTGGGAGTTGGAGATGGCGATGGAGATTCCTTGGAGTCTTTCGGGGCCTCGAGGGTTGTCAGAGATTTCCCCATTGCGAGTCGATATTGACGGTGATAACTTGCACGTCTTGACAAGAGGAGACATATTGTATACCCAAGCAGTCGCCAGGTCTGAGCTAACCGATAGTGAGAAGCACCCTCCGCCGTTCTAGCAAAATACTCCACAGTCGAAGCCACTCTCTCCTGCAATGGAGCCGGCACGTAGATGTCGGTCTGCATGGCCGACATTTTAATCATATGCCTCAAGTAGCGATTTGAGAAATACTGGTAAGTGGATTTCTTAGCTATAGATGGAGCTTGACCTATCGCCATAGTCTGCCGAGGCTTGAACAATCCTGTGATATTCACCGCATCTTCAAGGTTCATGGCATTGCTGTCCACCATGCCCGTATGGTTCGGAGGGGTGGTACTCATCAACGGGGTTTGCTCTTTGTGTCGTTTTTTTTTCCACTGCCTTGGTCCCAAAAAACTTCCAACGCCATCGTCCTCAGAATCACTTCGACTTCCTGCGAGTTGAGATTTGTTGGCCGTATGATAGTTCGTTGCACTGTCTGGAGAATGTACAGATGGCCGAGGTCTTGGCGGAGGAGGCCGTTCGTCCAAAAGCATCAGCACATCGCCCGTTGGCGAGAAGGCAAAAGTCGAGAGACTACGACTGTCTATAAGTGGTGGCACTGATGCAACCTCTGTTTGCGTAAAATTCCCTTCTCTGTCAGCACTCCATAACAGGCCGCGAGGAGTCCAGAGAATGCCAGTCGGTGAGCTATCCCACCGCTCAATTTCCTTGTATGGCATGCCTGGTCTTGCTAAGTCCCATAAATGTACAGCCGCGATGCGTGATAGCCTGGAATCATCATAAGAGACCGCAACCTGAGCTGCTCTGCCTTTATTTGCAGGACGCCATGAGATAGCAGAAACCGGAGCTGGTGTTGTAAACGAGTAGCGAGGCTTCTGTCCCCTTTCCGCGGTCTTTGAAACATTCCAAACATGGCAGTGTTGATCGATGCCGCCACTGATAAGGTGGTCTCCATCTGGGTGCCAATCTATCGCATGACAGGCGTATTGATGGGCCGTAATCTTGAGGATTGGTGCGGTGGGCTTCCGTACGTCCCATTTCTGAACCACTCCAGCGTCGGTAGAGCATGCAAACTCCATCCCATCTGTCGGGGACCATTTGACATCTCTGACAGCATCTGCATTGCATTTGTACGTGTACCATGGCCGGAAAGTTGGTCCATTTCGACCCATTACGGGTGTCCGTAAATCAAAACTTTTAATTGTCCCATCTTGACTTGCGGATAACAGCCAATTGCCCTTGAATCGGTTGATATCAAGTTTATGCACTTGGCGGGCATGTTCGTGGATGCGCACATACTCAAGTCCCTCCCCAATCCGATTGAGGTCATAGAGCGTAATCCTTCCATTTCCACACGCAGTTATGATGGTTGTATCGAGTGCCTGGTGCGACCATTTCACTGCTCTGATATTGAGGAGGTCTGCAGTGGCAGCACTGGGATCATGAGCAGTCGCATAAGAAGAAATTATGGAACGTAGGTCCACGTCTTCAGCGATCGTTGATCCATCAAGCCTCAAAGTCTTGAAAATTTTCTGGCCTGCTATAACGACCCGTTGTGAATCCGGAGAGCGATCTAGACAAGCAACAGGTGTCCCGGTCTTGAATATGATATTTGGGGACGCGCCGGGTCTGGGCTGTGGTGAAACGGGAGTGTTGCTATCGACAGATTCGTTTCTTGTTGATACAGGTTGTCCAAGCAACTTTCGCATTATTTTGCCTTTGTTCATATTGGCAAACAGTTCGCCATTACGGCATCACAACATGCAAGCACATTAGACCTGGATCTAGGCATGAAACTGTTCGCCCCCATACTCATAAGTCGGCAGCGGCAGAACTTCTGGTAGCTTCACCTCATCGTTCACCGCCCTGTTTTGATGCGCATACACCTTCTCCCATTTATCACACGAGTTTCTTCTAGTTGTTCGAGACGGATTAAATATTCTGTGAAGCGCATGATAAAGAGGGGCTATGCATAAAAAGAATGAATTACCTTGTAGATGACCCAGTCTATCAGCCCAAATGATTTCCACCGAATTTAGAACGTACGTGATGAAGACGATAAACAGTTCTGTGGATGGCAGAACCATTATTATCTACAGCGTCAGGCAGAGCGGGAAGAGCCCCGCCCGCCCGCATTGCCCGCATCGAGGTCACTGCGTTTTGCAGTTTATCCTTGAGCTTGCCCAACGTCACTGAATAGCATAAAATAATAGCCAGCAGCATGAGTGCGGACGACGCAACCTTCCTTGACACCGTAAGATGAATGTTATACGCATATATCACTTACTAATGCATGGGCTAGCTTGCTTCTGTCCCAAATGATATTCGCAAATACTCGAATGAGGTAGCTGATTATGTTGATAAGCACCTCGAGAAAGCATCAAACACATTACGAGAAGTATTATCGACTTCGCCATGGATTCCAGAATCTGCTCGCCCTCGCCCCCCTCCTCGACCCAGAACTTTTGTCGAGTCCGCCACGCCTACGTCAACTTTTATTAGACTACACGAATGGGTTATGAATCACAAGTTTTTGACCACCATAATAGTGGTCTCCATCGGAGGGATCACATATTATGTTGTGAAACGGAAGTCGCCAAACAGAAAGAAGAGGCGCGCAAAGAAAGCAAGTAACGGTGCTCGGCAAGAAGTTGTGGTTGTCGCAGGCTCTCCCTCCGAGCCTCTTGTGCGGTCTGTTTCTCTGGATCTCGAGAGGAGAGGGTATATAGTTTATGTTGTATGCCATACGGTGGAGGATGAAATTATTGTGCAGAACGAATCGCGGCAAGACGTTAAGCCATTGATGATTGATATTGTTGATGTGAGCCAATCTCCTCTTATCTCTCTGAATAACCTGCTAATGAACGCCATCTAGCCCGAAAGTGCCAGGGCCTCAATTGAACGTTTCACAGCTTTTCTACAAACACCGCATGCCGCGTTTGCCGGTGCAAAATCGCATCATCTGATTCTTCGGTCTCTGGTCATCATTCCCCATCTCACCTACCCAACGAGCCCAATTGCGACCTTAGCCCCCGCCATATTGAGTGATCTCATGAACACTCGACTCTTGACGCCAATCCTCACCACACAGGCGTTTCTTCCTCTGCTCACCTCTTTGTCCCTCATGCACCCACACCACCATGCTAAGGAACCTGCACCAAAGCCCTCGGTTCTCGTCCTCACACCATCTATTATCCCATCTCTCAACCCTGCGTTCCATGCACCTGAATCCTTGCTTGTCGCAGCTATGTCATCCTTCACTTCAGTCCTACGCTCAGAGCTGTCGCCACTAAACATCCCAGTCTCGCATCTACAACTTGGTACCTTCGACTTCTCATCGTTCTCTCCTCACGGCCGTCAAAGCCAGCACACCTTTCAATCACAGCGGGCAGAAACGCTCAAATGGGATGATGTCACAAGAGCCACTTATGGCCGCAACTATGTAAACCTAAGCGCTGGTTTAGGTGGGGTAGGAAAGGGTAGTAGTCTTCGAGAACTCAACAATGCAGTCTTCGATGCTATATATGTTGGCAAAGCCCGTACTATTAAGGTGGGAATGGGTGCTGGCATTTATGGGTTTGTAGGGCGGTGGGTGCCAAGTGGCCTTGTTGGATGGATAATGGGGCAAAGAAGTGTTGAGATCGTTCAAGACGCAAGTCATATGTTTGGCCGACTACTTGGAAACGGAGACGAGTCCTCGAGTGATGGTCTTGGAAGCCCTCTGTTAAGGAATAGCCGTCCGACAAGTCCCGAGGGCCTAGGGGCCAGCGGATATGTATATCCAGAACGAGCGTAAGATAACAGGCAGGCATAGGCGTTCTTGGAATGGGAATGGGAATGGGCAGGTTACAAATCTACACTCTGGGAAATAATCGGGATAAGGGCACAGGGAAGCCCTCTCCAATCACTACAGAATCTTAAATTAGTCACACACAGACTAGGTTCATATAATCAACTTCCGAAAACAAAGAGTATACCTGTAGGCCCTGTTCTTCATTCACAATTTATCTGTTTGCTCAGTCACTTGGATTTCTCTCAGTGCCGTTGCAGACACCTCGTCACTTTGTCATCTTACATCTCCTAGCGGTGTTACAATGCCAACAGTAAGTCAGTGACCACCTTAGTACGTTATTGCAAAGATAACTCCAGCAGCGGCGTGCCTTTCGCACTAATGAGAGAGCTCCCTTCCTGCTAACGTTGGATACCATTAGGGAGGTTTCCCTGACGGCGACCTAGCGTGGTAGAGTATCTGGTAGTAGTGGCGACTTCGATCCTTAAGCCATATCTCTAGTAATGTCCCCTTCCTCTCTGACTCCTCTGCTGCCCTCTTGAAGCACGTCCTATCCACCGCCCTCTTCCTCTCGCAGCGGGATCTCCACCAGTCTGCGCCAACCACTTCTCTCGTTCTCTCTCCTCCTCCATCGCCATCTTCTCATTCAATATCCTCTGCTCTTCCTCTTTCTCTTCCTGTGTCTTCTCAATCTTAACCTGCGGCTTGCCTAGCTTCTCGTCTGACGGGAATCGCGGGTGCGCATTTTTGCAATTCGGTCCATCGGGACAAAAACCGCAAAGGTAGAATGGGCAAAGTGTTCTTCGTAGGTGGCGCTTGGCGCATCGGGGACCAAGCGGACAAAATCCGCGGACGTAGTGTGGACATGCACCTACTCTTGTTTCAGGGTCGGTATGTAGGTATAAGCACTCATCTATTCCAATTAGCGACCTTTCTACAATGCAATCTCAGTTGATAAGGATAGACAAACCTCCATTAATACAGTAGCCCATCTTCACCCAACTCGAGCAATCCGGCATGCCTCTCAAGTTATACTCGTGTAAGAACTCGCACCCCTCCCCTTTCTTACACAATCCTCGGAGCCAATGCTTACATACCAGATTCTGAAAATTGTTATTGCTCGAAGACGGAGGGTGTTTGTCAGGGCAGGCGTTGCCGAGCGGACAATGCCCTTGCACAAAGGCTTTGCATGTTGGCCGATTTGGTGAGATGCCGAGGCGGTGAGTTTTGAGCAGGAAGGGGGTGAAGGAGAAGGTGTATTGGGGAGCTTGGTGAGAGAGAATCTGGCGCGCGAGGTCTGAGGGATCAGGGCCAAACGAAACAATGGGTTGATCTGCCGACATGGTAATGTCTCCCATTTTGAGCGAGGGTGTGGCGCTTCTCACAACCTCTCTTGTAAGCTGAGCTTCTGGAGAACCGGTAAGGTATTGCGCGGAATCTTTATCATGAGGTTGTCTAAATGCGATAACCGGGAGGTTGCCCTGGGTCGGCTTCTCAGCCTTGTACTAGACCGTTTTGGGAAAGCCGTCTTATTAGTCATAAATCGGGGGATCATGAATCTCAACCCGGAACGCTTCCTAACTTTTGATGCCTCTCTTTGCAGGATATGATCGATCGGTGACGTGCCTTAAAACCGTTGTGATAAGATCTTTTGTCCGCCGCAATACAACGTGCTCATGCAGTTGTGGGGCACAGATCCTCGACGCACGGGCTTTGATATGTTCAAGTCACCTCCAATACTGCACAAGTGCCAGAAGAACCCGACCAGGACAGAAAATCACGCTAGATGAGGTGGCACAAGGTCAAGTGACTGTAGATCCATGTACTTATGTTAATATCATTTCGTTCTTAATGTATGCAAATTTGGTAATGCCCGTTGGCTGGTGGTAGCTTATGGCGGTGAGGAGAGAACGAATGTGGGAAGAGGAGGCAATAGTATTTTTAAACTTATCAGTTGTCATATTTGAACTTGAGAGTTCAAATATCACGTAGGATGAATCCCGAAGGTGGTAGAAATTCGGTTGGCTGTACCCAATGATCTTTGGCGCTCAGGAGCCCTTTTCTTCTTGCCGTCATGTCCACGACCGCATCATAGATTAATCGCAGTCACGTTTATCTCTCCTCCAGCGCCTCCCGAGAAACGGGTATCCCGAAGATCTGGTGTGTTGCCAATGAGAAGCATAACGGCGTTCTGTGGGTCTATCGTGTCCTTCAAGTGCGGGACGTCAAATGATTGACTACTAGGTTGAATGAAGGCTGCCCACGTATCAAGAACTGTTTCAGCGCCTAATGCATCGGTAAGCTGCAGTAGTAAGAGGTCCGCTGCTACGGCTTTGGAACTTATTCCCTGGACTCAACAGATAGTTTGGGTGATGATGGCTCAAGAGTTTCCTGTGCTTCAGCACATCCGTGAGCCTCTAGGTCGTGCTGGCCGACGACCGTGTGGCTAGATTGTTATATTTAAATGTGGCAGTTTTGATGGCTGAGAAAGCAAACCTTCGTGAAAAGGGCATGGACTAGATTTCTGCTGTAGGATACCTCGGAAAACGGCCGTGTTGTCGGCAATGTTTCCTCCGACAAAACGAATTAGGGGTAAGCAGTAAATCATTGCTGCAAGTCACTAGGTAACCTTAGAACATGCACGTCAACCAGCCAACCACTTTTCAACCTCGATCAGATCTAGCGATGTCATCGACCCTGTATCAAAAACCAACCGACACAGAATACCTTTCCTCTATGCCACAGACTGACTCTCGGCAAGTATTGCGAGGCGGGCGGTCTCGAGACGATGGATTACCCCAGCCTCTTCTGATTCAACATCCTTGAAGTGCATCCGAGCTATTCCACAGCATCTATAACCCGTTTATTAGTCATCTGCTCAATGCTTCCGAGTTATATTATTGCCAGCTGGCATAGGTACCACTCATGGCACGATGGACAACCTCTCTTACCGATTCCGGCCCAATGCAACCATCACATCAATTCTGGAACGGGAAGATAGAGTTTATTTGGTGCGCCTCCTGCCGCTGTCAGCTGTCAAACGCCTGGATGGAGTCAACGTCGATGACGTTCAGACTTTCATAGATATTATTCTACCGAGAGTCTCAAAGGACTGACTGCAGCTAATTATATGTGTGGTAAGCACTTGTTCATCGTCAGGCCGAGGCGTCCCATGCAGATGCCTTGATCTAGCCGACCGTCTCTACTCAACGAGTCAGCCACCCGCTCTTCTCCTCCCATGGTGGCTTTTCATGATTCTCATTATCAACGTCTACGATGAGCGGATCTCCGACGGAACCGCCAGAAGTCTAATATGTGGACGGTCTGGCCTCCACCCTTGGGAATTCTATCGACGATCTGGCTGACATTTAGCCGATACAACTGCTAGCTCTCCACTCCACCTAGAACTGCATGAGCGCGTCGTGCTAATGCATGGTTTTCCCCAAGCCGGCCGAAGACGCTGTCCCTAACCATGCCAGCCACGATTAGTCCACATTTCCATTTTCGATAGGCCAGCCTTCCGTGTGTCTTCTACCGCTACTCTCGATCACGTCTGTGTGATGCGGATCTGTTGAAGAAGGGGTCCAAACCTGCACATGGGAGCCTTCGACGGGAATCATATCCCAAATATGCTGAAGCAAGCCTGGTCTACTGCACGGAAAATCTACCACATGGCTCAACCAGGAACATCGTACCGAACCCATGCAGATGTAAAGATAGGAACGAACTCAAAGGAAAGCCACTTATATAATTGTTTGATCTGAGAGTGGCCTTTTTGGGCGCGCCGCCTAAGTAGTGTAGCCGCTGTCTCTTAAGCTGAAGACTTTCCTCTGGACTCGTTCTTTCCCATTAAATCTTCCCCACACATCCTCTCGACGAAATCCACTTTTAGAAAGAAAGGACAGCTGTGGATGCTACCACACCTGACCACTCTGGAAGATCTACGCCAAATCTCTCTATCCATCCAAACGATGCAGTGGGAACTATACACTCCTTCACAAATTCCCATTGTCCCAGTCCAGCGGTATCCGCTCATCTCCAGATCTTTCTTATTTTGCTCTGCTTCGTACCGGCGCGTGGGTGAATCCAGGCTAGTGAAGCCAGGAAAGCCGCCACTACACGCAATACCACGTCGTTCAAATTCCACAAAATCCTATGAAACATACCTCCCATCTTACCTTTCCTCAGCCATAGGAGAAGCATATTATCCGCAACTAGGACTGCCTACCCAATCTTGACGGCAAGTGCTAGAAATGGCCTCCTATGGACCTGTTCCTCCACCCGGACGTAACAATCCGATCCGGCGGCCGTCGCAACCGTCGATAGACCAAAGCATCGATAATCTCATAATCAAGAACGCTGTGTATTACCCAAACTACAGAGTGTATCGAGGCGACACACCGGCTTCCATGAACTACAACTGCATCAGCCATGTCTTCTACGCTTTCACTCATGTCGCCACTGATGGGCGAATATTCGTTAGTTTCAGAACACTTTCAAGGTGGATATGTGCTAAGCAAGCGGATAGTTGAGCGATGAATGGGCAGATGCGCAGATGAGAGTCGATGATGCTGTAGGATGTTTAGGATCTTTCATGCGCTTGAAAGAGACACATCCACATCTCAAATTGATTCTCTCCGTAGGAGGCGGTGCGGCAAGCCAAAACTTCGCAACTGTGGCAGCCACAGCTGCTACTAGAGATAATTTTGGACGCTCTGCAAAAGGACTGGTCGACGCATCGGGCTTCGATGGCATTGACAGTCGGTATCCCATTTCCGTGTAAGCCTGAGCACTAACATATATATAGTTGATTGGGAACATCCGACGGATGCAGGGCAAGGTCGCGACTTCCTCTCCCTCCTCGCAGCAGTTCGACTTCACCTTCCAGATGATAGCTATCTGCTCAGCGCGGCGCTTCCGGCTGGCGCCTGGGCACTGCAACACATTGATCTCTACAAAGCAAAGGATTATCTCAGCTTCGTGAACCTCATGGCATATGACTTCACTGGATCCTGGACTAACGTTGCTGGCCACCATGCACAGCTCTTCCCAGCGGTGCCAGGCGAGCCATCTGGAAGTGCTGCAGTGGACTACCTGATTGCGAGAGGCTTTCCTGCTAAGAAAATATTGTTAGGGATTCCCGCTTACGGAAGAAGCTTCTTGGGAGCAGATGGTCCGGGTCAGGCATACTCTGGGCATGGTGGAGAAGAAGGGACGTTTGAATACAAGGTGCTGCCTCGTGCTGGGGCGGAGGAGATCGTAGATTCGAGGGTTGGCGCAGCCTTCTGCGTAGGTGGTGACGGAGGGTTTGTCACTTACGATAATCCAGAAACAGTTAGGATCAAAGCTGGGTATTGTAAGGAGAAAGGCCTTGGAGTAAGTGGCTGTCTCGTCTTCACTCAATGATTTCAGTTCGTTTGACAACAGCAGGGGTTATTTTACTGGACTGGCACCGCTGATGCGCCACCTGGCCCAAGAAGCCTGATCCTGGCTGGGTTCAAGGCACTGCATGAAGGATGAAAGAGCCGAGACGTGCTTTTACGGTTTCGATCATGACGCAGAAGTTTGAAGCATAGCATTTGCAGGAGCAGCGTTAGAATGGCGCTTAAAATGGTTGGCCTTTTGCGGAGCGCATTCCCGCACGCAGCGACTTCAATACCTAATACTCATGTAGTGAATTTCTAGTTGCAGTCGCAGAACGCCATCGGTGACACAAGATTTCTCACTACAACGGTACAGATCTTTTTGAGTCTCGCATCCCCAACTTAATCGTACGATAGTGTATGTGAGTCTATCCTTGCTTTTGATTAGTTGCCCTATTGGTGGAAGTTTTTCTTATGTGTCTATGTTTACTACATGTTCGTTTTGTGGGGTAAACATGACTTGTTGCTTGTCGCGGCACGGACGAGCTGATCCAGCACAGCGGATCGATTATGCACATTTGCGTGCTATCGTTTCTTCATAAATAACGCATAGGTCTATAACGAGCAGGCGTTTAGAGCGGGTCGCATAACGTGGTATGCATATGTCCTAGTATGCCTGACCAAAGCGGGCACGCCTAGCATCACCACCACTATGAGCCACGGGTAGGCAGTGCTTTCATTCTTATCTTGATCTACGCTGCGCGCAATGTTCGCATGCTTTTGGGGTCATATATACAGTAAGTATCGTGACGCAGCTCCGCGTCCTGCACACTCATTTATGAGAATCACGTGATGTATCATAGTATATTTCCAGCGCAACCGCGAACCTGGTTCAGATAAGCTTTGGGCGGCTTTCCCCAACACGGCCACACCTTACCCGTGATCAAGCAGCTTTGTGTAACGCTGATGCACCCCGTGGGGTTGGGTTGCGAGGGGGGGGAGGTGGTGCCGAAACAGGCCGGTAAGGAAGTCATCTTTCTTTTGGGGTGAGTACCCCACAAATCACACGACCACGTTTGGACGAGAAACATGTCATATTGAACATCGCCATCTCGCCCTGCGTGACTCTGACCTCAGGCTCTGGTGAGCCTTGTTACCTTCGTCTTTCGCGCTTGGAAATATCATCTACTTGAAACTGGCACACATCTGGGGAGGTGATATGCTTGTTACGTAGTGGAATGGATCAGAGGACTTGTTTTGATATTGATCATGTTGTTTGCTTCGATGTGACGCAAAGTTCTATATAAGGGTTTGAGAAGGGCGGAGTTCTGATTTGGCTCACTTGTTCGCACACCGTCACTCAAAGATATATGTATATACAGAATCAGAAAAAGTAGGCACGAATCGATGCTGCTCTTGAGCTTGCTGCTTCTTGTTATTTTCTTTCCTACTGCTTAATCTTAATTACCCATGTCCTTCCTCCTCATTGCTGCTCCTCGCCATGGGTAGTTGTTTGTCCAGAGCTAGGTCAGTCGTAACTGGAAGAACTGTGGACGTTGCGAGAACTACGGACTCAACCCTAACTATCGCGCTCGAAAATCAGACCTCGTCCAGCAACGTTTATGCATATATCACCGGCCTCGCAATCGAACAAAACAACGCCATCTTTCTCCTCCAAGCCGACGGCAAGACTCCATATTATCCTACATCACCCAATACCACAGGTCAGCCTCTTGCTGTCAACTGTGGAATTAAGCTTGGCGCCCCTGGCTCACGCATACTTGTTCAGATTCCTCGCCTGGCTGGTGGGAGAATATGGTTCTGTGTCAACGACACTCTGACATTCCTTCTCAACCCAGGTCCAGGACTTGTCGAGCCTTCGGTGAGCAATACAGCTGACCCAAACTATAAAAGGTTCTGGGGCTTCTGCGAGTTCACTTTTAACAGCATAGAGCTCTTTGTTAATATCAGCTATGTGGACTTTGTGAGCTTGCCCATCAAGCTGAATCTGCTGAACACCTCAGGCACTTCGCAAAGTGTGCAGGGTATTCCGATGAACGGTCTGCAGAGTGTCGTGCAAGCACTGATAGCACAAGGTGCCAAAGACGGACAAGGGTGGGAGAGGCTCATCATAAGGGGGACGGATGGGAATGTTCTGAGAGCCCTGAGCCCGAACACGGGAATCGTGATGGATGGGTCCCTTTTCCACGGGCTCTTCACCGACTATGTCAATCGGGTCTGGGCGAAATATCGTACCACATCATTGAAGATCAATACACAAGCGCAATGGGGAACCGTCTCCAGCAATGTCACAGACGACCTCCTTACCTTTCCAGGTGTAGGGACTTTCTCCCGCCCGTCAGCAAAAGATATATTCTCCTGTTCCACTGGCCCCTTCGCCGTCACCAGCCCAGCAATGGGCAATATCGCCGCCCGACTCGCAGCAGCGTTCAATCGCTCCACGCTTCTCATCGACGGAACACATCCGGATGTGGAGAGGGTGGCACAGTATTACAAGGAGGCGGCGACAAATCATTACTCACGGATTCTGCACGAAGTGGAGACCGATGGGAGAGGATATGCGTTCCCCTATGATGACGTCGGGAGCGGCGCGGACAGCGACCAGAGTGGAAGCTTAGCTGATGGACAGCCGAGTCTTTTGACGGTTAGTGTAGGTGGTGGGAGTTTTTAATCGAATAGAGGTCACGAACTCTGGGATAGAAATGTGTTTGTAGAGTGCCAAGCTATTTTTTTTAGATGAGGAAGAATTGAGAGGTGGGTTTGGGAGTGGTTGGTGATTGTATCTCTCACTCTTGACTTGGCGCAGGCGGTGATGTATCTGGTTGGCAACAGTCTGAGACTTGAGAGCGAAAGCCCCACGACAGTGGCATATATAACTTTATGGAGTCTCTTCGCGTTACGGGCCGTATTGGGCGTTTTATAGAGTTTCTCTTGATTACCTTGGAATCTTGAAATCAGTAAACCTCGATTCTTTTAGCCTTTCGTTGTCTACATCAATCTTTCTTGCCTCAGCTCAAAACACAGCTCTTTGACAAGCTCCGAAACTTTGTCGGCATGACGCATTTTTCCTTCGGAGGCTTAAAGGTCAGCCCTATTGAATTATCATCCTACCATAAATGGAAAACAGACAGAGGCGGTGGGATGGTCAAACGTAGTTTAAAGAGGATAGCGAATTTATTGCATTGTCTGTGAAATTCAGATATGACCGGCTGGCCCAAACTAAGCGAGCCGATAAAAGGGGCTGCGACGCGTAACTCCGAACTCTCTCTCTTCTTTATCCTTTATGTTGCACCTTGTTTCGCCAGATCGATCTCACCTTGTAAGCCTCTCATGCCGCGCCCTCCAAAATTCACAGGCAGCCCTCCTTATCGTATCCTTCTCAACCACCGTTCGCTCGTGGCTCATCCTCAGCTGCACGCCCAGCTCCGTGCCACCCTTATCATATCTCGGCCACACCGGCGCCTCCCTCAACTTATGTGTGTTGGGATCTCCGCTCACCACAAAGCTGGCCCAGTACGCATGCAAAGCCCTCCCCACCTCGGGATACTGCACGCTCGGGTCAGCCCAAGCATACTTCTTATCGGTGGCGTGATCGATGCCTCTGTATGCGGGCCGCGAGTTGTTGGTGTTGAAATGCATCTTGTAGACGGGAACCGAAGCGGAGGAAACGTGGATGGCGTTTTCTTGCGCTGCGCAGATGTACGTCATGTCGCTAAATATGTCAACGAGGCGGCTGTACTGGGCAGCGAAGTGGGAGGAAGCGTAGGGCGAGCACGGAGCATCTGGAGAAGGATACAGCTCGGTGATGACGTGGAGGTCGGCTTCGGTGAGGAATGGCGAGTTGCGCTTGATCCAGGCGAGGGCTTCGGAGGTGGTGGAGAGATTGGTGGGCGCGTAGAAGGCCCCTTCGTTGGTTGTGAAGCTGGTTAAAAGGGGCACGCGGTTGAACTTGCCTTGTGCCCAGGAACGGGAAGGGAGTTGAGGAACCAGAGGTGCCTCCGAAACTGGCTGAAACGGCCAGGTGACGCTGTATTCTGAATCTTGCCACATTTTGGTCGACACCCTCTCTATCACGGCGATATCGACTTTTCTTAAACAGTCTAGAGTTTTCTCGTCGTTGCTATTTCTGCTGCACCCAACAGCACTCAAGTACTCGTCAAATTGTGCCTGGTAGAGAGGATAGCTGATGTTTGGAAAAGCTCTTGTAGCAGGACCCCCAGATTGGATAATGGCTCCATTCAGGAGCGGTTTCCCATTTGCTTCCACATGCTGATAGTGGAAACCAGCACTGTGGGCTCCTGCGCTGAGTCCTCCAACTGTCACCCTCCCTGGGTCACCACCAAATTCCGGTATGTGCTTCCGCACAAATTTGAGAAGAGCATGTTGATCTCTAAGACCTAAATTCAGTAGGTCATGGTCTTTGAACAGCTTGGAAGGCAAGAATCCTAGGCTGTTCAACTATTCATTGTTAGCCTGGGTAACCTGGTACAGGGAGAAACCTTACCCGATAATTAAAAGTCACAACTATCAATGGCTTGACCGAAGAAGCTACAAAGGCGGCACCATCAAAGTCCAATGATGAACCATAGATGAAGCTGCCCTATCCACACAAATCTATTAGCATTGATCAGGCAAATGCAACCAGGAACATACCCCGTGCACCCACACCAGCACAGGCAGCGTTGCTCGATCTTTGGTATCCGCTGGCCGAAAAACATTCATGTATAAGCAATCCTCGCCCATTCCACTGAGATCCGGGAAGCTCTGGAAGTTGCTCGGTTGTACACAAATATTTCCGAATCGGGTCGCGTTTCTCACACCCGAAAATGCCAGCGGCTGGGCTGTTGGGGCGAAGCGGCTTGAGGCGACCGGCGGAGCGGAATATGGGATGCCGAGCCATGCTTGGACGGGCCGAGAAAGATCATGACCTGAGAGTGTTTGCGTGATGAGCGCTCCAGCGAAGGAGCCACAGGTAGGAAGCGTGATGGTGTTGTTGCTTTGGAGGCTTCCAAATAGAGGAAGAACAGAGAGGATTTTCTGAAACATGGTGAAGCTTATTGTTGTGAAAAGAACATTAGATATCTGGAGGGGAAGGTCACGCTTCACTGCGAGCTGGGTGTGAGGGACGGGTTCCCAACCCATATTGAAAAGAGGGGGACTTCAAACTCCAACCCCACCTTTCGGCAATGTATCATAGACCTATTTATCCGATCCGGTAGAGCTGCTAGAAAACAGGTGTGCAATTTTGTTGTGTGTTCCCCTCATCAAATCCTGAACGCCTCGCATAATAACCTCATTCAAATGTTCCACCAAGTGAGTTATACAGATATACAGGAGGAAATCACCAACGCCATTTGTACCTTGTCTACATAACTAGTCGCCTCCTTCTTCTCCTCCATCATCGTCACCGCGGATTCTACGTCCAGCGGAGCCTGTGCTGGGTTTCTTGGTCTTTCCACGGATATCTTGCCATGTTGCGCCGAATCTGCGGCCGGTGCTTGCCTAAGCTACATATTAGAATAATTGAATCAAATGAGATGCCCAATGCTCGAGCATAACCGAGATATTTAAGCCTCACTATAAGATGTACTTACCAGTAAACCCTCCTCCTCATCGGCTTCAGCATCCTCGTCCAACTCGCTCAAATTAAGCCTCGGTGTTCGGAACAGGGAAGTTATGAACACAATCAAGAAGACAGCCAAGAACGCGAACTGAGCCCAGAAAGCCAGAGCACCAAACACGGGAAAGTTCAAGGTCACTCTGTTCAAAAAAGTCGAGATCACACTCGGAGTGCAGACGTTCTTAGAAGCATCATCAGATGAGAGCTCTGAGCAAGGTTTGATAAGCTCTGGGTGCTTTGAGCAATCAGGCTGCGAGCCAGGGTGTCTTGGTGGGTTGCTGCAGAAGGTCTGGGCACCATAGATAGCGTATTGAGGAGCAACTACCATAGCCACTGCGTAATTGATAGCGAGCATGATTAAGGTCAACAAAACAGTAGCTATGAGAAGCGCCTGGGGTGTAGTATGCCCTTTCCTGATCTCGAAAATCCGTACCCACAGGAATCGAATTCCAATGGTAGCTAATCCGACCACGGAGCTGCTGAAGAAGAGCAATACTAGAAGCGCGATGAGAATGTAATCAACCGGGAAGACCTTCGATGATTTGACGAAAATCCAATTGATTGGTTGGAAAATGTTGATCCTGTTCTTGTTAGCAATTGCTCCTTTTTTTTTTAGCTTTCATTTACTCACCTTCCTAGGATATAACCACAGTGTTGCTTGCAAATAGAGTTTTTAGCTTTATCGATGCCAGTGATCAACATTGAGACCCAGACCACCACGGCAACAATAAGAAGTAAGATGCCCCCAATGAGCTTCAGTGGTCGGAAAACTGCACATACTTTCGTCCATGCTTTCATAATCCAGCTCTTTCCTTCGCCTTGAGCCTCTGCGGCAAGTCGTTCGCGACGAACCAGAGTCCGCTCCTCGCGAACCAGAGCCTCAAGCTCTCTTTGGTCTTTTGCAGGGATGCCACCATCCCGCCCAGCATTGCGACCTTCAAGCTGGCGCTGTCTCTCACGATTTTGCTCAAGTGCTGTAACGGTAGTTTCGGATAACTGTGGCGCACTGATGGAAGGCGCGGACTTAATAAAGGATATTGGTAGAAGAGCCAGCCCAGCAGCAGTATACAGGACATAGAGCAATGTACCCAGGGCAATAAGTAATCCTAGCGCAAAGGTCAAGGCACGCTCTCCATGGTTCTCTGCCAATAGACGTTTGAAGTAGTCTAAGTCGAGGTGTGCTCCGCTGCGATCTCTCGCTACCGGAACGAAAAAGCCAACAATGAAGAGGATGACGACAAGTGCGATGAAGATTACAGTGTACTTAAGCGCTCCAAAAAATCGTTGGCTGAATGTTTGCCTGCCTTCCTCTGCATCGACATCGTCATATTCTTCATAAAGAAAATATGTGAAAGGCACGACTAGCAGACATAGAACAGCATCGAAGCTATACAGAGCGTAGTACACGATCTTCAAGGTCAAGAGTATGTTATGAATCGTATCTGGCGTTGCCCAGTCCTTCTTTGCACCCAATTTTGTAGACGTAGTTGAGCTGACAAGTGCGATATCCACTGGTAGAAGTAGCACGGTTGCTAGTAATGAGGTCAAAGTGATTATAGCCACGGTTGAGACCAACGCCGAGCGCTCTCTCGGGGTCTGATATGTGTAGGTGAAGATGGCTGCAATGAGGGCGACAAGCACGACCGCAATTGCGTATGCCACCCATATAAAGGCGGTTTGAATGAGCGCCATGATCTCGAAAGCTTTTGCGCGGGTACTATCGAAAAGTCTTTTAATGCTGGAAACTGCTTGACGCGTCTGAATTAGCTTCTCCTTTCTCACGTTTCAGGTATGATTGAACAAACAACCACCGAACCATAAAAATCAACCCACCTCCGACTCACCACAGACGCAGTGGCGATGGCACCCTTGTTGAAAGTGATAATAACTACAACCGCAACTTGATCAGAGCGATGTTGGTGGTGGTGGTTGATAAATGATGTACTGGACGAACAGCTTGGGGTTGTGACGTACTTTGGTCTGCAAGCTTGAAGATCGACGGTAAATGCCAGGGTTGGAGCTTACCCCGGTCATTTGCTGTTGCTCTCACGCTAGACTACATTTAGATATTTGATACTCGTACAACAATCAACACCTTACCAGCTCACAGGCAATTCCACGGAACACGACGCGATGCCCATCACTCGTCCACGGCAATAATGCAATGCTATACGGAGCTGACACCTCCTACTGCTGTCACACACTCCTTGACTCTACCATTCATTGCCGCAGACGCGAAGAACCTTATCCTCGCAAAAACTTCTCTTCTTCAGATATTTACCTACAAGACTATTTCGTCTTCCTCCAAGAGTTCGCACCAGCGTGCGGGCGACACGAAACTGGTTCTCGTATCTGAATATGCATTGTCCGGCACAATCACTTCTTTGGTAGGAATCAGGATACCAGCGTCAAAATCTGGTGGAAAAGCGCTTCTGGTTGGCTTGAAAGACGCCAGGCTCAGCCTAATCGAATGGGATCCGGAGCGGCATGGACCGACGACCATTTCAATTCATTACTACGAGCAAGATGAACTGCAAGGAAGCCCTTGGGCACCAGATATTGGCAACTGTGTTAATTATCTGACTGTTGATCCAAATGGTCGATGTGCAGCCTTACGATTCGGGGTCCGAAACCTAGCAGTGTTACCCTTCAGCCAGAAGGACGATGATATTGATATGAACGATGGCTTTGACGAGGATCAAGCCCCGAAATTGGCAAATGGCAATCATTTAGAAGACTCCCCTCACGGTACATCTTTTGTAGTACAGCTATCGAAACTCGACTCGACCATTATTCATCCAATCCACCTAGCATTCTTATATGCCTATCGCCAGAATGCAACCTTTGGCATTCTCTCCTCTTCTTCATCACCAACGTCTTCCCTGCTTCACGAGAGGAAGGACCATATAAAATACATGGTATTCACGCTCGACCCTCAAACGAAAGAGTACATACCAATCCTTTCTATTAGCGGCTTGCCTTATGATTTGTTCAAAGTCATCCCATTGCCTTCGCCAATTGAGGGAGCACTACTGGTCGGCGGCAACGAGATCATACATGTCAACCAAGCCGGCAAAGCAATTGGAGTTGGTGTTAACCTATTCGCGAAGCATTCTACATCGTTTGGCTTGATCGACCAGTCGGAACTTGCTCTACGTTTAGAGGGTTGTATCATCGAACAGCTCTCGATTGAAAATGGCGAGATGCTAATTATCCTCCACACTGGAGCTTTAGCTATCCTGAGTTTCCACATGGATGGGAGCAATGTATCAAGCCTGAGTATACGCAAAGTCGCGGACGAGCTAGGAGGATCTATTCTTGCTGCTGGTCCTGCGTCAGCGAGCGCTTTAGGAGGAAATGCTATGTTTTTGGGCAGCGAAAATTCAAATTCCGTCATTCTTGGCTGGAGTAAAAAGTCTACTCAAAGTTCTCGTAGAAAGTCTCAGTTCGAGACGCCAGGTGGACTAGATGAGATGATGGTAGACGATGAGGAAGAAGAAGAAGAAGAAGACTTAGATGACGACTTATACGGTGATAGTTCTGCAACGCTGCAGACCACGACAAATGGGGGTAACCGACTGAACTCAGCAAACAGTAAAACCGGAGACTATGTTTTCCGGATTCATGACAGTCTTATCAATATTGCACCCATGAGTGATGTAACATTAGGAAAGCCTGCTGCTCCTCTCATCAAGGGCGAAAGACTCATCTCTGAGGATGTTCGAAGCGACTTACAACTGGTTGCAGCTACAGGTTCTGGGAAGGCAAGTTCTTTGGCAGTTTTCCACCAGAATATTCAGCAAAAAGTTATCGGGCGCTTTGACTTGCCAGATGTACAAGGGATATGGACTATCCATGCAAGCAAGCCAGTCCCATCTGGTGCACAAGCGAATCAAGAAACGATGACGACGAGGGAGGATCATAGCATTGGGCCGCCATATGACAACCTCATGATAGTGTCAAGAAAGACGCAGAGCGGCGCCGAAGAGTCGGATGTATTTGCGCTAACACCGACTGGATTTGAGGCACTCACAGAAATTGAGTTCGACTGTGATGCCGGAGCAACTATTGAAGCCGGGACTTTAGGCCGCGGAGCGAGAGTCATTCAGGTTCTACAATCCGTGGTGAGAATTTATGATGGAAGTAAGTCTTTCACGTTTCCTTTACTATCCTCTTCTCTTTTCCTAGTAGTATATTGGATGGTGACCTTAGGATGGAAATTTGGGGAACCCGATATCTTGCTTACGCTTCTGGGGGCGCTATCGGGAAATGTATCATATCCTATAGCATCCAATGAAAGCATTTTTACCGCCACCGTGTATATATATATATCTGCTCCTTGATGATTCGTATCCCAGTGAGGAAATAGAGGGCATCTAGAACTGTTGGCTAATTATAGATGTACAGACCTTGGTTTGGCACAAATTCTGGATATGTCGGACGACGATACCGGCGCAGAGCCAAAAATCATTAGCGCCAGCCTTGCCGATCCCTATTTGCTGCTAATTAGAGACGACTCGAGCATATACGTCGCTCAGTGTGACGATAATAATGAGGTCGAAGAGCTCGAGCGCGAAGACGATAAGCTTCTTAGCATGAAGTGGCTGACAGGATGTTTATATGCGGATGCTACCAGTATATTCACCAATCACCAAAACGACAAAGGTCAAAATCTTGGACAGAACGTGGTAATGTTCTTGCTAAGTGTAACCGGTACATTGCATGTAAGTGTGCAGTCGCTAGATATAGAAGCATATTAACAAACAAGGTTTACTCATTGCCCGATTTATCGAAGCCAATATATGTAACAGAAGGACTACCCTTTGTGCCTCCAATATTATCCGCAAATTATGTCGCCAGACGAACCGCCGCTCGTGAGACGATCGCTGAGATCCTCGTAGCTGATCTCGGAGATAAGATCTCAAAGTTTCCTTATCTGATTGTAAGTTAGAAGTTTACATCATGAACTTCCATTATTGACGGCTAGTAGCTGCGAGGCTCGAACGACGACTTGACAATATATGAACCTTTCCGAACCTCTCCATCGTCAACCGCATCGTTAACTTCAACCTTACACTTTTCCAAGATGCCAAATCCTCATATTGCGCAAGACCCAATCGTATCTGCGTCACAGACTACTGGAGATGGCGATAGCGTGCGAAACAATCCGATGCGCTTTATCTCTAACTTAGGCGGTTACAGCACTGTCTTTCTTCCAGGGGGTTCTCCCGCCTTCGTGATCAAAAGTTCAAAGAGCACACCCAAAGTTATCGGTCTCCAAGGTTCCGGCGTGAGGAACATGAGCAATTTTCATACTGAAGAGTGTGATCGAGGCTTCATATATACAGATGTCCACGGAATAGCACGAGTTGCTCAGCTTCCTTCTGTCTTTTCGTATGATCTAGGGATGGCTGTGCGGAAAATCGAACTTGGCCAAGCAATTCACGGGGTGGCTTACCATCCACCAACGCAAGTATATGCGATCGGCACCAGCGCCTTTGTAGATTTTGAGCTTCCCAAGGGCGACGATGGGTCTAAGAAACACAAAGAAGAACTGCCGTTCAAGCCGACGACAGAGAAGAGCTTTGTCCAGTTGATCAGTCCTGTCACCTGGGAAGTGATCGACACATTCGAGTTGGATCCATATGAGATTATTATGTGTATCAAAACGCTCAACCTCGAAATATCAGAAACCACGAACGAGCGAAGACAAATGATTACCATTGGAACCGCGTTAACGAAAGGCGAAGACGTCGCAATCAAGGGCCGAATTTATGTGTTTGACGTCATCGAAGTCGTGCCGCAACCCGGTTACCCCGAGACCAACAGAAAGCTGAAGCTTTACGCAAAGGAGGAGATACCCAGAGGAGCCGTGACCGGCTTGGCTGAGGTCGGTACACAAGGCTTCATGCTTGTCGCCCAAGGACAGAAGTGCATGGTGCGAGGCGTGAAGGAAGATGGGACTGTCTTGCCCGTTGCATTCCAGGACGTCAACTGCTATGTCACATCTATCAAAGCCCTTCGAGGAACAGGTATCGTGCTGATGGGTGATGCTCTTAAGGGCGTCTGGCTAACAGGCTATGCTGAGGATCCTTACCGACTCGTCCAGTTAGGCAAGATGGGTAAGAACATAGAGGTTCTAGCTGTCGACCTTCTTCCTGATGGAAAAGATCTCTTCATCGTGGTTGCGGATGCTAATGGTAATTTGCATGTTCTTCAATATGATCCTGAACGTATGCTTTCCCTTCCCCCATTTGTCTCACTCTGCTGATAGATATGTAGATCCGAAATCTTTGCAAGGCCACCTGTTATTACAGCGGACAACCTTCTCTCTCGGCAGTCACCTTCCCACCTCAATGGTCCTCCTTCCCCGCACCACAACCCCAACAAACCTCCCGCCAGCACCCAATGCCGCCGCTGACGCAGCCGACGCCACCATCCCCTCCTCGCAGATCCTCATCTCCTCCACAACCGGATCCCTCGCCCTCCTCTCCACCCTCTCCGAAACACAGTATCGTAAATTCAACACGTTGACTACAACCCTCTCAAATTCATTACATCATGCGTGTGGCCTGAATCCGAGGGCCTATAGAATAGGTAAGGATCCTCCAGAAGCGATGGTAGGAGGCAGGAATGTGGTGGATGGTACGATGTTGATGCGGTGGGCGGAGCTGGGGAGTCAGAAGCGTGCGGAGGTTGCGGGACGAGTTGGGGTGGACGTTGAAGAGGTTAGAGAGGATTTGAGGGTGTTGAGAGGCGGATTGGGGTACTTGTAGCTGTGACTAGGAGTGGAGAGAGATTGGCTTTGAAATATATAGGAAATAAACATAAACCATGAATTCTCTATTTGGAGATGAATATATTCATTGTGTGCGGTGTTTCTGGCTCATTTCCTCGCAGCCCAGTCACGTCCTCATCCACGTTCATCAACCTGTGTCCACTTCTTACTTCCATCCCTTTTTATCTCACCACATTATTTTCTCCCCTAGCAGCACGACGATTTTTGAGTACAAGGGTTCGGGATGATCAAGCAGTTCATCATCACGATAGCCGTTAGAGCAAGAGCCCCACAAACCACAACGACCCCCAACACTACATGTAGACCCGACGTAGTTCTTATATTTAGAGGTATATGGTCATGGTTGAGAAGCTTCTGCGTTATCGTTAACATGTCCATTTTTCTATGTGGAGAGGCACATGTCAAATACAATGGCGAGAAGCAGAAGGGGGCAAAGGAAGTTCTTGACATTCATGAGAACTAGACACTCACGTCTTGTAATCCTTTAGACAGTGAGTTTGTCCATATATGTATACATATATATCTGTTTTCTCCTTCATGAATGAAGAAAGAAAAGGAAGTCGGGAAGATTTGTAGATTATAGTTAATAATGTAACTTTACATAGACGGCGTTTCTGACATATCAGCTTCAGTCCTTGAACATGTGACGTAGTTTGAAGGCCTAAAACTTAGTAATTCGTAGAGATGGAACTATAAACCAACAATTTATATTAGCCGCATTGAAATGCGTTATACACATCAACCGGACAGAAGGATATCTCTCCTACGGTCAACACAAAGTCATCAGAATGTAGGCTCAAATGGTGCAGCTCCAAGGAGAGACACAGGCACCCTGGTGTATCGATTTTTTTTAAGACAGTGTGAATCAAAGACGAAAACGGGAATGGGGCAAAAATGCAAAGACCAGCCCCAATGGAAACTCAGGCATTCAGGGTCAAGAGATTTAGGAGGTCTTGTATCCAGTGTTTTTTGGTCGCAAGATCTATCCAAGGGGATCTGCTTGGCAGATTTGACATACTCAAGCGCTGTAATGCTGATAAAAAAAATTCGTTTCGCACACAAGCAAACTCTGTTTTGAAGATGCTTGGGAGAATATGGTCGCGACAAGCGTCGCTGAAAATGGACCTCGTTTAGCAGGCTGATTGACCAATCACGATTCCAAATAACGGCTCATCTCCTAATGTTGTTTACCAAGTGCTTAATAATGAAACTACCAAAATAATATCCTGCCTAGATTTTTGGGGGGGAAGCTGTCAAATTCTCCAGTAGTGAAGTATTCAGATCTGTAATCAAAAAACCGCAGGCTACCGCCCGTCTGGGATGACTCTCCACAGACAAACTGCAAATGGCAGGCTTGTGTAACAGCGGTCGGCGCAGGCGCACAAAGGCCGCAAGCCGAACCAAGGTTTGGATTGTCATGTTCAGAACCACCAACACAAGACACCGCATAGTCGTATTGAGAAAGTTATCCCAAAATTACATATATGAAGCCATGTGTGTGTTCCCGAGACTTGTGCATCCTCGGAATTGCCGCGTAGTAATCATGGCATCAGTAGCAACCCATTTTCGAGCAGGCTCTACCACAAGTGAGTGTGTGGTAATGCAGAGATCCGATTTTTGATTGTCAGAGCACTGGAAAGTATGCCGGTTTTGATTGGTCCGCAGGCGGTATATCTTCTATGTCACAAAAATATACTGGGAATTTCTTCTCTGTTCTTATTCCTGCGCTAAAGAAGGCACGTAGCCACAAATCTACCCGCTCTTATGGTCCCAACTGTCTTCCGAATCCTGTCGTTGATCTTGCGGGTATGTCTGCTCATTCATCTTGGGACTGAGATCAATTACTAATGGGCAATTCTTTAGAAGTACCTCTCCAAGATACATAGCACTCCTTCGTCTTCGACTAAGGATCTATTGAGAAAGTCTTCGCCATCTAGTGGTAGACTAGAGTTGGTCACAGGGGATCCGTGGGATGCAGGCTTCTTTAGGCGTATACCGTATTCTGGAGAATTGGCTCTCTTAACTGTCATTATCTGTGCTGCTGCCGATGCCATTGTGCCTTGGCAGACTGATAGGAAACGAATAGAAACATGGTTCGTTTCACCATCAGTTCTGCTGGCTATCCTATCTGCTGTTGTGAGTATATGCCTTGCATATGCTCGATCCCAAGGCATCGTTGTATCATGGTGGAGGAAGGCTCTTTGTGGTGGCACGCTAACTGCCTTAACAACTATTGGGAATTCGGTGACAGCCTCCTTGCTGCAGGCACAGCTGGCCGGAACTTCAAGTTTGTTCATTTCTCATATGTCATTCAGCTATCTAGGAGCTGGTAAACTCTGTGAGGACCTCCATCGCCATATTCTCTCCGGCTCTTCAAACAGCTCTTTGGTGTCTTGAAAATTTCAGAGAATTTTAGTGCTGATATTGCGGGCAGCTATGTTGCGCTTGCTACTTTAGTGGCACCGTGTATCGTCATTGATGGTCCATTGCTCCAGAAAGCTTCTACTAATCATTACCAGAGATAGGGCCATGACAGTTAATGTCAGTACACTAATTTCGGAAGAGCTGCCCTATGGGTATAAAGAATATGGAGGAATCAAATTACTTGAGTAAGCACGAACAAGTTTTCCTGCCGAGGTGGACAATCAACACCACCACCATGTGCTAAATCAATCTCGCAAACGCCAACAATAAATTTTCATATTTGCTGAGTAGTTACTGATTGGTTTGTGTAGTGGAATAGCAACGAGCCAGGAATTTGCCGAAATAGTCAACGCTTACAATAACCGTGAACCCATCATTGCAAATTTCTTTGGCTGTGCAGGCTCCTGTTCTGGGACGATCAAGGCTGCCGGGCTTGCGATCAACTGTTCAAAGTATGACTGAGCATTTAATAATATTGATTATTCTGTTGGCAATTGGGATCTGCCCAATGCAACAGATCCTTCATTCGATTACTCCTACGTGAATACCTCGGACACCCATGATGTAATATTTTAGACAGCGTTCGACTGGTTTGCGGGAGGCTACGCTGGAAACGCGTACTATGGATGGGATCGACATATTCTGGATCCTGGTGTTAACATCCTCTTACAGAATCCAGTAATCGATTTCAAGTTAGTACTCGGCACTGGAAGAAAATCAAACATGAGACTCGACGGCGATGCCACTGAAATGGAGAGGGGAAGACAAGGCGACTGCAATGGTACGATAACATTTGAGCGATGTACCGTACGATCTGCGACGCTTAATTATCCCATCCGCATTGTGAATAACGCAATTTCCATTTCTGGGAATTTTCTGGAGTATCCTATTGACCACATCCAAACTGTTGGGGAATTCGATGTCCACAACTTCAACACCAGCAGCCGATATCATATTCCACTCTCGGAGGGCTTGCAAAAGCTGCCAGGAACATGTTTGAATCTATTACTATTCAAGACGAAGCAACATTTTATACGAATGGCACTCTTGCAAGCCAGTATATCGACTATGGAGCAGGTAGGAGATCGTACTCCATGACAATGGACCCTTGCGCCATCAATTTCGGGGTCCGGCCATCGATATTTTCAATGCGTTGAACGAACTTATGTTTCGAGCAGCTTTGACTGCCTCAAACACCTCCAGGTGGGCCATTATGGATAGCAGCTTCGAGACTTTCATACCAAATTCTATGAAATTGACCCAGTAACGTACTCTAGCCTCGACAGCGGCATGCCTGTGCCTCAAGAAATAATGATAGAACAAAAAGACAGGATCACAATCTTTGAATCCCATTACGAATTTCTTGCGGCTGCATTGCTGTCATGAATCTTGGCGTCCTTGTAGTCGTACCTCTTTTCAACTCTTTCTGGGAACTTGGACGTAATATCTCGTTGAATCCGCTCGAGATCGCCAAGGCGTGAGATGCTGAGATGCTGAAGAACAAGGGTCTAACAGCACGCTAAAACACTTGACGAAGGCGTCTGGCCAAATGTCTGTGAGATATGGCGAAGTTACCGATCATTCGTTCACAAATCCAGATCCAGAAATGAGACCTGGATATGCAGCAAATGCCAGGAGGCTGCAGCTAGCCGACCCCAAATCGTGTAGGAGACCAAGGTTCCAAACTATATATAATTGATGACGAGCCTTAGAGAGAGGGGGAAGAAAGGGAGTTCTAGAGCATGCTTGCTCGAGTTCTGTTCAGCTGGGGCAGAAATTTCTTTTGGAGAATGAACATCGGGCCTGAGTAAGACCATTTCTTTGAGCGACATGTCCAGATGGGAATAGAAGTGGCCATCCGTAGTAATTTATTCAGATACTAATGAAGATGCAAAGCGTTACACTGCTTTGGACATAATTTCCACACGTGGGGTCAATTCTCATAAGAAAGGCAAACTAAATTGTATCTCTTTAGGATCCTTGATGTCGAAGGCTCGACTATGAGATGCCTTCGTCATATACTCGAAGAGCCAGTCATGCATCTCTCAATTGCGAGTAACATCGATTGGGAAACAAAATGTAAAAGGTCTATGTTGAAACATGAGTTCATCAACCTATTGATTCCGAAAATGGTATGCAGGCTTGGTGATGGCTCGCTAGCTTTACCTACCACATCTCCATCAGACTCTCGAAGACTTGCGCCGCTCAGAGCTGCCGCAAATCAATTGTGTGCACGACGATGAAGTTTCAGATTCCCGAAATCTTTTCTTTATGTGCTCAGAGGGGGGAGAAAAGAGAGCGGGGTAATGCTTGCTGAACTGGCCATCCTCACCATACATATGGCTTTCCCTTTTGCAACCGCCAAATGCGAAACATGCATGCCATGATTCGAGCATGATCGACAGCAACGATTCCACCATGAAATCTCGACTCTCTTCGATGCCCACAGACACTTTGGATCGCAAATCACAACGGGGAGGGGTTCCATGGAAGAAGCAGCGGCATCTAGGCTGTATCGGCTTGATTGCCGTGTTATCGTGCACATACACATCCACCGATACGTACATGGCACTACCTAGGGCTAATTGTGCACTTGAGACAGCTTCTACACACCTCCGCTAAGAAAATTGGCTTTGTATCTCGAGGTATATGTCTCTTTCGTTATGCATCCAATTGCCCGCATCACAATCCTGGTGTATCACCCTTCTGCTACGGGAATGAAGGCAAAGAAGCGGACTCCCTATCACGATCACGATCCAACTTCTGCAAAGACCTGAGGGCACACGCGTCATCAAGCTTGGACTTGTCCACTGGCGGCTATTCAATTAATCTCCAGCACCACACGGCGGCATCTGCGCGCGTATCTTGGAATTAGGCGCATGGCAGTTGTGATCCAACCGAACAGAATCCCACCGTCCCGATTGCAACGCGACCTTCATGGTCGACAGGCATGGTGAAGTTAAGCATTTTCAAACACGGCGATGGGGAGCGGAATGAGTGGCTCAGGAGGCTCGTGTGTCAAAAAATTGCAAGTGCTGCCGTCTATTTTGCTTAAGCGAGACGGCCCCCTGGTTGACCCCGGAATTCAATGCGAAACGACTGAGAATCCTCTCTGGTATTGATCCCCAACGATAGGATGTCGATTGCTCAATTTAAGAGAACGACACAAAAAGTGGAAAACTGGACAAGATGTCGTGGTCCAGTCCATCAGATCTGCGGTATGGGTTTGAGTAAGTCTTTGTTTCGAGATCTCCTTGTGGTGACACATCCTTCTTCTTCCTTGTCCTTCCGGTGTCGCGACTCACCTTTCTTGTCATTTTCTTTCATTCAAATAAAGGTGGTCAATCTTCTTTAGAATGGCTTTATTTGGGATTTCCGTCTATTCTCACCTTCCTGCGTCGCCGCATTGCTATTGAGGATCAACAAACATGATTGTGCCCTAGAATAACTATTGTTCACCCATCCGTCCACAATCCTGATTGTTCTCAACACGACTCACAACAATAACTGTTCATGATACCATTCATAATATTTCAATTGATCAGCGCTGGACGTGATATGTTTCCTAGGGCATCATTCCTCTTCCACCTTCTTCCACCATCAACACAGACTCTACGTCCACTTCGGATTTGACCAAGTTAATTCCCACCAACTTCGAAGATACATTTCAAGCTCGCAGGCGAGCAAATCTCAACAGACAACGCAGTAATATCGAATCCAACATGACCACTCACTTCCCGCGACTGCTACATCTCGTAGCCATCTGGCTGTTAGCTACTATATCTGCGACTCATGCTCATACTTGGGCCGAGTATCTTACGCGCATAACACCAGACGGATCCTTCACTGGCACATTAGGTTTTGCACGAGGTCATGTACCTAGATCAGGAAACCCAGATCAAGTTATGGTCTACAGAATCACGAATGACAGTCCAGCCAACCCGATCTGTGGTCCAAATCAGCAGATTGGGGCTCAAAAGCCTGGGTTTCCAGTGTTAGAAGCTAGTCGAGGAGAGACTGTCGCAATGGCGTACCTAGAAAACGGTCACGTTTCAAAACTCGAGGCTAACAGGCCGGCACTCTCAGGTTTCGTATATGTATATGGGACTTCGCAACCCTCAAACAATGATGACATTGGCGCCATTCACCGAAAATGGACTGCTGATGGAACGGGAGGCGATGGTAGAGGCCGCCTCCTCGCTACAAGACCTTACGATGACGGGCAATGCTACGAAAGAAATGCTGGGAATGCGATCGCAAGTGAAAGGGAGAAAAAGATCGCTACCGTAGAGCCCTTCGGCGGTGTCCCATGCCAAACCGACTTTGTCATTCCTGAAGATGCGTCTGAAGAATACACAGTCTACTGGGTATGGGACTGGCCACTCGTCTTGCCAGATGGGAAGCAAACTTCTACTGAAATCTACACGCAGTGCATCGATATCAAGGTATCACAGTCACAAGCCAATACCAATGTCAAGGCTGTATCCGATCTGACGAAGACTGGCGTAAGCAAAGCCCCGCCTGCACAGCTTGCAAAACAGTTCCTCATCGATCCTGAACTCCCACCACAACCATCTGGTATAGCAGTCCCGGTGCCTCCACAACCAAAGACGGATGGCTCTAAAGCACCCAAGAATCCCACGTCCTCTGAGGATACCAAGCCTACAGCAACCTCATCGAGCAGAGACAGCAAGCCCACAGCCCCAGAAGCCTCTGGCTTCATCACCGTCACCGTGACCGAAAAACCCGCAGTTGTCACTATCATCTCAACAGAAACAGTGTACCGGGGTGCATCAAGCACCGCGACTGGCACGCCACCTTCTCCATCAACCGCAAATGCTAAACCCGATGTTGGCAGCACTGCAATTCTTCCAATCCCACCACGAAAATCCTCCTCCGCAGCCGAACCCACGAATGCGCCGAGGTATAAGATCCGCCAGGTACATACCATGGGAAGGCTGTATCATTAAGAGCGCAGAAGCAGCCAAGGAGTTAGGCGTATATGCCGACCAGGACGTATAGGGAATTGGTGCAAGCGATTACCAAAGGATAGGTGGCGTTATAAAGGCGGACTGGATCTTTCATTGTATATATTTTTGCATCTGGAGGCACAGAGATACCCGAGATACCCTTTCTCTTCGACTTGTATATATTAGGGATGCATAGCGCGGCGATGGGGCACACGGAGCATAGCATAGACATGGCATTAGAGTATACAGAATAATACCATTACACAAAATCTCTTGCATTTCCTTCTACACTCCACCGTGATATTGTGACTTTTACTAATCCTTCGCCGTGACTGACTCTCCCCTCCCCCATCACATGCCAATACGCTTGACAGGCATACCCTTTTTGTTTTTAATAAAAAAAAAAACTGGACGCAGCGTCATTCACGGAACGCTTGGATCCCGCCGGATTTACCTGCACAGTACCATCTTCATCTGAAGTTTTTTGACAAGTCAAACCTGTGATCAGCGCTCGGATCACCCGTCAACAGGGGGGCGGCCCCTCTACCCCCTTCCCAAACGAGAACCCCCCCGTCAGGGGCCTTCGCTTAACCTTAAATACTTTACACAATATGTTCCGTAGCAGCTCGGCTGAAATGTAATTTAATGCTTCCGAATTTTTGGCAGGAGGCATCTGTCGCATCTTTGGCTGCAGGAGCCCGCGGCTGCTCAGGGGGGCATCCCGGGCGCCGTTGAGAGAAGATGGGATGTCTTGTGTGCGGTTGCGTGTTAGAAGGAGGGAGGAGACTGGCTTTTCCGCTTTTGCGAGTTTTGTTCGTGGCTGGGGTTAAACATGAGTTTGTTTCTATTTGTGAGAAGTCTAGTTTTGGGGGGGGGGGGGGGGGGGGTTCTTTTGGCGGATGGCATGTATATATATAGGTCGGGATTTAGATCTATCTTGATGTTCTGTTTTAGCCATTTACGTGAATGATGATGCTTCTATTGTGTTGTCTTTGTGGCTCTCGATCATATATACTACTACTGGTGGTTGGGCTATTTAGACTAAGCGAAATGGACCGGCCACAACATGTTGACTGTACGGGGATTAAGGCGCAAACTAAGTCGAGATACGATATTACTAAAGTCATAGAGGAAAATAGTACAAGACAATCAGCGATGACACTATGATGCTTATAATTGCAAAAGCCATGAGCAACATTTGCGATCTGGTTAAGCCATCCACCTCCCCTACCTTCTCAGATCAGATAAATATTTGTCGCGAGACAATCTTGTGATTATGGATAGTGAGGCAGGAAGATTTTTCAAATTCTGAAAGCTAGAATGTGCTGTCCCATCATGCCCAGCCACGATGATTGACTATCATGGCCGCGAGTTCCTTCTTGAGAAACTCTCCACGAAACATAATATTGCTCGCTGGTTCCCCGTCTGTAGAGATAGTCAACGAAGTCAACAGGACATTGACGTATTTAACATCTTTCCTTCATGGAGATTTCTCCTTCTTTCTTCTCTTACTTTTCCATCAACCCATCAACCCATGATCCTATAATCCGTCTTCAATACCACCACCGTCCTTGATTCACAATCAATATTTTCCCGCACCGCACTTGGGCTTTAGCCATGATAAATCATAACACACACGCAAAATTTGTCTCATCTCCTCGTTGTAACAGGTCGCTTGGTGGCGTTGCTGATGCTCCTTCCTTACAGCTGCAATAGCATCTGTTAGAGTTTACTATATACTGCGTCTACGACATGTTGTAAGATCTGCAATACTTCCTTCTCCCCATCTTTATTGACCAGTTGGCGAACAAGCCGAATCCATCTCGTGGCTTCGATATCGCTGCCGGTTGCATGCCCTTTCACGCACATGGACTGGCTCGGGGTAACTTTTAGCAGCTGTTACCAAAATCTTACCATGAAGACTCTTGTGTACGAGAATTTGTCCAGCATCCAATACTTCTCATCAAACTATGGCCAACCTCGGCTTCTGCCTTATTGAAAGTCGCACAGGGTAGGTGGCCATTCCTGCTCAAGCGTGGAGGCTCTAGCGCAGTCTGGTAGCGTGCCAGTTTTTGAAGTGGTTGTACTCCATCCAAAGCGGGCGAGTGGTAGTGGCCTAGGTACTCTCAGCATGCGGCTTTCTTCCTTACCTACCCAGCAAGACGTTGCTGATTAATTGAAAAATTGACAGGTTCCCCATAGTCTCTATTTCGGCCAAGATCAAGGTTGAGCGAGGATTACTAGACGAGACAGTCAGTTATGCTATGAGACGTAGGCGGTATTGAGGAATGGTATGTCCCGTGAGATCATTCATCCATATATAGCTCAATATTGGGATTTAGTAATATATGTTACAACGTTTTGTCCTTTTTAATCTTCTCATCATTCAAATAAGTGCACCGTGCTCTATGTTGGCCCTCATTGTTTGTCTCCCCATATATATAATTCCGGAGGATGCAAGTGCATTCACATTACAGTTCTTATCTTCTCCAGCTGCTTGACGTGACTGCACAACTCCATGCAGGGTGGAGCCTTTCGGGATCCATCGGAGCTCTACCAGAACATCCATATCCTTTAGTTCTTTCGAGGCAGCAATCCCCATTTGGGTCTTCCCGTATTACATGACTCCTTCATTTCCAAAAGTGCAGCAATAGATCCAGAGTATATCACGGATGTCCCCGGTTTTATCCGCGCTACCGCTCGTGCGCATTATAGTCTCGCGATGGCCGTACGGTCCGGTAAGCTACGCTGGCGCTAGAGGCTGCTTCGTGGTCTTCGTCTGCGATAACCTTGCCTGTGAACCCGTTGCTGGGTTGCTGTGCGATCGATCTGCGTCGTTCGCTGCTTCACATTATCTTCGCTGTAGGTGCAGGGCTCACGATGTTGTTTGTGGGCATGAGCATTGAGGGGGTTTGTTGGTGTTCGTTTGTGGCAATCGTTTTGGTTGGGATTGGTAGTTTGTCGTGGACCATCTCTATGTATACTTGAGTTCTTGGCCCAACACCGAAGTCTGGAATTCCACAAGACCTGAAGCTGTGGTCCGGGATGTGTAAGTGGCGACTTGTGAGAAGCGGCAGTGTATCCTTTTTGAATTTTCTGATGATACTGCTTCTAAGCATAACCGTGAAGTAAAGAAGCATCCCGATATGTATAGGAAGAGTCATACGCCAAGCTAGTGCCTGGCTCAGTTCTTACTGAATTTTATACACATTTATCTTACGGGTGGCCTCTGAATAGTCATCAGGCAGTGTGGGATACAGATCCTCATTCCATGATACCATATCGGATTCCTATGATATACATCCGATTCCGTGATTTCTTGGCTTATCACAGAAGCAAAAACTAATCAGAGTATACGGAAGCCTGAGATGTAGCTTCAACGGTAGTATGGAGAGAACTCATCCTCAAGAAATAACCCTTGGTGCTGGATAATCACATGGTTCATTTACATGGGATTCCATTTCCTCCACTACACTCCAACGAGTTGGTGCATGTGCATAGGCCGAAAAAAAAGGCCGTTGCACAGTGCTGCAAAGAGCACACACATTAGCATTACCCGAACCCTTTGCGTGATTTTGAGCGCAAGAGAGAAGCAAACTCGCCTGCGCATACGCAAATTCACAGCACCCGGCCAAATGACCAACCCCGAATATTCAGCATGTCTGAGGCACTCTGCACAGCTGAGGACGCTCCATTTTGGGGAGGCGCAGAAGAGTTTCCTGGCGTTGTCGGTGCCGGTATTACTCAATGCTCTTGGCGTATGCCGAGTGCAGAGGGGTTATGGGAGAGCGGGTTTCCCAGTGATGGGGAGAGGGAGTTAGAAGGAAGCGATAGTAGAGGCCCTAATTTAGACATGTTGGATAGGATGGTCGCGGTTGTTGAGATACTGTGTTAGGTGCAGGGGTGCTTGTGTTGCAATGACTGAACGGTCCGAAGGTATGGTTTATATATATATATGCCTGCCAAGTATTCATTACTACTCTTTCCTGTCCCGCATGATCAACAGAAGGAGGGTTTTTGAATATCCTTGTCGGCTGCCAGGCAGTGTACCTCAAAGATTGTCGTAACCGAGCTCGATTACCATTTTGCTATAAGTTCTGCCTCAAGATCTTGCCAACTAAAGGCTTATATCATCAGACGTTCTTTGCATTGCCTCATGCCCAATGCTTGAAGGTCTAATATATACTAAATTAAGTGCCGTGCTGAAAGATGATGTCTGCGGCTGCGGCTTCCGTCTTCCTGTATGTTCCTAGACCTGAATCTTAATGTCCCTGTGAGCGTGTAATGAGGTAGTATAGCGGTCCTATCATTGATAGTATATGTCCTACTACTTACACAAGCAGTGACGACTTGGGCCGTACCGTTTCCTGGCAGTCCTTGTTCGAGTAACCCCGCGCAATGGAAGCATCTTCCTGTTTCTGCCGCAACGATGCCATTTATACATATTGGCCGCATCCTTCTACAAAAGCACCAGCTTCCTGTGGCATCTGCACGCATGACTGGCCCTTCTTGGTGGCCTACCTTAACAACATCTGCTGGCAAGGCTGATTGCAGACATTTAGTAAGCCCGTTTAGTGAAAGGATTGCTCAGAAGAGATATTGAGAGCTGATGCAATTGGGTTCCAGGGAGTTGGTAGACATCATGACAAGAGAAGACCATCGAGAGCAGTGGCATAGAACTGGTCCTTCCGTCCGTGCCTCACAAGAATCACTGGCCACCCAGAACGCAAACTCAAATGAAAGAAGGAGACTCGCTGGCTTGTCAAAGGTCGTAAGTCTTGGTATGGACCTTCCGGCCTAATTTGCAGAGAATAGAACATACCTATCAAAGTCTTGAGTTAGCCATTTCACGAGCCTGAAGAATTTTTTTAATATATATATATATATATATTCAAACGGCAATGTTTCCTGCTAGCTACTCTCCGTACCGCACTCAACGGGGCGATAAAATGGCCAAAGACATTTTCTGACTGAGAAACTTAATATGCTTCTTAGCTAGCTTTCCAAATCCGTATCATAGGTATTGCCCTTCGTATATCCTTCGTTCTCGCCGATGTCCAAAACCGCTTGGTAGGAGTCGCCATTTCTCATTATCGCCTCCCACTGATTTCTAGGGGCAGTCTATAACGACGAAACCGAAGCCTTGGAGGTGGCACATCGCCGATGCGCACAGGGGTTATTGGAATATTGCTTAGATTGATCAGGTGCTTCAGCTAACGCAAGCCAATTTCTCACCAACGGGGATTCATGGGTAACGGCGGAGCGGCTAAGCGGACTGGGATGCGGACGGTAATATGATTAGGGAGAGGCTGTCAGTCTTATTTGGCTTTTTTGGCGTTGAAACGTCAAGTGTGATGTGTAGCAATCCTGGATGGATCAAGTACACCGGGGCATCAGCCATTTCGATGTGTACAAGGTGTAGGTAGTTCAAAGTGACATAGATACTTGGCCGGGTGGCCTCGTCAAGAACAAGCAAAATCCAAAGTTCCAAAGAGGTCCTTGCAGCGTGGAATGGTATATGGAAGCATCATTCGTTTTCATGGGTAGATGCGTTCATATCAACAGGCAAACATGTTAAATACCGCAATACCTCACTCAGCTAAGTCTAACGCGAAACGGCGCATCAGCTCTGATTGTCTTGGTGCAAGGTAACTCGCTTCTTTGGCTGCTGAGCTCACGGGACTTGCAACTTCAATAGCAGTCTATGAAGAAGGGCTGCTAGGCAGACACATCGTGTAAGCCTCAAAATTGCTGGGACAGCTTGAACCACCGACTCTTCTAATTTAACTTGTCAAGGGTGCAGAAGGCAGCTGCCAGGAATCCTTGTGGGAGTTTCAACCAACACCTGTTATTCACAGAAGGATTAGAAAGGTTATGGAATGAAGAGAATAGATTGTATGAAGTTCCCATTATTGTATTTTGTTATCTAATCGTTGGGAAGGATAATGTTCAGCTTCGAATTGCTAACTTCGAGGTCCTTCGTGGCTAGAAGTCTGATATTGTGCCAAAAGGAACCTACTGCAACATGGCGCCGGCATAAGACTTTCCTCCGCATTGTGGTTGTCCTCTGCTCAATTGATGGCTGAGCGTTAATTGGCTTTATGGCGTCAACATGATTTGCCTTCACATCTCGCCGCAATTGCTGATAGCAACGTCCATATTTGGCACATCTTTGCCCCGATAGCCGGTCTTGGTCTGCTCCATCTTGCGGACGACGTCCATGCCGTCATAGACCTTGCCAAACACGACGTGCTTCCCGTCGAGAAATGGTGTGGCTACCGTGGTGATGAAGAATTGGGAACCATTTCCGTTCGGGCCTGCGTTCTATTCAAAGTGTCAGTACCACGTCTCTAGGGAAGAGAACATGAGGGATGCGAGATTTGATAGAACGTTCCGTGTCACTGGATCACAAACACAGCGCTCCTTATGCCAAAGTACAAGCTTTGATAGAGAATACTTACCGCCATGGAGAGCAGCCCTGGTTCGGAATGCTTTATCTCAAAGTTCTCGTCCGCGAATTGCTTCGTGCCATAGATGCATGTTGAGCCGGTTCCATCTCCATTCAAGAAGTCTCCTCCTTGGCACATGAAATCTTTGATCTACAAAGCCTGTCAGCCACGCCTATGGCAAGATGCGGGGGGGATATCATACGATGCGGTGGAACTTGCTGTTCTTGTAACCTTGCGGCCTTCCCAGGTGGTTTTTCGTTTCGCCAGTACAGAACTGTCGGAAGTTCTCTGCAGTCTTGGGCACCACATTTGCGAAGAGCTCAAACTGTATTCGTCCAAGCGGTTCACCTATTGATATTAGCCACAAGCTGCTATTCAGAATTGACTTTCAAGCTGAAAATAGTTCTGATATCACGTGAAATGAAAGCAAACTTTGAGCCTCAATATTAACTTTGAACCCGAGGCTCAGATATCCTGACTAACCTCCAAGAGTGATATCGAAGAAGACGCTGGCAAATCAAATTAGTGAATGTGTACCGTGATGCGCAGGAGGAGACTTTGGTACAGTGGATTTCCCGATGGTGGGAGCTGCGTGGGAGGCATTTTGGGCAACTCAAAAGCAGACACACACGACCACCCTGGTAGATGCGGAAGTGAGGAGATCTTGGGTGGAGGGGTTCGCAGATTCTGGTCTTCGGAGTTAAGGGCTTAAGTGGCCGCGTACACTGTAAGTCGACGTTGGGTGAATTGGAAGGCTGTGCAAAAGCTTGATGACGCTATCAAAACCACCGTCCTTGCTGTATGTAGGTGGTGCGCTTGAGGTCTGGCGGGGGAACAATGTCGTCAAATGGGATGTCAAGACGTGCGATGGGGGGTGATCAACGACGATTGTAGCATATTGGTGGGGAGTCTCCACGCTATGCTCGGCGATTGCTGGGCTACTGCTGGGCAAGCTGGGCAGGTAGTGTCAGACGCTGGGGTTGTACATGTAAGGATGTTTGTGAGGTCTTTACTTGATGGCACAGCACTGCAAGTACCATTCCTATATGACGCTCCGGCAAGGGACCGCGTCATCCTTATCATTCTCAATTGAACATTGTAAGGGATACGCATCTGTTCAGCATAGAAAGCATCTAGCAAAAAAGCAAGGCATTGGCTGCAAGCGAGCGATCGAGGGAGATCCCCAAGAAACACATCTGGAGGCAGATGGAGCAGTGATATCAGGGTCGAGTTGAAACTCAGAGTCTGCTGTCGCAGCTGGAGTCGTTACAAAAGGTGCATGGACCACGGAAAAATATATGTCCAGCTTCAAAGTGGAAAAGACTACGTACTTTGTATGTGCCAGCTTTGAAACTAAGTCGGTGCGATGGGTATCACCGAGACATGTTTATATGCGGCTTATCTTCCTTCCTTCCTTCGTTCGCTTCTGGAAGAAACAATAATACCATGGGAGGAGGAGATAGATGAAGTAAATTGACCCGTGACCTCCTTGATTCATTAAACAGGCCCGGGAGGGAAATAATTGTGGCGGAGAAAGCCTCTGTTTTCTGAGTAGTATTCCAAATCACCACGAGAGGAGATACAAGATGACGGGGATGGCCCCCTCATGAGTGTAGAGTTTACGAGCAAGAGCAAGAGGCTGTCGTCGCCATGCCCAGATCAAAGATTACTTAAACGACCGCTACACTACATATCGAATGCAAAATCCAGTCTATTCTCCCTCCTACAAGACTTTTAGTACGAGTTCGACAGGTTTTAGTGGGTGGCGCCAAGTATCAGTCGCTGGCCCCAAACAATAAGCTTCCTGAATCCTAATCCCATCCACTTCCACGGCCACGACTTTGCCGACCCTCCCGTGCGCGTTAGGCCAAAGGGGGGGCAACTAAGCAGCAAATCGACAAAACCGGGAAGCTGCTGCTACTGTGCAAGACAGTAAACGAGGTTGCACATTCACCACTACTGTACCCCAAGGCCTAGCCCCAGCCCCAGCCCAGGCCTAAGCCTAAGCCTAAGCCTAAACTTAAGCCTAAAGCCCAAGGTCATCTACTCCGCCTTCCCTTGAGCAAAAACACCAAACTTTCCTTTCCTTTGGTAAACGTTAAAAGTATTAACCTGACTGCGACAATACCACCATCAAAAGTCAGTTTCGCAAACATCTGATTGCAAGCAGCCTTCAGCTACTCTGCCCTTTTGAATCTTCCGAAACCAGAGACTTGTTTGGGGGTTATCAACAGGGTCCTTCCCCATTTCCAGCCTTCCCAAGAGGACAGCGACAGCCCCCCCGACGGCTTGCGCGCCCGCTAAAACCACCACCTGAGACCACCCCAACACCAAACCTTCTTTTCCCATCAACAAAGAAAAATCTGGGCCCTATACTCTGGACACTGCACCACATCACCACACATAGCATACCTTTTCTTCTGGATGGAGGAAATCAAATCCAAAGGCTTGATATAATCCCCCGTTCCACTGAACGTGGAGAGCGCACCAGGTCGACCATCAAGAAAGGCGATTCATTGCGGTCGGCTGTTCCCTCTGCCACGCCAGGATTGATTTCCCTAGTAAACTCGGCACGTCCGTTCGCCTGTTTGTATTACGCCGCATCTCCGCATTTTGATTTGATCGTCGAAGTCATGCCCTTTGTCCATCAAATCATTCAGACACTGCACTCTGTCCAGCTCGACAAACGGAATCTGGGGACTGGCACCTCCTCTCCTTCACCGACCGCAGTTTCGCAGACGACCTCGCCGTCGCCCACGCAGACGATGGCACAACAGAATAATGGGGGCGGTACCAGCTCACCCCTTCTCTTCTTCGTAGCATTAGGGTTCGGGGTGGTCTTCACCAATTTATGGTAAGCTGGAATTGATGTGCGATTTGGGGGTGACCGACTAACAGTTGGTACAAAAGGATTATCGTGGGAGTCAAGTACTGCTTTCGTTACAATGCTCGGAATCGAGCCATTCGAAATGGCGAAGACCCCGATCCCATCGGGTTGGAGAATATGCCAGCACGGCCCCATCGGCGGCGGAGAGAAAAGAAATTGATGACAATGGATGAGGTCAATGAGCGATTCCCATTGACCAAGTACAAAAACTGGGTGATGAGTCGTGCCAGCGAGGGGTTACCAACCGCGGGCGGCGTGACTGCACCACCTAGTCGTGCACCCAGTGTGAGAAATGCTGAGGGGACCACCCCATCGCAGCCAGCCACAAGGACTTCTGTTGATACTCGGCCCGAGACTGCGATGTCCAAGGAAGTTGCGTCGGCTCATCCTGTTGGAGACTCCAAGGGTCTTGCAGAAACGCCTGCGGAGAAAGGAGCTCCCGAGGAGTCGAATCACCTGCAGCAAGTGCAAACGACTGCAAGCACGGTTGATAAGCACGGCACCAGAACTAGCGAGGACGACGAAGATGATGATGATGATCACATTCACACGGCGGTGCCACCTGAGCTGCTCACGAATCCAGGAGATGCCTGTGCGATTTGTATAGATACGCTAGAAGATGATGACGAGATCCGTGGATTGACTTGTGGTCACGCATTCCATGCTGGATGTTTAGATCCATGGCTGACAAGTCGCCGTGCTTGCTGCCCGCTCTGCAAAGCCGACTATTATGTGCCCAAACCTCGACCCGAAGGCGAGGCAGCGGAGGCTGATCGAACCGGCAGAAGAGGCAATCGAACCCCCCAAGCCCCCCCGGCCGCATGGACGGGTGGTATCCGCAGTGGTCGTGGCTTCATCATTCCGGGAAGATTTGCTTACCCAGCTGATTACGATAGTTCTAGAGCAGCACGAAGAGCCCGCCGACATCAAGCACGAGCGAATGGCGCTTCGGTCCCGCCACCTGCGGAAGCAGATCCAGCCATAGAACCTGTCCGAACTGAGAGTGCGGTCAATACAAGCAGATGGAGACCGAGAATCGCTAATCCATTCAGCAATCTTCACATGCCCAACCTTCCAGGTCGCCGCCGACAACAGGATTTTGAACGGTCTAATGCGGATCCAACACCTGCTCAGCTCGAAGCTGGCCGTGCACCCGCCTCGTCATGAGCGAACGCATGCAAAAGATTGTGGCCAGAACCCCATAAAACCCTTGGCCAACTTGGCAACAACGAGTTCGAGGGACCGAAGCATCTGCCTGCTCCCTCTGAGAACAGGATTTGTCGATAGTGTCGACCACATCGATTGTACATAGCCGCCCTCTTTTATCATCTCTATGCATACGGAGCTGCGCCTTACGAAATTTCTCCAACATTGCGTCTGTCTTTTTAGCGATATTTCTAGTCTATTTTTGGGGATAATCTGGCGGGTCGATACAGATGTGATGGACCAGGCCGGGTTTGGAGTTCACCGTGTCGGTGTTTCATTAGTATTGCGGGCAATTGTGGTATGAGCATTAAATGATAGCATGGGGTTTATGATGGAAGCAAAAGATATCGATCATAAGCAGCTATCATCGGAGATCAGTGAGGATCTAATATGAGCAGACATAGCGTATAGCACGAGGAATATAGCACCATTAGCTTGGTAAATTGTGTCTACATTGTGAGGCTTGAACCTCCTGTACGATGGCTTGTTGGGACGATCTTCTCGTCCTGATTTGAGATGTTCCCACAGCTGGGAAATGCTGATCCGTGCTTTCTAGAGACACCTGGTCACAGTGCTAGACACCGTTGTCTAGATCCGTAGAAGTTTGGTACAATACTCTACCAAAGTAATGTGCGACATAGGATGACCTCGTAATCATAAACTCCCAAAATACCAATCATCACGATACACATATATTTATTGTCAGTCTTTGCTGAGATCCTGGTAGCCTTGCAAGGCAGCCCAGCCTCCCTTTCGGTGAGCGGAACCGAAGTGGGGCCTGTAGTTTCACGTGAGACGGAGCCTTCTAGAAAGTTGAGCTTCGAAGTCGAGGTAAATCTACTTGTGTCGTCCACAGATTATTTCTTCTGGAATTTCACGCTCAAAAGCTCTGCTCAATTTCAATTCTTCATTTAATCTCTCGCAATGGCGGACGATCTCAAGGCAAAAGGAAATGCTGCCATCAAGGCTCAAAACTTTGACGAGGCTGTGTATGTAGAATTTGTTCCTGTTTGTTGGAGCAGCGTGAGAGCTAGCTTTGGGCTCAGAAGCATGATCCTGAGGCTTTATGGCTATGGACTAACATGTGGACAGCAAATACTTCACAGAAGCGATCGAACTGCAACCCACGAACCATATTCTCTACTCTAATCGATCTGCTGCCTACGCCTCCAAGAAAGACTATGAGAACGCTGAGAAAGATGCCCAGAAGACCACAGAGCTCGAGCCTACCTGGGCCAAGGGATGGGGACGGCTGGGGGCTGCGAAGCATGGATTGGGAAATCTTTTGGGAGCCCATGATGCATACGAAGAGGGAATAAAGCTGGACCCAAACAATGCGCAGAACAAGTCGGGTCTTGCTGCTGTGAAGCGGGCGATAGATGCGGAGGCCAAAGCAGGTATGGATATACTTCCAGTCATCTCAGTCCTATTCTGACGTGAACCCCTAGATGGCGTTACAGGAGATCCCACACAGGGCTTTGGAAACATGTTCAGTGATCCTCAGCTGTTTCAAAAGCTCGCTGCGAACCCGAAGACTTCCAAACTTCTCAGCGACTCTTCGTTCATGCAGAAGCTCCAGTATATGCAGAAGAACCCTAATGATACCACCGCCATGTTCAACGATCCGCGAATGATCTCGGTGCTGGGTGTGCTGATGGGGATCGATATGGATATGATGGCCGGTGCCCCTCCAGGAGCGAATCCAAGCGCGTCCCAAGCCGGAGCGGAGCCTGAAGAAGACGTACCCATGAGGGACGCTCCCCCTTTGAAGAAAGAGGCTGCCCCGGAGCCAGAGCCGGAGCCGGAACCAGAGGATGAAGAGGCGAAGGCGAAGGCCCAGGCAAAGGAGGAAGCGGAGAAAGAAAAGGCGCTTGGGACCGAGAACTATAAGAAGCGAAAGTTTGACGAAGCGATCTCGCACTACACCAAAGCTTGGGAGCTACACAAGGATATCACGTACCTGAATAACCTTGGGGCTGCTAACTACGAGAAGGGAGACTATGAGGCCTCGATCAAGGCATGCGAGCAGGCGATTACTGAGGGACGTGAAATCTATGCGGATTTCAAAATGATCGCCAAGGCATACGCACGTATTGGGTCGGCGCAGGAGAAACTCGGCAATGAGGACAAAGCCATTGAGCATTACAAGAAGTCTCTCACCGAGCACCGAACCCCAGAAGTTGTGCAGAAGCTGCGCACTGCCGAGAACAACAAGATTGAGAACGCGAAGAGAGCCTATATCGACCCAGAGAAGGCCGAAGCAGCACGTGTTCTTGGTAACGACAAATTCAAGGCAGCAGACTGGCCGGGCGCGATCGAGGCATACAGCGAAATGATCAAGCGTGCTCCAGAAGACGCGAAAGGATACAGCAACCGTGCCACCGCCTTCATCAAGCTGCTCGAGTTCCCCAGTGCTATTGATGACTGTAATGCGGCAATTAAGCGGGATCCGAAGTTTATCAAAGCATATCTACGCAAGGCGCAAGCATACTTCGGCATGAGAGAGTACTCAAAGTGCCTTGATGTCTGCACCGAGGCCAGCGAGGTTGACGAGACCAAGGCGAATGCTCGTGAGATTGAACAGCAACAACAAAAGGCATATGCGGCCATGTACTCGGCACGGGATAACGAGACAGAGGAGCAGACCAGGGAGAGAATCCAAAAGGACCCTGAGGTATGTCCCATCATATGACGGGTTTGACGGGATTGGCTAACCACAAACAGATTATGGCTATCATGCAGGACCCGGTTATGAACAGCATTCTCCAACAAGCTCAAGGTGACCCTGCTGCGCTTCAAGAACACATGAAGAACGCCTCAATCAAGGCCAAGGTGCAGAAACTCATTGCTGCCGGTGTGATCCGGGTGGGACGCTGAAGGACAATGGAGGAAGATTTGATGGAGACGAACGACAGAGGATCTGGGGAGGATATTTGACGAAGAACATGAGATCCCCCAAAAAGGAATCGATTCTCTGTCAGATGTAAAATAAGATCTGCTTACTGGGCTTTAGCGTAGTCATGAATTCATCAAACGTAACCGATATTTAGGCCTCTTTAAATTCTTTGGGCAAAATTGTACCCCAGCATAAGTAAGCATTTAGCGCGTGCTCCAGCATTCTGATCTCACACGACAAAGCCATCCCTCTCGATATTCGTGCTCTCAAGCTGCACCCCGCCACCCAATCCAAAGGGGGGGTGGGGGGGTTAACAACGGCTCTCCAGCCTGGCAAAGGCCATCCGGCCGGGGGATACCTGGCCCAAAACCCTCTTTGACATGGAAACCCTCCTTTGCCGCTTCTTTCTCTCCGCCCTTTCTTTCTTCGGCGCCAGGTGGTTCGCCACAGGACCACAGAGAACGTCGTGGTCCATCCGCAGCGGGAAATATACGTTACGCGGGATCGCAGGTGGGAAAGGGGTGAGAAAGGGTGAGGCGCTAGTCCAGGGGAAAAAAAGTCTAGGAAGCGCGGAAGGGGAGGGATAGGATGTCCATGATCTACGCGTGGTAGTACAGCTTTGTGGTTGGATTCTTGGGTTGGGGCAGCGGCGTCGTGCGCTCTATGATGGGGATTTTATATCTAGGTGGTGGGTTTATGGAGAGTCTCTTGGACATGGGCTCCTGATCTCTCGTACCATGGTCTATCAAGATACCTTGTAGACTTGCTTCCCGATACTCGGACCTTGTTGGATAACACAGGACTGGACAAATGTTCGGAAATTCACAGATCAGATGAAGTACCTAAAGAAGTGTTTGTATAAAGCGGCGCTCTATCATGGGCTAATATTAGTTTCATCTACAATTTTATGTTTCTCTGCCGCCCGCAGTCAATCTATACTACAAACCTAGGGAACTGCTCTTTGGCTATAACTTATATTGAAAGAAATTCTGCGTATTATGTCGGCTAGCTTTGCTCAACATGCAGATATATATCCACCAAAACTCCATCCCATGCATTATCTATCAGTCTATTTATTTGGCGCCCGGCGGCAGTCTCTCGACCGCAGCCGACGACCGTGTCATGGCTAACCCAGTCCTCTCTTGGATGGATCGCATGGCCGATGTAACTGGTGTTACCGCCCCGCTGGGTGCGGGAGTGGTCGTGCGCGAAGCTGGAGCACTTCTGTTGTGCGCCATGTGGCTTTGAACGAGATGGCCAGCTGCGAGAGCAGAACATAATGAAAGTTCTCCGGCAAGCACGCCTGCACATACAATACGTGCAAGTTTTTGCGCGTTTTTACCGGGAGTTGTTGGGTGTGACCCTCTGACGCCAAGCATATCGAGCATGGCGCCTTGTGGTTCCAGAATAGTACCACCACCAAGAGTGCCGACTTCGATGGAAGGCATTGACACCGTAATTTGGAGGCTTCCGCGTAGACTAGATGATTGTTAGTAACGAATCGAGCCTCTGGTTTTTGGACTCACTTCTTCATTTGGGTAATGCAGTTGCTACTCTCAACATTCTGGGCGGGATCCTGACCGGTGGCTAGGAAAATGGCTGTCACGATGTTGGCGGCATGGGCGTTGAAGCCACCAATGCTTCCAGCCATTGCGCTTCCAACGAGATTCTTTGCGACGTTCAACTCAACCAGGGCGTCAACATCGCATTTCAGGACCTTTTTGACTACATCGGCGGGAATAATAGCCTCGGCAACGACACTCTTGCCCCGTCCCTCAATCCAGTTAATCGCAGCGGGCTTCTTATCGGTACAGAAATTGCCCGATACGGAGATGATGAACATATCCTCAAAGCCACTTTCACGCATGACACTCAAGGCATGCTCGACGCCCTTGGAAATCATGTTCATTCCCATCGCATCACCGGTAGTGGTCTTGAATCGAGGATAAAGGTACGTCCCGGCCAGAGCGGTCTTAATAGATGAAAGACGAGCGAAACGGCTCGTCGAGTTGAAAGCCTTAGACATGGTCTTCTGGCCTTCCTCGGAGTCAAGCCAAAGCTTCGCAGCTCCAGCGCGTTCGAGAGTTTCAAAACTGATACAAGGACCACGAGTCATCCCATCGCCAGTCAACATGGTGATCGCACCGCCACCCGAGTTGATCGCCTTAGCTCCACGGCTAGTACTCGCAACCAAGACTCCTTCCGTTGTGGCCATCGGCAGGAAGAAGCTTTGCCCATCAATGACAATGGGACCAGCCAAACCAACGGGCAAGGGCATATACCCAATGACATTCTCGCAACAGGCTCCTAACACGCGATCATAGTCGAAATGCTGATACGGAAGCTTTGAGGATTCTAAGCGACTGGTAAGTTCTTGCGTAGCAGCTGTGCGTGCAATAATAGCTCTTCGGATCTTGACCGCGCGAGTGCAATTCTTTAAAGTTTTCTCCAAAGCATACCCAGGAATCCGGCCCTCTAAGGATAACTCGATCAGCTCTTTATCCGTAAGCTCATGTGCTCGCTTATCGCGAAGCATTTGCTCGACCTGGGTCGGGGTCCGGCGGATGGCGGGCGAGACTTCGGAAGCCCTCATGGTCAAGCCCTCATCCTCATCATCGGTGGTAGCAGGAGTTGGCGGTGCAAGATGCTCCTCACCATCAATGGCAGGGAGCCTGAGCATCGGAGTGCTCTGCGCATTATTGAAATTTTGTGCTTTGTCAAGCTCCTCCGCATCCACTGCATGGTGCGGCGGGAGCTGCAGTGGCTCTTTTGACACCCATCTCGCCGCGTTGAACAAATATCCGTTTAAGACCACACTCAAAACGAGGGCGACGATGATCCACTTGGATAGGATCGGATCTTCCAGGCTCTTGAGAAGAGTGTTCACATACTCGCCATAGTCGGAGTCTGCCGGTGCGGAGATGGGACTGTGTTGATGACTTAATTTCGGGCTCGCATAGTGGATCGAGGGATACTCCAGTTCATATTTGATGGGGTTCAGAACGGTCACAAAGGTCGACTTGTTACGAGATTTCGCAGCCTCGAAGATAGCATTGAGCCCATTCGATGCAACCTTGAATGGGTCCAAAGGAGGTGGTGCCGTGACGCTCGAAAATCCTGCTCCAGAAAGCCCGGTGACAGTTGGCAGCTGCGCATTACTCTTTCCGCCACGGAACGGTATGGTAAGCAGGTTGATAGCATTAATAGCCACAAATCCTGTGACCATCAGGACCTTGAACTTTGGCACACTGCTCTCCTTAACCTTTTTGCCGAAAATGTTTGCATCAGCGCCATCTTTTCCAACCCCGAGCCAGTCATTGTTTCGGGCCACATTCTCCGCAACCTTTTGACTAATTCCGTCATCCTCAAGGGCTTGGCGGAGCGAAATATGGCTCTTGATTCGGTTAATTTCTAGCTTGATGCACAAGATCGCGGTGTAGAACGTGAACAGGAGGAGACAATCAAAGAACAGGATCCAGGCTGCGAGGAAGCAGAATTGCTGTAGGCCCCCTTGCACGCCGGAAGCAGCCCCTGCAACCAAAATCAGAATCTCGACCGCGTAGTCACGGATGATGCCAAAGCCCTTCTCACGGATGGCAACTTGAAGTGCGTGCTGGATCGAGGTTGGCAGCCCACCGTCCTTGGGCTCCTTCCTTGGCTTCGGGCTTCCCTCAGGTATCCGTGTAGCAAGTGCCGCAGTTAAGACCGCTTTGGTAAGCACAATGGCCTTTTCAAACCCAATAGTAACAACCAAGAATGGCAAGCCTTCGGAAAGCAAGATCATGTTCATCGGGACTCCCAATTTAGTCGTCACAACGAGGCCGAAGAGAAATGCAAAACAAGACGAGAACAGCGTTGTGGCAAAGAGCCAGAAGTTGGAGCCCATGCGCCGCATTGAGACAAACAGCGACACAAACGTCAAGTGCATCGACATGTATCCCAGCACCATGATGATGATGTCCATCGTCTCGGCGTTCTTCACCAGGTCGATGAATTCGGTCCAAGCGTTCGCTGCCCAATATCTGACGCTGTTGGAAGTCTCCTCTGCTCTTGCGGCCTTCATGATCCACATCTTCTGCTCCTTCATCAGCTCGGCCCCAGATCCATGTTTTGCATTTTCGTCGGCAAGCGAGCCGGCCACCCCATTGGGAATCTCTTGCGCGTGGGCTAGAAATTCAGGGGCCTGGAAATAACGAACGGAGAATGCGAGAGTGCTGTCTTGAGAGAGTGGTGCCAAAGGATTTGAGGTCGATGGCAAAGCAGTAATGGAAAGATTATGTGGTAGCGGAACGGTTTCTGCAAGCGGAGCATTCTGAGGAGAGTTGGTAGCCAATGAATCCGGGAAGACAAAGGTGAGGAGAGCCAGGTGATCCTCATCAGTTGGAATTGGGCTGTCGTGATCGGTGGGCTGCCATTTCCATCCCGTCTCTTCTCCTACCCGTAATTGACGACTTCCTTCGATCAATGAGCTCCAATGTGCCTTTCCAACACCATTTGTCTTCACCGTGCTGAAAATGCTGTTATCAATCACACCAAGATATGAAGTGCTCGCAAGAACCGTCACGATGACAACTGTGTGTATCGGATGAAGATATGACCGACGAGACAACGTCTCAATCAATGGGGTGATCTTCTTATTTAACCACCCGGGTTTTTGAGGGGCTTCGATCTTGGAAGTGCCGCGGAATCGCGAGGGAAGGAGAGTATTGAGCATAGTGGGCAAAATAGGCAGAGGTTCGTCGTCTACAATAACGCCATTGACCTGTACCAGTTTTAATGTTCCCTAAGAGAAGTGTCAGCCATGGTACATAGCGATAAAAACATGCACCAATTGAATCTCGTAATGCTCAATCATGCCTGGCGTAATGAGGCGTGATGATCCGCGATGTGCGATGTCGCAGTCAAATCGCCGTCGCGAGGATCTGTGCCCCACGATGGAGAATTTGGAAATTGCGAAAAAGACTCGCATGGAAGAACGATGCACAGCATGGTGCAAACGCAATGAAGGGGGGAATAAATGAAGCCTTTGTGTCCATCACTACGAATCACTGATTACGACTCACGTTGTGTAATTTTGCGGTGAAGCTTGCAGGTCCCGACCCTCGCAAGTTTTCTGCCAGATGTTGAAGGGGACCTCTGGTGTTGAAAACCAGAGATAGAGCGTTGAAGAATGGAAGGGATGGGCAGTGATAGAGACCGGGAGGTTGGCGGTTAAGAAGAGATACAGGAAACACGGATGTCGAGGGACAAAGTGACAATGTAATTATTAGTCTTCAGAGGACTAAAACGAAGTAAAGTAAAAGTTGCAGTGGCAGAGGCAGTGATCCCCAATTAAGGCTAGTGTTGAACGTTCTGCAATCCCCCTGTTCCCCGCTCGGGTTAGGCATATTATATGAATATCCACTATTTTATGATAATATATATCATATTCAAAAAGCTTGATATTTGTTCCCATGTATGCCAAGCTTCCACTAGCTACTAATAGTATAAATCAGACATATAATACCTGCGTAATTTTGAGAATATTGGTGTATATTTTTGTACGTCACTAAATTTAAAATTTGTGTATATTATTTTGTGTAAATGTATACATAACATTTGTATAACGAAAGCATACATGCATAAAAATAATTTTAATAGCTCAATATTATATATTATAATACCCTCCAAATTGAACAAATGTATAGTTATCCCCCTAATCGTTGTGGCGGGACCTCAAAAACCTCCCTTTATATGCCAATTAAAAGACCAAAAATCTCTCGGTAATCCTTTTAATTGGCCTATCAAGCGAAATTTTAGAGATACCCGCCGCAACGACGGTTAAAGGGATAAGAATCGCACCCTTAGCCCCCTCCATGGGACCCAAGCTAAGCCAACCAAGGCTCAGTCAGCTGCAGGAGAAAGGCAGCCTGAAAGATCAGCATTCGGGCATTCATTGTTCAATCATATCAGCACTTCGGAAGCCGAATCACAAGCCGACTTGCTATTGTTCTTGGCTGACTTTTATAGCCACTGGTGCAATCTATGAACGTCTTTATCTAAAGTTGATGTCCAAACCATAATCCCGAGCTCAATTGTTTAAAGTGAACTCGAGTCAGAGCCAATTTGGTCCAATGATGTCGGCCGTGGCCTTGGCTGCTAACGGCGGGGTAATTGTAACTCTGGTTATGATTCTGGGTAGAACATGCATGCAGACCATGCTTCTGTGCCATGTTGCTTACCCGTTTCGCGCTGACTGGCCAAGACGAACGATCATGTTGTCTTCTCGTTACGCATATATCAACCACCCCTAGCGTGTACCATAACTGTGTTACTGGCTGTGGTTAATCATTTTTCGTTATCCCAGCGACATGTATCTCCGCCAACTGGTGGTCAATATCACCTCCGCTATTTGTAAAAGTCATATATCAAGGTATCTGGTAAGTCGGCAGCAATGTGCTCATCGCTCCAGGTTGGTAAGCTCCCGCCGTTGCGTTGCAATAATCACATTCAGGGTTGGAGAAACCCAGCCTCGATGCCAACGTAATCTTATGGTGGCATGAACAGATAGACTCCTATCTTACGTGGGCCAGTATCTCTCCATTCGTGACAAAATACATCTCCAGGTGGTGGACCCCATTCAGCAATGGTGCCGTGCACTCGAACATTTTTTGCTGCCTAGAAAGTCTAAGTTCCTGAGCTTAGTAGATTAAGTTTGTGCCAATGTATCAGCGATCAAAAATAATACCTGGTGTCAGAAATGCCGAAACTACTGCCAGCTGGAATCAGCTTACTTTGACGCAAGCCTCAACATGATGAAGAAGAGCAGAGGCATGGCTTGTTTGATACGGCGTATAAGGCTGCTGGCAAATCTGTGCAGCGCTAGTACAAATGCGTCCCCAGATTGTTGCCACCGACCAAAAGCAAGCTGTGAATGCGATTGGCATAAATACCAAAAAACCGTCTCCAAATGCCCGAATGGTTTTCACCGCTATAAAGCAAACATGACTCGAAAGTGTTAAAGTTCTGCAGCTGTTGATCAGGTGTTGCGCTCAAGACAAAGCTTTTTTGATGTATAGCTCTACGTACCCATGAATACCCCCACGAACATTCTTCTATTTGCATCTATTCCTTTCCACGCACATGAACCTTATTGAGAATCTCGCATCGAAAACCTTTCTGCGACGACTCTATAAAACTTTAAATGTCTACCAGGAGAAAGTGCGTGACCATGGCCAACCCCCTCAACACCCCCAACACCTTCAAAATGCCTCATGATCTCCAGGAGAGGTAAATAAGCTTCAAGGCACCCGAACAAAGGGGGCATGAACTACCCGCGCAACAAAGGGGATTGCTGATACCCGGATGCCAAAACAAGATGGTACGTCAGGTGAGAGGTTCGCGGGAATCTTGCAGAATTTGCGACTTCGAGCATCTGCCTCATCGATCACGAATTCGATTCATGTTCGTCCGGGCGGGAACGAAAGAAATGGGGAGAAGGCAAATACAAAAAGAGACCAAATGGTAAATTGGTGTTAGCTCATCACTGAGATAAGCTGTTACACTCACGAAGGGAAGCACAGCGCTAGCTGTAAGCGTCTTCCCATCGTTCGACCAAGTCTCTCTCACATGAACGCTGTCACGCGACTAGGTTTGTTAGAGGTGATGATGCAAAGAATGGTATAAAGCGCTTTCAAGGGAACTTTGAAGGTAAATACGCGATCATAGACACGCTGAGGAAGTTCACGCAAAAGATCGAAGGATGATGAACTCATGACAGATGAGAAAGCACCCCTGCCAAGAACTCGCTTAGCTTCGAGGAGAGCTCTCCTTTCCTATTGATTGGCAGGATTCAGGATTACTTGGATGAGAGTTTTGATTCTCCTATTTATCAACTACTCATTCTAGCATCCCTCATACCGTCGTCTCATGAATAACCGTGCAGTCATCCAACGTATCTTCCCATGCTCTTACACTCCCCAAAAGTTCATCAAGTTCGTAACCTTATATGCACCATCCACACCTATGCCCTTCCTCAAATTTTCATTCCCATAATACAAAGGTTGAAGAAGATATCAGCGAAAAGGGTATTGACAAAATGCGAGAAACGATGCTATGTAAAATGCTGACCATGGGTAACTGCCTCATTTTTAAATGCTCTCGGAGCCTCGAGACGTTGACACAATCTACCAATAATTCATCGTGGCTATGAATGATGGTTCTTCTTTGCGGTGTTCTCCAGAGGTACGTCGGTCGAATCACTTTCGGGGCTGATAGGACTTTCGAGGTCCCGTGTGACAGTCGAGGTCTCCAGCTTAGCGCCAGGAAGTGTTTCTGCAATCGGCGTTGTGTTCAGACTATCCTCTTTCTCCATACTTCGCGAGTCTTGGCTGCTTGTCCGGTCTTGGGATCCTTGTGAATTTGAGAGGGTGGGCGTGTTTGCCTGGCTCCCGCCTCGTTGGCCGTGATAGTGGATGACTTGAGGCGGCGCTTGCCCAGCCTGGGTACCTAAGAGATGCTGCGGGTAAGGGTGCAAATCTTTTGATGACGTCGAAAATGTCGAGACAACCGGTTGTTGGTACCCATTGCTACCGTTGCTTGGAGTCGGGGTGTGTCCGAAAGACTGGCTATGTTCTGCTTGCGTCGGCGTTCCCGAATCACCCACCGGGCTCATAAGCTGGTCGTTCGTTTGGCCTGTGAGACTGTTCAAGCCACCTTGGATATCTCGTAGTAATCGCACATATGCCTCTGGCACTAGGCCACTCTCTTGGGTTTTTGGATCTTCCGCTACTAGCCATCCCTCTACCTGGCCATGACGATATGAGACCCAAATAATCTGACCTTCAACGAGGGGAAGCTCGTTTTCATTCTCCGATTGGAAGTCAAAAAGGGCGACAGCTTTGCCATGCATTTCCTCATCTGGAGATGCGATCGTAAACTGATAATCCCGGGAGTAACGGGATTCATCGTTTCGAGTCAGCGCGGGTGAGGAGGCAGAACTAGAGGCGTCAGACCCTGTGTAATCTTGACCGTTGTCATCTGTATATGATCGGCTAGGCAGTGTTGTTGCGAAGTGCGAATCTCGCCGTCCTGGGACATTGTAAGGTGCTAACGTCATGGAGTGTCGAGCGTGCTCAGGAGGATATGTAACAAATTGACCTCCTGGGCCATCCGCCTCAGCCCCGCCCTCTGCAACATAGTAGCGCTCGCTTCCGTCGCCTCCAGTGCCCACGTAATAACCTCGATCATGCTCGTAGTTCTCCTGATTCAGCATGCTTGTGGTGCGCTCCCCTTCCGCTCTTGCACGTCCACGGCCACGCCCTTCCCCGCTACCTATCTTTGCTCCGGCGGACTTATGCTTTTTGTGTCTGGAAGATTGTACGATGGGACTCTGCAAATCCTCGTCCTCGCTCCAAGGTGGGCCATCAGCAAACTGTGCTTGCGGAAGCTGCTCCCCTCCCCACGAGCTTGGTCCCCAGCTGGCATATGCTCTACTGTCCCATGATGTTGGAGGATCCGACAGTCGTTTGTAAGACTCGCTGATCGGCGTAGAAAGACCTGATTGTGGCCGAGATGACTCGGGGGGCGGACCATAATGCATAGGTTGCGATGAAGGGTATGCAAAATCGCGAACTAATGTATACGACAGGCTCGAATGGAATATGGGGAACATGTGGGATGGGGGACGCGACCTTGATGGTATAGAGTAGTTTGAGTATTGGGAGAGTCTGTTCTTGGAGGCGTGTGACGGCGGTCGGTTCAGATTCGATCTTCGGACTGGTGGGGAGGTGATTAATGGCGGTAATGGAGGGTGATTAGGATTAGATGAAGGTGAGGATATGGGTGATGAAGGGGCCGCCTCCGAGCTGGTTGGAGACATGACCGCGGCCATGCCGAGAGTTGGCGATTTGAGACCGTCTATCGGCGGACAGTATCCGGGGTGGAAGAACTCACTCTCGAGGCCTCAGAGCTGGTCACTGCTTGTCCAGCAAGTCTTTTCGTCGCGCGCAATGGGTACACCGAATTATGCGCAATCGCAGATGGTGATGAGGTTACCAACACCCAGGTAATCCAGAACGCGGACAGACTGTATTCCTTGCGGAGATCGCAACGTCAAGGGATAGTGTTGGCGGTGGGTGTTGGGTGAGTTGACGCGGCAGACGCCTTGATATTGTGAGGCGGTCGCACTTTCGGTGGGATGAGATGGGATTCCTAGAAACAGACGCTGGAAGAAGATCAGATCTCAGAAGCACGAGCAAGGCGTTCGTGGGAAAAGAGATGCTTTGAGACCCCACAGTTGAGTGTTTGATAGGCACCCAATGACAAGCTGCAGTGTTCTTTTGTGGAGGTGAAGTTGTAGATCGTTGACACACTAAACGGGCAGTCGGAGCTGAGAAAAGAGGATTTGCGCTCAGACACACAACTCGACTTTTCTCTTGAGGTTGAATTGAACTTGGAGGTGAGTGGTTACTGGCCTGGCGAAGCGCCGAGACACCGCAAACGCCTTCAGCTCAGATGGCGACAGGGAGCCAGGAAGGACCCCGCAAGGTGGGATATCGAAGTATTGAATGGTCGGTTCGGAGGGGTGTTGGCGGCGGCACCCAGCTATAGGAACTGCGTAACGGCGGCGGAGCAGGAAGACCAAGGGCATCGATTAAATTACACGTGATTAAGTAGATGATGAGATAACAAGAAGGAGAGTGTGAGACCGGGACCTGTTGCGACGAGATGTGACGGTTCAACCAGACCGAGCCAGAAAAGCAGTTCGTGCTATGTGTTGCTTACATTGCCTTTCATTCTTTGATCTTAAAATAGAAATGCAGGTTAGCTTTAACTTGAAACATGCCCTTAGTTGACTGACTGGTACCTTGATTATCATGGAGCCAATCAGGGCCGACTCGTGGGACAAGAGTGGGTAGTACGTTAGTCCATATATTGCAGGTTGCACTGTAGTGTGTCTAAACGAGAGAAATATTGAATAGTCAAGGCTTGGCATCAACATCTAGCCACAAATCAGTCAATCAACAAAATACATATATCAATACATCAGCAGATCGCAGAGCCCGGTCCGGCATACTGTCTCTCTACAGCTTCAGCTAGATCAGCTTCCCATCGGCCTTTTTTCCTGGGGCGTTGCATATGAACGATCGAACGAAGTGGTCCTGTGTCACCATTTTGGTTGGTAATGTGATGGTTCCAAGAGAGTAACTGAGCATCGCTCGTGCTACAGTATCACCTCCCTCCCTGTACAAACAAACTACCTACGCTTCGGTGAAAAGAAACTTTCGAATTGTTTCTTTTGCCGATTACGTGATGGACCGCCCGCAGACGGCCGCATCTCCGCATCCTCACACCGGACCCCAGTCTACTTTTCCTTTGAAAGCTTCATCACAACCGGCAACATCCTGCTACCATTAAACTAACCATCACCATTACACCACCCGCACCGGTACGTGAGCTGCCCGGCACCAACACACCTGCTGATATCCCTTTCACATGATGAATATGTTATATTGGAGCTGTCTTATCTAGAAATGATGACACCATATTATTACGCAACTTTCCTGAACACCCTCAAAACTTTGCTCTTCCATCATTGCATGAATGAATCGGTCATGAATAAGCCAAAACTAACTATTCAATAAGGAGTGACGGATTGGTCGTGGCATCCCCACTCAAAGCGCGATTCACTGGGAATTCAAACGGTTGGTGACCCATGCGGCCGTTTATCATGAACGAGATCTCCGCGTTTTCACGCACCTGCTGGTGCTCTATGGTCTTTCGCAGCTCTTCATCGACGCCTAAGCTTACCAGGCTTTTTGCATGCGGCTAACGTCAAAGATAGCAAGGACGGATAATATTGTCGTCTACGAAGAGCACGCTCTCGATCAAGGAATCCTCCATAATCACAGCTCACTTGCACGAGCAGTTCGCCAGTCACTTTACATCGGTGAGTCCAAGCAGCTGGCCATAGGGGGCCACCATCATTAACTTCTCCAAGGTCGGGAACTTGGCTGAATTGGTGGGCCTAGCTTTTGCAACAAATTAACACTCGGTCTTATCGCCTTTCTAGCTCTGCTTCCAAGCAGTTATTGGAGGCAACGTTTTCATCGATGCACCTGCGGGTCTGAGACTCGGGTTACAAAGCCACCATCCAGCTATCGCTCTCAAATCCTTCAGCTTAACTTAACCGCGCTGGTTGCACTTACTACTGACCACCAAGTCACAATGGCACAACCTCAGGGTCAAGCAGGCGTGAATGGAGGTGCAAATCAACACCTAGCTTTAGGCAGCGAGCGCGTTGATCCAGGTGGATTCAAACTCAAGTTTTGCACTGTATGCGCTAGCAACCAAAATAGGTTGGCTGCCCTGCACATAGTTGACAATGAAGAAACTAATTCTGCATAGATCCATGGAATCTCATCTTCGTCTTGCCATGGCAGGTTATCCTGTTATTTCATTCGGTACTGGATCTCTTGTCCGTCTGCCCGGACCCTCTATCGACAAACCTAATGTTTATCAATTCAACAAGACATCTTATGATAGCATGTACAAAGAGTTGGAAGACAAGGATCCACGTCTCTACCGCGCGAACGGAATACTCAATATGCTGGGACGCAATCGTAACGTAAAGTGGGGACCCGAGAGATGGCAAGACTGGCAAATAGGGGCTCCACGCGTAACACAAACCAACGACAAAGGAAGCGAGGGCGTTGAAGGGGGAGTTGTAGACATCGTGATTACCTGCGAGGAGAGATGTTGGGATGCGGTCATTGATGATCTCCACACTCGAGGCGGTCAACTCAACCGGCCGGTTCATGTTATCAACGTTGACATTAAGGATAACCACGAGGAGGCATTTGTTGGTGGAAGAGCAATTCTGGATCTGGCGGATTCTCTTAACAAAGTTGCGGCTGAGCATCGAGCAGTCAATCCGTCGGCTTTCGACGACGCCAGCTCTTCTCACCGGTCCGACTTTGATGAGCGAGTTCCGGAGATCATCGCCGAGTGGCAAGACCGTTGGCCGAATCTTCCTGCTCTGTGGACCTTGGCATGGTTCTAGAGCGTCATGGAATCAGTAGACTGCTCTATGTAGATGTACACTTACACTTGAAATTGGCGTTGGTGGTAAAAGCACGGCAGATACCCAAATCAATATGGCGCATGGGTCTGTTAGATGATAGGTCACGGGAGACACAAGGGAACGAGATATAATGAACGTGAACGGGGTTTATCTCCATGATCCTAGTGATATTTAAGTATGCCACGCCAGGGTCACATTGGCCACGGGAGGGCTACAAGCTCTTGGTGACACTTTTGGTCGGCTTGGGGGGCCACACCCTATGAAACGGCCAGGTACCGGCCACTAAGCTTTCCAAGCATTTGGGGAGGAACCGACCTTGTGGACTTTTCAAGTCCATGTGCTATGGACCCTTCTACTTTCACGAAAACTGGAACGGCTACTCTTAAAGCTGATATGTCGCATGCTTATCGATCTCATCCTAGGGATACATCATATATATCAATATCACCAGACATATGGGCAAAAGTTGTCTCAGGCGGATCAGGTAGTTGGTGGTTTATACCCAGGCATGAAATAGATTAAGAACCACCCCCGAGCTATCTAGAACAATGGCGGCAATCATCGTCATTTCAATCTATTATTGTATGTTGGTGGTGAAATGAGGTGGTGCAAAATTAACTTCATGCCATGTGGGATTGCCGAACAGGGGGGGATGAGATTTAGCCCTTTTCGCGAACCTTTTACCCCTGATTCCTGATGGGTGGGCACAAGTAACAAATGAAGCCTCGCTAGGGGCCTGAGGCATACAGATCCCAAATAAGGATTCTCAATTAACTCAATCCGTGCCGGCAGCATTTGCGTGCTTGGACAATTCATTATTGCTCCCGTAATGTTAATGGACATTAGAACCAAAATCCCACTCAGAATTTTATCCTTCCAAGACTTTGTTGCTTGCTCTTGTTTTCTTTGCCTCGCGTCGTCAATAGTCGGTCATCGCAGGGGGGCACATCTCCGATAAGATCAAAAAGTGCCTAGATGCTTTAGCGCTACCGTCAATTCAGGAGAGAGAGAAAACGCAAGGGACGAGATCTGACTCTCACGCTCATATCCTCTGATTCTCCTTCCCTTTCTCCTTCTCCCCCTCTTCACGTCTTTCAACTGTGCAGTTCTCACAGTCCCACGGTCCTTACCAGAATAGCGAGTATCACGTCAATCGGGAAAGGGGTCTCTGATATTTCAAGAGTTCAGATCAGACTTGGCCACAGCAACCTTGCCGTACTGCGTGTTTCAGCAACTCTCGAACCATCTCACGCAATTGATGCTTTGGGCGAAACCTTTTCAGCATCAACGAGTTTGCCTTGAAGGCTGCCATCATACCATCATATCCAACTTCTAGTCGTGAGCGAGGGAAAGCGCAAGTGAGCGACGAGCAGCCATCATCGCATTTCTACGACGGCATCATACACCATGAATGGTCGAAATGGCCCTCTATCTCCCATCTCAGCAGTAGGCAGCGAGTGGTCCGGCATATCCAAATATCAAGGCCCTGACAACGACTCGCCATATTCCCCTAACCCGAATAATCGAGGGCAGCTTGCCTCACCGCCGATATCTAGTGGTTCAAACGGGATGATGAACGGCGGAGGATTTCCACCCCGAGGGTCGTCAGGGGGCAGTCCGGGCGGCCCTTCGCCTCCGGCATCGATAGCGCGGTCGAGTGTGATGAGCAAGCAGGACGAGCAGTTCGAGGCGACATTGTCAGAACACTACGTCGCACTAAAAAGATACTTGGCAGCATCTCTGCGGGACGATAAAGGAAATCCCCGGCCGAATCGAGCACGAGACAAGTTACTCAGACTATCCTCAGTACAATTCCAGGAGCTCAGCACGGATGTGTTCGATGAGTTACTACGCCGACAACAAAGTGGCAGGAGAACACCAAATGGCAGCACACCAGATGGAGCACCACCACCGTATCTCCTTCCAAAAGATACCTTTCATCCAAAACGGAATCAGGCTCGTCAAAAGCTCTCGACCTTGCCCCCTGCGCGATTTCGAGACCTTGCCACCGACGTCTTCTATGAACTTGAGCGAAGGTTTCCACGATTTGCAGGAGGGGATATCAGCAGAATCGGGAGCCCGGCCTCTATCCGCGGCCCCCCGAGTCGGAATGGCACACCAGTCAATGGCCCTGGTCGTATGCGTCGACCTTCAGATGCAAGCTCAATTGCTGGGTATTCGATGAGAAGCGAATCAAGGAGTGGACCCCGGCCACCTCTCAATGGAAGTCTGAGTATCCCTCCTTCCCCAGGACTACCACCTAATGACTATGGACGGCCGACACCGAAGACTTTCCAGAGCAATACGATGGTTCCAAATAAGAGCACCATGGTTGAGGATGACGAAACCGGCGGGGAAGATAACGAGGAGGATGGCGATGCGTTTGGCTTGGAAGCCGCGGTGGCCAGAAATAGGGAGAGTAAGAAGAGCAATGGAAGTTCAGAGGTAATATCTTCTAATTCGATATGTGAATGGATGCTAATAAAATTCAGACTGACAAGAAGCTTTTGGATGACTACCAATCACAAGTTGCAGAACTGCGTGAAAAGATCGATTCCATGGAGGATGCTCTCAAACGCAAGGATGATGCTCTGGCTACCGCTCTTGATGAAGAGAGGACACGCGCAACGGCGTCGAGCACCGAGAAGAAAGAGTGGTCAGATCTCAGGCTGAGCTTGGAGAGCAAGCTTGCGGATGCACAGAACCTGAATGAGTCTCTACAATCCGAACTGGACCGGGTAAGAAGCTCGCAGGCAAATTCGGAACGAGAGTTACGGGCGCAGTTGGAGGAGTTGCGTGTTTCAACTGCAAATGCAAGTTCCCGAGGCCCATCTGACTCGGATCTTGAAAGAGAGAACGAGGAGCTGCGTGCAGAGCTACAACAACAACAAGAAGTAACAGACGAGGTGCGGCGAGAAGCCCAAGAATTTTTGCGTGAAATGCGGATGCTGTCAGAGCGAAGTGGATCTTCTTACGATCGAGAAGAACAGCTCTTAAATACTGTCAACAAGCTAGAAGAAGAGGTCAGGGACTGGAGGAATCGCTACGCTAGGACGAAAGCTCAGTTGCGTAGTCTGCGCGCGACCTCGATTGGGTTGACAATTCAGCCAGAGGCGCAGAAATACTTCAAGGACAGTGGCTTTACTGAAGCGAACGGGATGGTTAAGGATGTCAGCATCACCAAGTTCCAAATTTCAATCGACGAGCTGTTACGTGTCGCCCGTGCAGACGAACCATCCCGGGTCACGGAGTTCATGAAGTCTGTAATCGTGACCACGCGCCGGATCACCCAGGACATGCACGACTCGGCAAGCAATGGAGAATTGACTACTCAGCAGGAGAAGTTGAAATTGAGAGTTTCCGCAACCGCCAATAATCTGATTACCGCATCAAAGAATTTTGCGGCTGCCAATGGCCTGTCGCCGGTATCATTGCTTGATGCAGCAGCTTCGCATTTGACCACCGCAGTTGTTGAGCTGGTACGCACGGTCAAGATTCGACCCACGCCTGCGGGCGAGCTGGAGGATGACGATGACGGAAATCTAGATCCGGTAGACACTACCGGCTATTTTCCGGTGCGTGATACCAAACAAGACAACGTTCCACCGCCATTCCAAGGTCTCCGAAATGGCCGGATCAGCGGCGATTCTTCCATGTACAGCCCTATCAACTCTCCAAGGGAATCGACCAACATGAGACCGAGAAGCGCAGGAAAGGAGTCATGGGCGAGCCGACAACGATCGCTCTCCCGAGGTCCCCCGCCAATGAATGGTCTGAATTCGGTCAATGGAAATAACAAAACGCTCCCGCCAGCGCCCATGGGTGTAGGTTTTGGCATCAGGGCTCAGGAGAGTGATGTCGAGGAGCTAAAGGTATGTCACGTGTTTTGTTAAACCCCCCCCCCCCCCCCTCTCTCCTCTCTTGAAAAACAAAACTACCCGTCTCTCTTGACCGTCATATCCTAACCAGAGCAGATCTATCTCGAGGACGAAACCGCAATTCTAGTCCAGAACATCCAATCCCTCGTCTCATTCATCCGGTCCGATGCCGGCATCACCGACATCTCCGGGAAAATATCCTCCATTGCCACCGTTGTAGGAAAAGTCGTTTCGTCCACTGAGTCAGCCATGTCGCTTACCAGTAACTCCTCTTTACGCACGGCGGCAGGACCGATTCTCGACAAGTTATCCAGATGTAGGCAGCGGCTGTTAGAGGCAGGCGAGATCGGCAAGAACATCTCCGAGGAAGATCGAGGCGCTTGGAAGTCGTGGACACAGACTCTACCGCCGATTGCCTTTGAGATTGCACGGGAAACGAAGGAGTTAGTTCAAAGCGTGGATTATGTATCAGTGGATCAGGGGCGAGATGCAGCTGAGGAGGATTTTTCATAAGCGATTTAACAAGTGCATTCGGCTTTTGGAAGCATCGTACTTGGTCTTTTTTATACGGACATAAGCATGAGCAGGAGCATGGCGGATCTGGGCGTTTGGAAATTGGGAATTGAGACATAGACGTGCCCTTTGTGGCATTTTATCTTCTAGGATGAGGCACCTGCTTGTCTGAGTACTGTACGATCAAGGAGTTGTTTGATGTAATGAGGTGAACGGCGTCGCAAGATAGCCTGTCTCGGGAGGCGTATATTACCCGAAGGATGATATATAAAGGGTTACTCAAGCTTCTTCCTTACTGTCTAAGTGCCACATCTCAATGTTATTCTGTGAACCAATTGAGAGCCCACTCCGCTCTCCCATCTGTATTTGCGGAACCAGCTTAATTTACACCAAAAGCTTTCTCCTCGCTTGCTTTCGTGCCTAGACATATCCTCTATTAGCCGTAGAGCTCCAAAGTAGTTTCTCCTGATGGAATTTGATGCCTCCAATTCTTGACACTGCCATACGTGACATCTGCAAGCCTGAGCTTTCTCCATTATATAGAAATCTTAAGATGATGTGCCGGGGTTTTGTAAATGGCTCGGTTATAAATATTAAGCCGTATGGATGAAAATAACGGTTGACGTGACGAAAAAGTGGCAACAGAGCAAGAAATATTGGGGGAATAGTAAGACCCTTCCACGTACGTGACACTAAAAAAGACGTTGACTGAGGTGAGGAAGTTTGGGATACGGTTGTTAGTCGCTCGGACTGCTTTCGGAACTTGTGAGGGAAGGACGAATTAATTGTATTCTAACTGAGCGAAACAACGCAACAGAACCATACTCAAAATGGACTCTCGGGAACCTCCCTGGAAGTCAAGCCTCCCAAAGGACGGCGTTATTTTCACTGCAGAGCATGGAAATACAATTTCTGAGGGCCGAATGCATTCAAGGAACCGTGGCGGACATAGATCCTGCATGAAATCCGTAACCGTGTTGCGATCTCTATCCGCACCCACGTTCGTACCTCTGAGTATCCATCGATACTTCCACCTCCCCTTTGCTCGCGGCCTTCTATTCACGCCGAGGTTGGATGCCCATGGCTGCGATTCCAACTCGTTGCAAGAGTGCCAAAGGCGGTCAGCCGCCAATCACGGGTCCGTTTCTCGAACCACTGGAATGCACCCAACAGCGGATCCAGAGTCGGAATAGATATTGAGCCGTAGGGTGGATGCGGTCGGTTTCGAGACTATCTAGGGCTGCCCTTACCCCGAAGTATGACGGTTCCGACTTCAGCTGCCTGTCCGTTGCCTACACCACATCTGATGACTCTTTGATATAACCATGCCCCCTCTCCCACTAGGTTGGTCCCTACAGCGATTAAGGCCATCCACCACCAACTGGTACTCATATTTGGTAAACCATTCTGTCGACGCCAGCCGAATGGGGCCGATGAGGGCGAAGAGGGCGAGGGTGCCGACTGGGTCTGCAGAATTAGATTGATAATACGCTATGGCGTATGAAGGAAACCGTTTTTTGAGGTACGTGCACTGAAATATCGCCCCATTGCTAGGTAGCTGCTTAGCCTGCACACAATTGCGGATCGAGGCGTTAGCTCATGAGGCCAGGGCACCTCACCGCTTAGCTTCTGTCTGGCTATACAGTCATTGAATCAGAGGCAAGAATAATGTCCCTGGCCCCTCTAAGAAAGTTAAATAGTGGAGTTCAAATCAACAAGTGCAGGACCAGCCTTATCTATGATGGGATGGGAGTCTATAGATCTTCAAACTGTATGGCAGACTATAATGGTCTATGCAAGAAAATTAGCGGCTTCGTATATCTCTCCTATGGTTCCATAAGATTTTTGATATGACTGAGCTTCTTTGGATGCCGGACAGACTCACAATCGTGCGCTAGGGCCACGGTTCAGGGGCTCGCTTAACAAACCTCTTTTCGTCAAGCCAGTGAATCAACTAACAGATGTTTATCTGCTTGAAGCAAGAATACTCTTGATAGCCAAGCGGGCGATAATACAAAGCCTCGTGATCACAATCGCAATGTAAATACTCAATCAACGCGATTACCTGACCTTCATTCAAGGAAAAGCAGCCTACACGGCTTAGAATGTAATGGCTTTCCACACATTTCATATCAATTGTATAAAGCATAATAAAGCATAATCTGCGTGCCTGATGGACCAAGAAGAGGCTCATGGGATTCGATCTACATAGTTGACAGATTCCAGTTCCCAGTCAGTCCAATGATGTGAAAGCTCAGGTATAATAGCCGCGCTCCCTCAGTCTCCGTATCGAACCACAAACCTGAATACCCAGGCCCTGTTCTCGATAACTCCGATTAACCTGGGTAGCGACCATCGAGAAATCACTGGTGACTCATGGGATATTCTCTGATGCCTGCCACCGAACCACAACTAGTCGCCAGCAAAACCAACAACTTCAAAGCTCAATTCCCACAAGCTCTTCGCATCATCGAAAGCGTAGGCCCACGCAGCATATCCGGATTCCATATCCGGATGGACACCCTCTGATGGACCTGCGACCGCACAGTCTTCTAAATACTTGCCCGTTACGCCTTCGACTAAAGCCTCCTTTGAGACAGCAGCCCACACAGTCGTAGCTGCGCCTTGAGCTGCGCTCTACAGCTGCTTCTTGTAATAAGGTTGCTGCCACTGCTCCTTGATAAGCTCATGAACATGGCGATATATTCCGCTGCCTTCTAAAACAGCTCCGGGATGCAGACTGTATGCATGTAGGCCCTGCTCACCGTATCGTCTCTCGATTTCATTCGTCAGATAGACCTGCGCAAGCTTACTTCTCCCGTATCCATCGAATACTGTCTTCTTCGCCTTCACATGCAAGTCTGAAAAGTCTATTCGCTCAACTTGATGCGCTTCGCTCGAGCGGTCTCGATGCCGATTCCTGATGACGTGCCCGTGATTAAGATCACCTTGTCAGTGAGCGCACCTTCTAGCCCTTCATCCTTGATGACTAGCCAAGCGGTTGGTCGCCCGTCGCCTGGTCCCAAATCATTTTCTGGTTTGTAACTCTCGCGATACATTGACATCGTTGCTCGACACTGGGATTCTAAGCAAGCGCTAGAAGCCTGTTAGGTGGCTCTGGAAGCATCAGTCAGCAAGCAGCCAGATGCGGCCCGCTTATCCGCCCATGGCCAACATGGAAAGCAGGCTTGCTAAACTTTGAATTCTGTTATGCTTATGTGACAAAAAGCAAATGCTTCTTGTTGAAGTACTATTGCGCCTTATATTTTGACAGCTTAGGATACCATCTCTCTGATCTCTTGCTCAGGGATGAAAAGTTCATGGAGTTCATGGGCTGAATCTTGCATCCCGCGAAATGACGCGGAGACCAGATGATGCCGGGCTAAATTTCGAATTCGACTTTCAAACTAAAACTCAGCAGCGGTCGGAGCATGACCGTACTTCTTAAGTGCGCGTACTTGATCATAACATGTAAAACAGTATACTAGTCTTGCATATGAGTGATGCATAGATCCGTTCGCTGCGAGAGCACGTAACCCTGGTAGCAAAGTATTTAAACTATCACCCAGGAAGCGTTGTCACACAACCGTTTCCGCCAAGGATGAGCGTGTTGAGAAGGAGAGATTCGATAACGGGATCTTCCAGCAGCACTGCACGCTTCGACTTGCCGGGGAGCGGAATTTCCATACTCTCCCCGCGGTCACCCAATTCAAACGACTCATCCCCTAGACCTTACCAACGCTCCTCACCTCCTGGGAATCAAAGCTGATGATTTCGACCCCCTCCGCTTCGATCCCTTTCCGGACATCTGCCCACCCTCCAGCATCAACAGCTTTCGTCCCCTCCTCCACAATAAACGTCCTAAACCCCTCTCTCTGAGCATCGAGCGCGGTAGCCTTGACACAGTAATCGGCGGCCAATCCCACCACAAACACCTGATCTACCCCGCCCCGCCTTAATACATCTGCCAGCCCTGAGTCCGCACATCTTGGCGATTTCAAAGGGTCGTAGAAGGCAGAATACATCTCGATCTCCTTGCGATGGCCCTTTTCGATCACCGTATCTAACTTCTGCTGATGTAGCTCAGGGACGATCTCGGCACCGGGGGTATTCTGGACACAATGAATGGGCCACAATCGTGTTTCATACGTCTCATCCTTATTATTGGGGTTAACCACTGTAGCGGTTGAGGTAAATGGCTGTGCATTGGGGTGGTTTGAGGCGAACGAGATATGGTCTGGTGGATGCCAATCTTTCGTTGCGATTCTGAGTGTAAATGGTAGTTCTAGGAGAGCATTGACAGTGGGTATGATATCTCTACCGTTGGGCACTGCGAGGGAGCCGTTCTGGGACGTGTTAAAATGTGTATGAAGAGGGGAGGACGAGGCTGTGGATGGGATGGACATACGGGAGGGCAGAAGTCTTCTTGCAGGTCTACTATTATGAGGGCTGATTTGGGAATAGCCGTGGCCATTTCCCTTAGTCTACGAATGGTGTTTGGTAGGGTGGCAAGAGAAGTTGCTCAAGATAAGGAAGTATGGTCTGGGGGTTTGTGATGAGAAATAGCTAGGTTGTCAGCCTTGCCGTTTGTTAACCGGCTATATGTGGGGTAGATGTGAAGCTAATAACGGGCCGTATGTTAGTGCCTTTTCCCTACTAGTCCTTCATAGACGTACTGCATCAGTGCCATGGGAATAGTAAAGGTAGGTCATTGCAAGCAAATCCCACATGGTGGGAAAAATGCACGGAATGCAAAAATGGCTTAAAACCTCCGATTTTTTACACCTCCATCTATGACTACACCTAACCCTGTTGCTCCTAACTCATTGCTCATCAGATATTGTAGAACCGGAATAAATGCTATTAACCCAAGAGATCATCAAGTCCACCACCATATTGCTGCTGATTCGGAGCTGCTGGCTTCTGCTGAGCAGAAGTTGAGGTTGTGGAGCTTGCACCCCAGATACCAGCACTTGCTTTTTCCTTTTGCAATTGACCAAGTGCAGGGCCAGCAGAGGGTGTACTGCTCTTCTTGATCCCAGCACTAGCAGACGACCACAGTGAACCAAATGCATCGCCACCCGACTTGGCCGCTGCTGGCTTGGCTCCTGGTCCTGCAGATGCTGGCTTTGCCTGACCTCCAATGGCAGGGGCCTGCACTGATGTATAGTAGTTTGGCTGCGACCCTTGGTATGATGTAGGCTTCGCCGGCCCCGTAAAAGCTGCAGGTCGAGCCTGTGGTGCTTGAGCTGGAGGTGAGAATGCCGAGTAGTTGGCTGGTGTGGAACTATTGCTGGGGGCTGGGGATATTGAAGAGAATCCGACCATGTCGGACAGGTTAGCCGCCTTTGGCGCCGACACTGGTTGCGGAGCAGCATATTGGGTATACGAGGTAGTAGTTGCGGTAGGAGCAATAGGCTGGAACGAGGACTTAGGGACAGGTTGCGCTGAGGGAGCTGCAGATTGGAAATCGTCAAAGTCGTCATCCTCTAAGGCATTCGAAGCAGAAGGCGCCCCAACGGGGGCGGATGTTTGGATTGGATCATCAAAGGAGAAGAGATCAACCTCGGGCTCTTTCTTTTTCGCTGGTTCAGGCTTCTTTGCTGCTACCTTCTCTGCTGGTTTCCGATGACTCGGCGTGCTATCTGCTTGCCTTCGGCCTGGCGCTGCGACGGCTCCCTCGTCATATTCGTCATACTCTTCAAATCGATCCCGTCCCCGGCTATTTGACGACACTTCGGCATGACCGCTGCCAGAGTCCTGAAAGTCACTGGCTTGACCCCCAAATCCACCACCATCTCCATAAACTCCACCGCTATAACCACCGTATCCACCACCCCCACCACTGCTGTGATCTTCGCTTCCAAAACCGCCGTACCTGCTGCTACCACCACTGGAAAAGCCGCCGCCGAGCCCAGCGCCGCCTTCGACACCACCGTACTTATTTCGAGTTGCTCGTGCCTTCTTTCGCTCCGCTCGGATTTTGTCAACATCAGAGAGGAGATCTGCCAATTCTTTTGCCCTATTTCGCACATTGACGCCTTGGTCCTTACCGTTTTGGTCAATAAAATGGAATTGTCGCAGCATCTTCAGAAGCGTAAGGTGAGACCGCGCATCATCAATCACTCTTTCCGAGCCATTCTTGATCAGGAACTCGAGCAACTGCAAGCCTTTGTAGATCTGTCTCCATTCCTCGGCCGCCTTCTCTGTAAAACGCTTGTATATCATTGGCATGATTTCGTTAAGTAATTGGCTTGCGGCCGGTTAGTTTGTGGCTGTAAATATCTTGTACCAGGAGCACCAACTAGTTATATGTGCCATTGGCAATCTCCTGCATCAGCGTAGAAGAGGCTCCCCAGGGTTCATTATTCGTAGCCTCTCGAACCTTCGCCTCCATTTCCGTATAGTTCATGACAGCTGTAACAATAAGCTTATGGTGCTACAGGAACTACTCAGAGAACCTACCATTTTGAACCTTGCGCACTCCGGCCTTGATATCATAAAGTGACAGATTGGCCGCAGCCTCTTTCAGGCTGGCTAGATCCATGATGGCGTCTTGGTGTTCGTGGTTGTGAGGTTTGTGTCGCTAAGTGCTGTATTTAGGTCGGGTTCACACAGCGTGTCCGTGCCCCGTAAGTGGCTCGGATGTATCACGTGATATAACTTCCGCCAGCCGTGATGTGGTAGATTGCTTGGTTCTGAAGGGAGGAAATTCCACTTAGATAGCGGCAAAGAGGTTGAGACGGCATCTTTTGGACTAACAAGCCATGCATCAATATTGCTTTGGCCGTAGGTGCTGGAAGTGATCAGACAATTTGTCTGAATGGTACTATTTATGCCAAGTCCAAGTGGATCAAGTTCCTCTGCCCCTGAAGTGAAATTCAGTGAGCTTTCACAAAGAGCTTCCATCTAATCCATCATTGTACAACATCGAATTTCATCTGGACTTCTTTTCAAATCTGTCTTTACATTTGTATTAGTAGAAGCGTTTCGAATTGCTTCATTACCTTCACCAACTAGGCGGCAAAAGCTAGTCCAACAAGGTATGTCCGTCACCGGGTTTATTCCTTTGCTCAGCTACCCCAAGCAGCCTCAAGTGAAGAGGAGGAGCTTGAAGTTTTTGACAGAGATGGGCTATCACGAGGCCGATCGATGAAGAGACAGCGTATGGATTGAAGGGGGGGATAGGTGGCAATTTGCAGCATATCGTCTCTTTTGCGTCTGCTCCAAATTTTACACTCGATACTGCACGATGGGGTGGCATTGGACGTGGTTTGGTATCAGATCTCAACAAGGGAGCAATCAAGCGTTATATGCTTTCCCATCTCCCTCCCGCTCGATCGATTCGATCCGGCTTCTATGCTATTCTTGTTTTCTTCTTCAGTGCTGCATCATGACAGCTCGTCGCTTCCAGCCAATCAAAGCACCGCGTCTGAGCCCTTTCCCGCTAACCTTCTTGGGCTAGTGCACAATGATTGCCCCGCCAGCATTGAAAAGCTGCTTTCGAGGAACCCCGCGCCTCCCCTCCTCACTTCTCAATAATTCATTCTCCAAAACCAACAGACAATTCCACGCATCAACCGCAAACATGGCCATCAAGACTTATTTCGATGTTACCTGGGTATGTTCTAGCTGTCTTGTGTTATGCCAATATGCTATTGAATTCTCTCGCTAATCGCTTCTCTGCCACAGGAGGGACCAGTCCTCGATGCCAATGGAAAGCCGACCTCGAAGGTTGCTGGTAAGCAAATCCATCCATTCATCCAAGCTTTATATCGCCGCCATCTGTACATCATCAAGCGCGGTGCCATTGGCATTCATCAGCACACAGTTGTTGTGCCAATGCGAGCTTGGGCTTGTTGATGTTGATGATGGTGTCATCCCACTTCGGCCCCGCCAGTACCACTCTCAGCCTTTGCCCATCGAGCTAACATTTATTCCAATAGAGCAATCTGGCCGCATCAACTTTACTCTCTTCGATGATGTCGTCCCAAAGACTGTCGAGAACTTCCGTGCTCTCTGCACTGGCGAGAAGGGCTTCGGATACGCTGGCTCTGCTTTCCATCGCATCATCCCTCAGTTCATGCTCCAGGGTGGTGACTTTACTCGTGGCAATGTACGTCCTCTTTCCTCCTCCTACCCTCTCTACGAAACTGACAAATGTTAAGGGCACTGGTGGCAAGTCCATCTATGGTGAGAAGTTTGCCGATGAGAACTTCAAATTGAAGCACACCAAGCCAGGACTTTTGTCCATGGCCAATGCTGGTCCCAACACGTAAGCTAGCCTACCGCTTCTAGCGAGCCGTGAAGCTAATGTCGTTTTACAGCAATGGTTCCCAGTTCTTCGTTACTACTGTCGTCACCAGCTGGCTCGATGGTAAGCACGTTGTCTTTGGTGAGGTTTCTGACCAAGCATCATTGGATGTCGTCAAGGCTCTCGAGGCTACCGGCAGTGGAAGCGGAAAGGTCAACTACAACAAAAAGCCAACCATTGTTGCCGCGGGTCAAGCATAGAATAGCGTTATGGTTTTGTGGCAAGGGTCATGAATGTTGCTTACAGCCTGAATCTACCAAGCAAAGGACGAAAAGTTACTGAATCTCAACTGATTGCCCAACCACTAAATTTACGGCGCTTGTGAAGTGAGCTGTGAACCGTTTGATTGTGCCTGCTAGATAAGCCGTGAAACCTGCATTTAATAATCCCACTGTGAGCCTTGCGCTGTATGGATGTAGCTTGCTTATATTGTCATCTATGGGCTTCGTACATCTGTTCATGCATATAGCTATTAGTTTTCTATCTAACGAGCCTATGGCTTTCCATAACATCTGCACCGCCCGTGGTATCTTCCAAAACTCCAGGATCAACCCACGCTATGCATCAAAAAGCAAGTTTTTCTATCTCTGGTCCCTGAGGGTCCCCGCGTTATTACATCTTCAACCACTCCTGGAAGTACTGACAATTACTTGGGCCAACGGGACCTCCCTCCTCGCAGAAATCGAACACAGGACATCGTCCGCAAGGTGCCTCTGTCAGAATATTGAATGGGCCTCTGGTAACCGGCCGCAATGATTGACGCGCTGTCTTGTATCCCTCACCACCATTACTTAGTCGAACTGTCTCGATCACGTCGTCGAGAACCATATTATCCAACACCTCCTTTAGATCCTTAGCTTCAACGACGACATCCTTAACGAGTCCAGCCTTAAGAAGTTCCTCTGTGAGCTCTTGGAGGTCTGGGTACTCTTGATACCCGGCCGGCATTGGCATGAGCCCGCCATCGTAGATGATTTCGGCGGCTCTCAAAGCCTTTGCATCCTCAATCTGGCGTTCCTCCTCGGTCTGTGGACGATCGTTATATTCCTCCTTGATACTCGTGTTCAGAGCCTGTACATCGGCTACAGTTCCTTTCTTCCTTCCCTTCTTAGGCTCTCTGGGCGGCTTTTCGGCATGCTTTCCCCCGAGTTGTTTCAGCGCGTCACTTGACATGTACATGCTTGAGTTCCGGATGTATTGCGTCAACCAGTGAGTGACATATGCGAGCAGAGCTTCGTCCAGCACACCATCTGTGTACCAGGCGCCACCTTTCGACCGCTCGCTCTGCTCCACGCCAACCTTGATATATATCTTTCGTGTGGGGTGCTCGACGGACTTGATATCTTTGATGAGCTTCTGGGCCACCAGATGCTTTATAATATTGTTGAACACGGCTTCGTGGAGACCTGAGGATTGTTTGAGATACTTGTTCCAGATTCCCTCTTGACCAGATTCGTCAATGTATCCATAGACGGCTCTCTGCTCTCCGTTCAGAGAACGGTATCTGCATTGTCCATGTTAGAGATAATCAAACATGAGTGTGTGGGACAGGAAATTTACATTCTGGCAGCCTCTGGACTTCTGACTCGGTAATCATTGGCTTTCCCGCCACCTGGAGTTAGACGTTCCACGACCTTGAATCTACAATCTCCGAGCAGGGCGTTGACAACCTCCAAGAGAGTTCCGAAATCTTCATTAGCGATGAGCCCAGATCCGAGGATCTCCTCTTGTGAGATAGTAGCTTTCGTATCAGCATGCTCCTCAAAGTGATCATAGACACTGTCTATTAAGGCCCTGGACGCCATGGCAGTGATTGGATAATGGGAGAGCCGTATGATGCTTGGCAACTTGCTACCGGTACGCGATTGACATCGAAGCTGGTTCTGCGTGCCTGAAAGCAAAATAATAATAATAAATTTTGTGGTGCACGCGGGGTGGGGTCAAATTGAGTCGAATGAGTCGAGAAATTATTTCAGACAAGGCTGAGGAAACATTTCCAGTTACCGGCTAAAGCTTCCCATGTTATTTTAGTGCCTGGCGATTCCATGCCTCAGGTGCCGACACGGACCTACGCCTAGTCATTTAGTGAGTCCCCTTTCCATGCACTCAATTCTTGTATAGCTTCTTTTCCCAGTATCAAACATCTATGTGATACGATTGTTCTTGATTTTGAGCAGAGCGTTCGCATGATTTGAGTCATCTTGATAAGTGTCATTCCTACCTATAACGACTAAAGGGTTCAAGTTTGACCTTGGAATGACCACTCAACGCAATGCACAAATTATCCCACGCCCATGGTCCATAATGCATACCAGGTTTGTTGTCCCGGCACACCATCTTGTGCAGCGTCATATCGCCATCTAAGAGGACAAGATGATCTCGCTCACGCCAGGTAGCCTCATGTTTGAGGTCCATTTTCGTGCCCCACAAGCGCGCCTGTTGTGCCGGCAATGGCTTGCCGTCGGATCATCCCCAGTGAATGAACTTGGCGGCAGCATACACAACACTTGGGCATAAGCATGTCTTGGTTGTAGTTTAGTGGGCTTTGGTTTCTTCTACCGCGCTGATGTGCCAGTGGTTGGATATGAAGAGGCTTCAAATCTCGCGAGGTCGCTTAAGAAGCGCCCGCCTATTCCAAGACCTTTTGGAAGGGTCAGGTCCTATTGGGCGACGCAGCGCATGTCACAACACTCGATTGTGTCGAGAATTTATAGAGTCAAGATGAGCTGAGTCTAGATCTTGCTGTGAGATCATGGTGAGTTAAAGGTTATTTAAGTTGTCTGGTTTCGCTCTGTCACTGCCCATTCCATCATCAATCTTCTCCATCATCTACAGAGTCATCTTCTTATTTTTCTTTGAGAGTTTCGTCGGTTTCCTTAAGACATTCACTTCAGAGATCCTTGAAATAGCTACCTTCTTTAGCTGCTAGCTCAGCACACTATCACTTAAAATTTGCTCGTCACCATCTGTCAACAGATCTATCATTCCCAATTGCCTTGTCTACCAAGATTATCTTTGGATTTCATACACAAATCTCAATTTTGAGCCCATACATTCCCTGAAAGTTTTTATACGCCTGCTTCAACTTCCTATAAAAATTGTCCCTCCTTACACCTTCAAAATGGCACCACAACAAGATTTCGGCCCTCTCGGCGCAACCTTCACAGTCGTTCGCGTCCTAGAGGCGGTATCTCTCATCACCATCATTGGCATGACAGCAAACTTCATCGCTGAGATGGTCACCGCATCTCAATCACCACCCCAAGTCTTGATCGGCACACTCTCTGTGGCCGTTATTGCCTTCCTCTACATCGCCATGACCTACATCCTGTACATGTCCGCCTACCTACATTTCCTGATCAGTGCTGGGATCGACTTTGCCCTTCTCATCGCTGTAATTGTTGTGGCTGTCACTGTCGGAAAGCCTCTCTCTTATCTCGACTGTGCTGTCCTACCTTCAAAGGGTACTACTTCGGAGTTCCTTAAATCGGTCGGACTGAACATGTCCAAGGTCAACTACTGGGTCTGGGCAGGTGCTTCTAAGACAACATGCTTCGAGATGAAGGCTATTTGGGGACTTTCTATTGCTCTCTGCATTCTTTTTGCATTCAGCGCGACCTGCAGTGGCCTGATGTGGAAGAAGGAGTTTGATGACAAGAAGACTTCTGCTGCGAAGGATATAGAGGCATAAATAAGAGGTGGAAATGGACGTTAGCTTGGGGTGGAGTAAGAAACGAGGGCTATAGACTGAGATTGAATTGGGAATAGGTTTGGAAATGGATACAAAATTGGGATATGCTGGTTTTCCTTATTATCTTTGGGGTAATAATCTGAGCTTTGGTTGTTCGCGTGGTCTCACATCCTAATAATGGATAAAAATGCACTTGACTTACCTGACCTACTCATATTGATAACTCGCTTATGTGATAAAGTCTTATTTTGAACTGTGACCCCAGATGAAAGCTAGCTCATATTCTGACTAGGAGGCAGTTTGATATATTCTGGATCCTGACGTGAAGTAGGCGCCAAGCTACGCCCCAGAAATTTCCGACATGTTGTTTTATGCCGAATTCAACCAATAATGTTAAAAAAAAAGGATATTTGAGTATAGTCAAGCCTCGCCTAATCTGCAGTGGTCTGACCTTCATGTTTCTGTTTGTCCGAGTCCACTTTTATCATTAATCGACCAATTATGTAACTCCTATTGCCGTATCGTATATGACTGACATTAACCACATCAACTCCAAGCAAAAAGGACCAAATCTGGCACTTTGGCGGAGTGGTTAACGCGATGCCCTGCTATGTTCTCGAACAAGCTGTCAGGCATTTCCTTCGGGAGCGTGTGTTCGAATCACACAGGTGTCGTCAATTTTTGGCATTTCCTTTCCTGTGAAAGGGTTTTTTTCTGGTAGTTTTGGGACTCGGCTGGTTGGTTGGGCAAGGAAAAGGGCATAAAGGGTATTTTTTTCGTTCCCAGCTAGGCTGATCTAGAAACGGTGCGCTTTTTTTTCACCTTTCTTTTTTCGTTTCGCAATAGTACTACTAACCGCTACTTCTGCTACATGTGACACAGTTGTTCTAAGGTGTAGGATTATTTTTGATTTTATATAGATTTTTTTGGGGGGATTGGTGCTACAAAGCTTTTCGTTTTATTTGCTGCTATCGCCGAAAAGTTAGACTGTAAAATACAGCTGCTTTTTTTATTTAGCAATTTGGTTGTTTTAAACCTAATAGTTAAAATAATACAAAAGTTGTGTGCTGTTTGTAAATTCGAGTTTAAACACAGGACAGCGTGTTGTAACAAAGCATATCGTGCCTTGTAATACAAAACAAAGTTTTTTCAATTGCCAGTTTGTAGTTTTATGTTCAATATGTTTATAAATAAACGCGTAAAGCAAGCCCGACTTGCCTTTGTTGTGTTAATATAGCTTGCTATACTAATCGGGGGCAAATTAGTAGTTGTCAAGTCGGTATCGACGCGTCGAAATCGTTAAGCTTACTTGGTTTTTACTTGTCGCGTTCTCAGCTCTATACCATTTAAGACTATATATAGAAGGATCGTACTAGTTATACGCTGTATTGCGTTCTTTTTTTTTCACTTTCCAGACAAATCCGCTGAAGGTTTGTAGCCAGCACAACGTACCAGTAAAGGAGTCAGACTTGGCTGGCCCTAACTCAGGCGTTAATTTCAATGTTAGTCCTTACATGCACAGACACGACAGCCGATGTCAAAAGAGGCAATTTACAACGTCGAGTCCTCCTTGAATTGCACCTCCAAATAAGATCAATCTAGTCAGGCAGTAGCTCACTAAATGGGTCATTATTTAGTGGCTAACGAAGAACATAAATCAGCTCTATTTCGTTGAATTGATCGCATTCTACTATGCAGGACAATGTTCATTTTAGATATAAAAAACATAAAATAAATAGTATGACACTTTGAGTTGAGAGGGAATCCATTTGGTAGATGCAGTAAACACAGTTTTTCTTGATTTTACTTGGGGCAATTCTACACCTATCCGAAATTTGCCAATGACCATTTCATACCTACACGATTTTGGCAGGCTTGTTTGTAGATATGGCTGCAATTGAGGTCTTTTCGATCAATGGATATGCAGAAGCAGACCGCATCACCACGTGGGAGCCGAAGTAGTTGTGTACATGTTGCGACCTCCAAATTCTGGCAAGGGGACAACGCATGAGCTGGCGGTATCTTGCAAAGAAGATAACTCTGCGTCTTAGAGATATTTTCCTTTTGAGAATCTACTGCCGAAATCGGCTGCCTTAGCCATAAGCTCTTTCTTCTCCGCACGTCCTAAGCTGCCTCCTATCGCCATATCCTTCTCCCGATCAAAAGCTCGCTTGCTTGGGTCATCTTCTAGCTCTTTGATTCCTTTCTTCGCCTGGTGCTCCTCCGTCAAACTCTTTCCGCCATATTTCTCATTATATTCCTTGATGCGCCGCGCTGTCTCCTTATCCTCGTTGCTTTCTATTTGGACCTGTCCGGCACTCGCTTTCGCTCTCGAAGACGTTGCAGCATCCTTTCGACCCATAATCTCATCTTCCAAACGTTTTCGCTTCTCCTCTGGCGTTTCCGTCCAGATAGCACTTATTCCACCCTTCTCAACAGGAGCCTTTGCACCCTTCCCAGAAGCGAATTTGCGGTTCTTAAGTTTCGTGGGATCAATGCGCCCAGCCCAGTCACTGTCGGTTGGTGGAACAAGCATCCAATCCGCTCGCTGGGGTTTCGCGGCGTCTGCGATTTTGGCCACCCTTTCTACCTCTTCTTCGTGTTTCTGTTGTTGAATGAGTTGTGCCTCAGCTTCTGACCCAGGCGGTGGGGGGAGAGCAGGTCCATAGTCATCATCGTCGGAAGAAGAGTCGTCGGGAGGATTTGCAGGCTCGGGGGGCATTTCAGAGATTGCCGCTGGCGGGGCGGTAGGTCCCAGCACTCGGCGAGGTGGTGGAGATGGCTTTGCGGCGAATTTTGATGTTTGTAATGTAGGTCCATATTCATCTTCTGAACTGGAATTTATGTCGAGCTCATCTGGGTTCTTGGATGGTGGGAGTGCTGGACCTAGAACACGAGGGCTTACAGCGATGATTTTCTGAGGAGGAGAATTGGGCGGCTCCGATTCATCAACGGAGCGCTTGCGCTTTGTAAGATGTGGAGGAAGTTCTGGGCCCACCGACGGCATCGTTGTGAGGATTATATTGTGTACTCATGATACACTCTGTAGGCGTTTTTGGTGTACCCTATGGACGGCAAAAGCTCGGTTAAAAGATCATAATCCAACCTCTCCTCCACCAATTCGGAACGCTGAGCTACCCTAATTACGCATTCATTCTTTTTAATGCTTCCCCTTGATTTATTACTCTATGGTACGGTTGCGCTATATTTGAGCATGTGACTGCCTGATACTAACGACTGTGGGTTCACTATAAAGTGCTGTTCCGTAGCCAGAAAAACAGAATTGGTTTAATTGGAAGTTATCATAAAACTGGCTGTCTCAAGGAAAACATGACGACTAATTTATTAGAGCAATGAAGGAAAAAAGAAATTTTAGAAATATTGAAAATATTTAGATTTTATATTAGTTAGTAAAATTTCAGTATCTGTTTCAATACTTCGGCTATGCTTTTATAATTTCATAGAATTTTATCTCTTTGTATGTTTATGCCTTATTTATTGCTAGGTCATTGCATTCTATCTTGTTTTACAGCTTTGTCGCATAGAACAGACCTAAATCTTGTTAAGATTGTATTCCCAAGTTCTCATACAAGCTATCTTGAGCAAACCGTAGCTATCAGCATAGCTACGGCAAATGACGATCACTTGCCGTATGCCTCTGATTGATACACTGGCCCAGAAGGCTTAGCTGCATTGCCTTTCCAAAATATATTCAAGGCATGTATACATGCGAATACTGAGTTCAGGCACTCATGATTTCTTGCTTGCGGTCACAATATTGTGCAAGCCTTATTTATAAAGTTGTACAGCCGAGTAACGACATCCATATTGGAAGATAGATTGCGAATGAGTTAATGCTGGAAAGAGAGATATTTTGTACGCCAAGCACAGCACTCTAGTAACATCGCCATAAGTAAAGGGGCAACAGTTAGGAGGTACTAAGGTGTTCCGCACCTAGACGGAAAATAGATGGGCATTCGCTCTGCATGAAAGTGCAAAGTATACCAGAGAACCTCTAGAATTTGTGTAGCCATGATCGAGCAAAAGCCATGCCATACCCATCAAATCCTACCAAGCACTAATCTGTCCATATTTGTGCCTCTCGATCATAGCCAATGAGGTCTAGATCCACATTCAACGTTCTCAGCATCATGGCCATGGTAAATTCCTGTCAACAATTAGAACCACTCGCTTGGAGGAAGCGTATAAGCATACATCTTCTTGTCCAGGAAGCTCCCCAGTATCTCCAACACCCTTCTCACGCTGCGATTTTTCGTTCTCGGTTTCCGGATCGATATCGTACTCGGCGTAAAGGTCTCGTTTCTCTGAATCTTTCTTCTGGCCATCATCATCCTCTCCATCATCAGCTTGCTCGGCCGGTTCATCCCACCCACCATGAGACTCCTGCTGTCTCTTCTGCATCTCTTTCCACGCCCTTGGTCCGCCCATCCTAATCCGATCAGTCTCACTAATCTAATGTCAGAAAAGGCTGTAATACATACCTGTTGACCCTATCTCTCACCTTCCCAAACAATTCCTCCGCAGCTTGCCGGCTCGCGCCTCTCCACTTTCCAATCAGCTCGATCAACTCACCATCAACAACCCCGCTAGACCCCTCTTTTGCACTATCCCGCTCAATCTTCCGCGCTTGCTCCGCAGTATCCAATTGCTCTTTGACCTCGCGCAATTGTTTCTCGAGCTCCTTCTGTTTCTTCGACAGCAGCGCGATATCTGGGTCCGCGTTCAAAGCTGCGGTTTGCACAGGTGATGTGAATGTTCTCTTGGCGAACTGGCGAGGTGTAATGGCAGATGTTGCGAAGCTTGGAATCTTCTCAGTTAAGAGTGCAGCTGTAACAGATTTTGAAGATGATGAGACATGTTTAAGAGGTGAGGAGGTATTGGGCGTGCTGTCAGAAGACTGCTTGACAGGCGATTTGAAAGGAGTACGAAATGGCTTTGAGAGTGTGGAGGACGCTGCATCGATTCTACGACGTTTTGCTGCTGGCGTAGACATCTGGATGTAATAAGTTAGCGCTGTTCAGGGTAAGTCATAGATCAAAATTTGTGAGCAATTGGTTATGATGAAGATGGTTCATATTCTTAAATGGAGGCCTTCCTGGGTAGACTTTAAAGTGGGACGGCACATTAGTGGCTTTTGTGAAATCGAAGTTCACATCGTGCATAGAAACAGTTGAGAAGGCATCTTTGATACATACAGATCTTAATTCGCTGAATACAACACTTGCTTTTAGTTTTAGTTTTTTTTTACACTACGGGTACATTTAACTTGGTCATCAATGCCCTATCCCTCCAGCAACCCATTGGTTAAACTCTGGATTTCCAGGCCCAGGAAAGAAACCTCCGTCAGGTTGTTGCCCCTCTTGAACGCGTTGTCCTTGTTGCGCATCTCCCTGCTGTCTTTGTCTTTCTGCTTCTGCCGCGACCCGTCGGCGGTGATATAGCAAGGCGATCAAAGCAACCACAAAGGCGCCAGCAAGCATATAGTCTAGTATCCCTAAACCATCGAAAATTACATCGTCATACATGCCATCGGTATCTCCGCCAGGCATTGGATCATCATCGGGAAGATAATCACCGTCATATTCTGCATCGGCATAGTATGGTTGATCGTACTCCTGTAAGAAATTGCTGATCCATTCGGAAAGAGACCATTGCTTCTGCGGTACTATTAATTACAGATTAGCTTGAGTCATACTATCATGACGATACCACCTACCTGGCTCATCTTGAATAGAATTAACTCTGCCATGGGTCAGTGTATTCCAAGCACTTCGAAGACGTAACTTGAATAAGCTCAATGTTACTGGAAGATACGCTTCGTCGTTCGCCTCCAGGGCATGGTCGTAATATCTCTTGGCAAGGTGAAAGTCTTGATTGAGTCCAATTCCATTCTCATGCATCCATCCGAGGTTGTACAAGGCCTGAGCACTTTGATGGAATTCAGAAGCTGCTGTATAACATTGAGCAGCCTTTTCCATGTCCGCCGAAGTCCCTATACCATTTAGATAATAATCGCCCATTTTGACGATAGAGTCAATATTTGACTGTTTCGCCGACCTTGTCCAATGAATAAGAGCAAGCGCTGAATCTTGCAGTAACCATGGACGAGGTTGAGGAGGAACAAGCCAGGAAGGTAGAGCCCATTTCGACTTCTCTTGGTCGAGAAGATACGCAACATTTGCTTGTCCTCGCTCATACCCTTGTTCGGCTGCCAAAAGATAGTCAATAAATGCCAATTCCCTGTCGCCTTCCTCATACGCTTGATTAGCTTCGGCGAAAGATGTAAGGAGAGATTCGGCCTTCTCTGCAACGTTCTTATAATATGCAGAGGCAAACCCACAACTCCGTTCTCGTCCCAGGCCTTGGTTAGCCAGCTCAGAAAGATAGTATAATGACTCTATGTGTCCATAGCGTGCGGCTAGCTCAAAGTAGCGACTCGCAACTGCTATATCGTCCTTTGTGCCTTGGTCCAAGTACATCACACCCAAGGCTACTTGTGCAGGCGCAAAGTCCTGTTCAGCAGCCACCTTGAAAAATTGTTGAGCTTTGACAGCGCTCTTGGGAACACCGAGACCATCTCGATACATGATACCCATATTGTATTGGGAGCCAGCATCGCCACTTTTGATTCCACGGTTGAACCATATCTGAGCCTTTTCGAAGCTCTGCTCCACGCCTTCGCCTCTCAAGAACATTTTTCCGAGATAGCCAGCGGCTTTGGTCGCAAATTTCTCCAATTGTGGTTTCTTCTGTGCCTCGCTTTCGATGATGCGACCATCTCGAGCCCAGTACAGTTTTGCAACTTTCATAAAATACCATTTGGCATTCTTCAAATTCCTGGGTAGTCCTTTCTGCCCATCATAATGTATCCGACCGAGACTGAAGGTCGCTTTAAAGTCTCCTTTTCTAGACATCAGATCTAGATACTCTAGCACATCGTCTAGAGCGGCATGTGTATCTGAGTTTGGGCCTCCTTTATTCGCATTGCTTCCAGCGCTTACAAAGCTAGCACCTTCACCATACACTCCGCCTTCATCATCCGCTAGGCGATATGAATCCGTCACCCATGCCATCCCCCCTGGTGGTCCTGATCTATACCATTCAATGGCTTTATCTGCCACATTTTTGTAATGCTTAACAGCAACCTCGCAGTTCCGTGCCGTCCCGATACCGTTATGATGCCGGAATGCAACAGCCATCTCCGACCTTGTATTCCCTCCGCGAGCAGCGAAAGTATAATATAGCAGTGCTTTTGCTTGATCGCGTTCCCTATGTCCAATTCCAGTAGCATACATAAATCCAATCATATGCTGCGCCGAGCTATTTCCCTTCGATGCCAGTGCACTATATCGAGTGAAAGCTTCGTTGTAGTTCCTGGGGTAGGAGAAGTTTCCGTAAAAACTCATCTCTGCCAATATGTACATTGCGTCGGCATTGTTGAGCCGTTCGGCCTCTTCCAATAATCCCACTGCTTCCGCCAATGGCTTTGGCAATACCTTATCTCCATTTTCAACCTTCGATTCTGGTCCTTGTATTGACAGCTGAGGCAGAAGGGCGAGAAGATATTGACTGGCTGTTCCCAGTAGTCCTACAGATGTGTGGACTGGTCGTGGATGCTGACGTTGGTATCGTTGGAGGGAATGAAGGGCTCTCTCAACTAACTCGGCACCTGGTTCTGTTTAGCAGGAACTTGGAGTCATGAGGGTCATCCTTACTGTCTAAGGATCTGCCATCATCCTCGCCTTGTAATGGCTTCTGCGGGGTTGGCGATTGCGCTGCAAGAGATGGTTGCGGGCTCCCATCTGCACTGACTGTTGTCTCAACATTTTGCTCTGCCTGTGCAGCTACAGTCGGAAGGAGAAGTCGTAAAAACACTGGTGGGAACAATTGTGAGCTGTTGGCTTTCAGACACGTCCTGCAACTTACGAATCACGAACGGCAGCAGCCGTTTGCTTGCGCTTTTCATGCTGGAGAGTTATGCGCAATATATGTTACATCGTCATTGAAGCGATAAGGCTTAGAATAATCATAAAACCATTATCTAAAAGAAATATCTCGTTGCGGACGTTACAAGAGTTCTGGTGTTGGTTCAAGCTGTCCTCTTCAAGCTGTCGCGTGGCTGATTACGAAAGAAAGAGCTCCACCTCCATCCTTCACTCCAAGAAAGAGTCACCATACCCTTACAACATACCCGACTTAAATTTGATAATTTATATCAATTCTCGAGAATAGTACGCTATTGAGCGTAGAAACTCGTAATTTAGGATTCTTTTAAAGCTTATCTAACTTCCCAACCTCTAAAACTTAGAATGACGGGTTGAATCGTTCACTAGTCTATCTAGATTTTGATAGTCGAGATATTATACAAACTTCACTTCCCAGATACAGGTCCGGCTGCCTTACGAGTTCCGAATCCCATTTTCCTGAAGAGACTGGAGTATTTTGCGGAGAAGAATTTTAACCAACAGATCGTTTGTTCTGCAGAGCTATGGCTCGAACCTGAAAGCACCCGATCATGATAAACATCGTCCTATTGAGCAGCTGTACTGTATTTGAAGCTATGTGTCTCGACTTAGTCAGATCTCCAAGCTTTAATTTGTCCGTCCTCTCCAGCAGTGAATACTGTCTGGTGCTACTTCGACGTCAGCATTCACTCGCTCATTATCAATTGGATTGGCACATACTGAATCTAAAAAGCAGAACGCTCTCACGATTTCTGATCCATGAGCACCAGTCAAAGTAACCTTCGATTCTGGGACGAAGTTCCGAGGTGGGCTTTTCTTCAATTGAATGAGGTCGAAACTCTCCCGACTATGAAAATATATCAGCTTGATTCACCTGGCTAAAGTCACGGCATGTAAAATTTACCTATGCGTCCCAATACCCAGAACAGCACTACCATCAGGCCTCGTAATTACATTTGCAGCGTACTCTCCTCCAAGGCCCTCTCTCAAATCTCCATAGTGCACCGGCGCCGGTTCCTCTACACCCTCTTCCGGATTTGTAACCAGCTCATATGTCGAGAACTTTTCATCATGAGATAATGCGAAAATATCCACATCACTCAGAAAATTTGCGTGATGTATTGAGGCACCGTGGTTGATTGTTTGATGTAGAGCCTCTTCTTCATCGGTGATTGTGACATTGTATATATTTACTAGACCATCCGTTGAGCCTGAGAGGAGGATTTGCGGCCTTGACGGATGAAATTGTAGCTATTACATCCATCAGCTCTTCTCGACTGCTTGAACTCGGAAGCACAACAATACCTCAGTAATGTCGTCGCTATGACTTTCTACATATTGAACCGCAGGCTCATCTAGTTTTCGGGTGTCCCTATGTTCATGTCAGCGATGATTGCTAGAGCAATAAGAGCGACTCACCATATCAATACTGTAGCCTGATGGTTTGTTAACTCTGTCCCAGCCGCGATACCATAAGGCGATGAGCAAGCAAGCGACAATATAGGTGCTGGCGTAGCTGATTTATCTACTAGAAGTAAGAGTCTAAATCTTTCACTCACTAGGCGCTATCGCTCTCACAGCAGCGCCCTCTAACAATTGTGGACGAACGGTTGGGGGCTTATTATTCATTTCTTATAAATCCATAACTAACTCAAAAGGAAAGGATGTAAAACTGACCACTTTTTGCAACGTTCTTCCCACTACTTCTCAAGTCAAGGACCTCAACTCTTCCGTCACGTCCTCCAGTGACGACCACTCCCTCATCCGATAAAACTCTTAAACTGGTAACATCCTGATTGGCCTTTTTCACAACAGCTGGACTCCCTAGATTCAGAGGGTCAAGTAGGCGCAGTTTGTCATCTGAAGAGATTGATACGAGGCCAAGAGCGGTGGGTAAGATGTCGTAGATGTATGTATTTTCCGGGCTTGTAACAGCGTGGACGGCGAAATTATCGAGGGTATACATTGCATGGAATTCAAATTTCAAATGAAGTGGTCACTAGGTGGTGCTAACTCATAAAGCTCAAGGACAGTAGGTCTGAAAATTTGATGTGGAGTGTTTTTTTTCTTTAAGGAAAATTATAAAAAGATGATTGAATATGATGCTCAAATCCAAATTTAATGATCAAGATGCTTAAATATTTGATATTTCATGCAAACAGACGCATGGAAATTAATGTAGTCCTTGAAAGCAAAGTTCGAATAATCCAAAGGGCTTAGAGGAAATGATCACGTGTATTTGGTACGGTAGACAGAGTTCTTCGTCTTATTCTGTGTTGGAGAGTATGATGTGCTCCTTTTTAACACAAAGTCTACACCGAGCGTCTTTATGCTGCACTCTCATTATGCGCCCGTGAAAATCTTCAATGGTGATCACCAAAGATTGGTGCTTTCCATTCCCGTCCATGACAATAAATAGCCCAGAGGTATCCTTAAATTACCTCTCAGATGGGTTGTCATCTGAAATGCTGGACTCGACTTCTTCTTTGGCTGTCTCACTATTTAACTGTACTTATCATGCTTGTTTTTAACCTTGATAAGGAGCAACGCCTCATGATAATCGCCTTCCCTCCTAGCTCTCTTCAGCCTCCTCACCTCATCATCCTCCAACTTTCGTCCAACAGCTTCCTCTAGCTCTTTCCGGCTGATCTTCTCTCTGGCCTTCTCCTCTTTGTTCGCTTTTAGCTTCGGCTTGAAACGTGCCTGCATACGTATTCGCAATGTTGTGTTGAATGTGGTAGAATCTGCATCTCCTCTTATTTCTGGCAGCGCGCTTGCTTTAGAGGAGGTAGATGGCTTGACCGTAATAAATGTGTCGCGCAGAGTTTGTATTTGAAATGTTCCGGGAGTATCTACGGTTGATATGGAGAGGAATGACTCCAGCGGAGAAACTGCTTCTGTATTCGCAGATAAAATTCCATACTTATCACAACTTAGATATCTGAATCGTGTTAGTTTCATACTTGAGAGGACCCAGGAGAACTTACCTGCCATGATGTCCCTTGAAGCTAAACGTCTCTGTGCCTGCAACTCTGTTCGCAACCCACACCTGTCGAACATCGTGAGGTTCTGCCGTAGCTGGATTGCCGTCAATCATATTCTCCAAAGGACTCGCGAAGACCTTGCCCGTGGGATCGCACGCAATGCATGTTGGTGGTTCCGAGGGCAGCACAAAGACAATAGGCCCGACAACATCCCCAGAAGCTTCAGCTGTGACCCAACTATCGTCGTCTCCCGCATCAGAGGCTTTTGCTTCTTTTCCTGCAGATGCTGAGGCATCGCCAAATTTTTCGTCTACATCCACTCGCTTCCGCTTCTTGACCTTCTTGTCGCCTTTGAATGTCAGAGCTTTTACCATTTTGTTAAGAGCATGAGGTTGTATTGGGAAGGTGGGTTGTTATTTAGAAGAGGTGGAGAATGTGTAACCCAAAGCAGCATAACTGAGCGGTATAGGGCGGCAGAATTATCTTGGCACACCCGCCTGCCCCTCAATATTGCTTCGGATTCGCCCGACACCATTGTCATAGAAAAAGAAAGATTATTCTCCCCAAGTTAATAAGTGCTTCCCTTCTTGCTTTGCTTCATCTTTAATATATACTTACCTGTGAACTTGATATGAAATGGCAGCCTCCGCCGTGACTGTTACTCTAGAGGACCTGAAAACAGGTGGGTCGATCAACAACCTTGGTGCATTCGTTTTAATGCTTTCTAACAAGACCAGGAAATGTCCCGTTTGCTACCTTAGAAGAAGCTTTTGGCCCGGATTCTTTGGGTATAATCTTAGTTAAAGATGTTCCGCAGGATTTCAAAGAGTTAAGGCATCGTCTACTCAACTACTCTTCCTATCTCGGGAATCTTCCTTCTGTCCACTTAGGTTGGTCTATTGCATCCACTTACCTATGAAAGTAACATGGGACAGAGAAAATCGAGAATGCGGCAGCAAAATATTTGACAGGCTGGTCGCTAGGAAAAGAGACCTTGAAGAATGGTCAGGTCGATACTCTGAAAGGCTCATACTACGCAAATTGTGCGTTCTATGTCGACTCTTCTTTGTCGTGCGCCAAGCCTACTCCAGAGTTCAACGAACAGAATTTTCCTGAGTACTTGAGTCCAAATCTATGGCCGCCAAATTCAGTGCTACCGGGATTCCAAGAGACTTTTGAAGCCCTATGTCGTATTATAATAGACACCGCTGTTCTGGTGGCTCGCGCGTGTGATCGATATGCGGAAAAAGAGATTCCAGCATACAAACCAGGATATCTAGAGCATGTGGTCAAAACTTCTACCACAACAAAAGCTCGTTTGCTTCATTACTTCCCATCAGACCCTAAAGATACGAAACCTGACAACGAGAAGGCGGATGATGACTGGTGTGCCACGCATTTAGATCATGGCTGCTTGACTGGCCTTACATCTGCCATGTTCATCAACGAGACTCGACAACCACCGGTGATACCCATAAGCTATGCTTACAGCCCGCAGTATCTCCCTTCACTTGCCGAGCTGCCTTCCTCCCCAGATCCCACCGCTGGATTGTACATTCAGTCGCGAAGCGGTGAGACGGTGCAAGTCAAGATTCCGCGAGACTGTATAGCTTTCCAGACAGGTGAAGCGCTGGAGAAAATTACCAAGGGCAAATTCAAAGCCGTCCCTCACTTCGTTCGCGGCATTCGGCCAGGTGTTGCAGATGGGGAGAACGCTGGCGGCCGCATAGCAAGAAATACCCTTGCAGTTTTCACTCAACCTAACCTTGGGGAGGTGGTTGACATTGACCAGGATATTACTTTCGGAGAGTTCGCCAGAGGGATTGTCGCGAAGAACACAACTTCATGATGCACCCTCGGCATAAAACATACTGTAAATTATCATCATCCTGCATATGAGCGAATTGTTTCAATCTGTTTGTATTTACCTTACGAATACTACTTAGTGAAATGGTCGATCTTTGGCTAGCACGTGTTGGCACCGCAAGCGGAGTGACGACGCCAAGCCTTTTGAATTCCCATGTGTTTGGTTGTTTGCAAATCGCAAATACTGTATTCATGACAGCACCATCAACCTCCACGAGATGAACACTCATCTAAAACAATACAGCACTAGAACATCCAGTAAAAGATATGCCTTTACACAAACGCACCGTGTAGGTCTTACAATCGAGGCTTAAGTCGGGTCATTCTCTTCTCCATGAGGCTTGCTTCAGAGTTATTTCTGTGGCACACCACTTCCCCAGATCTTCAAAATAGAATGTCCCGGAGGCATATTGATGCGATGGCGCCGCCACCAGCAGCTCGATTGCAGCTCGGCTGGCAATAAGACGAAGGGCTATTCAAGTTCCTGTTGGTTCCTGAGTTCGGGCTGAGTTCGCCACTGTGATCCCTGTTGTCGCTAACCCTAAGGACCGCCCGTCACTGAACGCATCGTGAAAAGAGGTCCCCGCAGAAATGCACCAATATAGATGGAGGACCGCTCAAGGTAGATTGTTCGCAGAAGATCAACAATTAAGTAAATGGCTGATCTTCACTATCTGGAGAAGGTTCTTATGACTTTGTACCCCGCTTTCAGCATCATTTTTGCTGTTAGCCTTATCTCCAAATGTGAGCCAACTCGAGTAGCTACCTGACCGAGCCGAGCTATATACTTGTGAAAGCGCTCCCCCTTTCACTTCTTATCACACCTTTACACCTATCTGGTGAAGATAGCAATACAATCATGTTACTCAAACAGGCTTTGGCAACGCTTCTTGCGCTTGGCAGTACTACTGCTCTGCCCACAGCCTTGACGTGAGATCCTGATAACCTTCTCTAATCCTGCTTGCGCGCTAATAGCCTTCTCAGAAAACCATTTTTCCAAAGATCAGTCAGCTTTGCATTTGGCAGTGAGAAAGTACGGGGCCTAAACATAGGCGGGTGGTTAGTCTTAGAACCATGGATAACTCCATCGATATTTCGATCAGTCGACCAATCTCTGGGCATCGTTGACGAACTCACACTTACACAAAAGTTGGGATCACAAGCTGCTCTAGAGATCCTCAGGCCTCACGTAAGTCAATTTATATCCTCAACAGCACGATTGAGGACTGATCTCCATAGTGGAATAGCTGGGTAAGATGGGAAGATTTCAAAAAGATTGCAGATGCCGGATTCAACACCGTAAGAATACCAGTAGGCTACTGGGCATACTCGCTTGACTCGGGAGAGCCATACACGCAAGGAGCCGCACCATACTTAGATGCCGCAATTGATTGGGCACGGAGCACTGGCCTTAAGATTTGGATAGATTTACATGGAGCGCCAAAGTCCCAAAATGGTTTCGACAACAGTGGCCACAGAACAACACCTCCAGCATGGCAACAAGGAGACTCGGTAGCACAGACTCTAGCTGTGCTGCAAACTATTACGCAGAAGTATGCCAAGCCCGAATACCAAGACGTTGTGGTAGCTATTGAGCTCTTGAATGAGCCATTGGGGCCTGCGCTCAATCTTGACGTTTTGAAACAATTCACTAGAGACGGCTATGGGCAGGTTCGTGCGGTCAGCGACACGCCCGTCGTATTTAGTGACGCGTTCAATACTCCATCGTCATGGAATAACTTTCTCGGTGGCTCTGACACCGACGCCTACAACGGTGGGTAAACCGTTTTTTACTTAGTTCTATACTAACGATCAAGCAGCAATCATAGATCATCACGAATATCAAGTCTTTACCAATAGCCTTGTTGCCATGTCGCCAGCACAGCACATACAACAAGTCTCCACAAATGCCCCCAGCTACGGCGGCTCCGATAAATGGGTAGTCGTAGGTGAATGGACTGCTGCCATGACAGGTAAGCTAATCCCGCCCTGAAAATGCCATTTTCTCGTATAGGAATCGGGAGCTCGAGAGCCGTTTTTAAGCCGCGACCTTTCCTTTGTGTTGTGGCTTTAGCTCTCAAGACCTGCTCCGGCTCCTGTATGTAAAAACAACAAGAATAATTACTGATTCGCCGAAGACTGCGCACCAGCTCTCAACGGCTACGGCATTGGTGCCCGCTACGATGGTACCTACCCAGGATCCTCAGTTGTTGGGTCTTGTGCAGGAAAGAGTGATATCACGACTTGGGACGAGCAATTTAAGAGTGATACTAGAGCATATATTCAGGCTCAGATTGCCGCCTTCGAGCAACAAGCTGGCTGGATCTTCTGGAATTTCAAGACGGAGGGAGCTCATGAGTGGGACGCATTTAAGCTGTTGGATAATGGCATCTTCCCTGCATTGTACAGTTCGAAACCTCGAGCAATGTCCTCAACGAGCTCTGGTCAAGGAAAATACTGAAACCATTAGACGAAGCACAGTAGACTCCGTCGAGAACTTTTACGTTTCATGACTGTAACATATTCTAGCGATTTTGGCTATGGAAAAGTGGATTGGCATTGTCTTTTTGAATATACCCACTATCGCTCAAGTTTGTACTCTATTTAGATAGATCAAACAATATCAGCAACTGAATGTTAACCACTAAATGTTTTCCAGAATTGCTCTCTGATCGAAATAAAGGGTATAACATGAGCGGACACAATTGACGTGTACACTTTTTCAAGGATTCCTGCCAATTTCGAAGCTGCTTCGCTTTCAGTACTGCATGAATTATATGAAAATGCATTTGTAGCGATTAGAGTAGTTGCTCTCTACGAGCCTATCGGCTGATAGTACTACAATCCAGCTCTACCTATGCACAGAAAATGAATCAAACTCGATAGCTTAACCATCTCAAAATCATGTAACAGCATGTCATGTCAGGCTCACATCAATGGACGAGGAGTTTCTTCAAACAAGAATAAGCTTTAAATTCCACGGTCGTCCTCGATTAGATATTATTGATAGCCGCAAATATGTTCCGTAACAAGAGGAGCTTTTTCAAAGCACGATCTATTGACGAGCATACGCCTGATCTCTGGGGGAAGATAGGGTTGCCGTTGCAATACGGGCTCGATAACGCGAAATCATGCTTTTTCCCGTATAGTAACATTTGATCTTGATACGTACGAAAACGAATCGGTGTCGTGATTACTACATCATGCACGTGATTGATTTGTATGTAAAATAAATATAAAAGCCCACTTATTTGAGCTAATTTATCCGCGTTAAACTTTACTACGAAAGGTGACCCGCCCGTGAATTTATTCATAAAATGTAATATACATTTATGACTTTTCGCTCGTTGGAGCTTAAGTGTAAAACTAATGTATGAACCTTTATATATATCTCCATCTATCTCTATCTCTCAGTTTTCCTCTATAACTTCGGATACCATATTTTGAAAATCCGTGATAACTTCCTGTATTCGACCATCTTGCATAACTACCACAAAATCTCTTCCGGGTTTTGTGTGCTTAGCCAAAACTCCAAGTCTGTGCGCAACAATAATGACAGTGTGGCCTTTACCTGTAAATTCCTCCTCAATGATAGAGTAGATGGTCGATTCTGTAGCAAGGTCGAGGGATGAAGTAACTTCGTCTAAGAGGACAACAGGTGTCACGCCGGCACGTCGCGACATTTTGGCTTTGACGAGTGCCCGACAAAGTCCGAACAATTGATACTGCCCTCCGGACAGCTCCTGGAAGTCTGAAACTTTCCTGTCGAGAATTGGGTGCTCGACGAACGGGGAGATATCAGTCGCCTCTGAATCCAAACTTACACTCGAGCTTGTGCTGCTGCCGAAAAAGTGCGAACAGAGCCCTGTTTTTGACAATGCATCAGTTATAATATCGTCTGGTGATGATGCGCCTGGGTCTAAATTGAAGCGCAGTGTCTCATTTGACAAAAGCAGTGAATCTTGAGACATGGTAATGAAGCACTCCTGCCGTAACAGATCTAGCCTAACTCGACTGATATCGACACCATCTAGCTCGATTGTGCCAGACTGCAATTCTAGAATTCGTAGGAGGATTGAAAGCAATGTGCTTTTGCCACTAAATCCACAGTGAGTCTTTGCTCAGTATGATTCTATGTAAAGGCACTCACCTGCCCGTACGCCCACACACGATGACTTTTTGGCCAGCATCAATGTTCAAACTTAAATTTTGTAGGATAATAGACTCCGCGCTGGAGGCCCATCGATTAGCGCATAGTCTCAACATATTTTTCGTGAGGCGCTTACTTATATGCCGCAGTCACGCTCTTCAGTGCGATTTGTCCTTTTGAGGGCCAATTTTGAGGAGGCTCAAAGTCCCCGCTCCTTTCACTCCTAGATAGAGTTACCTTCTCGAGGGCTTTCAGGCGAGAAACGGCTCCTAATGATATCTCCAACATAGTCCAGTTCTCTACTAATTTCAGTAATGTCCCATTCGCTACGAGCATGATATTAAGTGCAACTCCAACCTGACCACCACTAATGCGTCCTTGGAAGAATACAGCTGTAGCAACGATACTCGTTGCAAGAGTTGCAGCTAAAAGATCAAGGACTATATTAAGCCATCTTTGTAGGGCAGAAAGAAGAAACTCAGGACGCTGAGCGTTATCCACAGATGAGATATTTTTCTGTATAACTGCTCGAGACCAACCAAATGCCCGGATTGTTTCGAGACCCTCGACCTGGCATCTTTTAGTGGGCAGCTTTCTAGAATCCAGGGCTAATACTAACAGATTCTAAGAAGCTTGAGAAGACTGCTGCACCAGATTCCAGCTCTAGGAATCGAAGCTGCCTCGACGTCCGCAAATAAATCTTCTGGACAAGATAGACTAGGACCATGCAACCGGGGAGAGATAACGCAAGCCATTTTTGAGTGACAAAGAGAAGAGCGACTTGCATGAGGAGTTTGAAAGTTTCTGGTAGTGTTAACACCTTCTTAGATATCAGGAATAGGGAGTCTAATCTCACGCGCCGCTAAACTTGATAATGCTGTTGGCAACTGCTTGTCAATGAGCTGAATGTCTTGACTAAATCTAAAAGGTGGTTAAATTTAAGTAGTGCTCTACTAACAGGAATTCCTACCTGTTCAGAATTGAGCCGTTATCGGTCTCGGAGAAGTAAGATAGAGCTGCACTTCGCAAATATTAGTTAACGTTCTGAATAAAATTTCAATACGCTTGAAGCTCGTATTTCTAACCTCGTCACAATATGCAAAAGGTGTTGATGTAGTCGCATCCCAGATACTGGAGCAATTCGAATGATGGTAGACCTTGTAAACTGACATTAATGGGTGAGTGTCTAATTTTATAAGGATCACTTACCACATGATGCCATTTGTTGAGAACCATGAGATGACTGGCAGAAGGATAAATCCGTAGATGTATAAAGAGGAGCCTTTATTGCTTGACTCGGTCCATACTTGGAGCCAGTACTGTGGCACAATGATGAAGAACGAGTAAGATGCAGTGCTGCTGACAAGAAGAAGAAGGTTTGTTAAACCGACATAGCGAAAATAGTAGGCTGCATTTCGGTTAGCTATATATACTAGTTCATGCAGGGAAAATACCATAGAGGGTAAGATCTCCAGTCTGCCTGGACAAATCTACCTCAGCCTCATCTTTAGCTCGAACTTTATCGTGGAGTTTACTGAAGTTTGGAGATAGAACCGTATCATTCCTGCCATGCGTTCCGGAGGCAAATTTAGTTATATCTCCAGATTTTACTTTCATGTCCTGCCAGCTCCCTTGCTCCTTGATTCCTCCGTCCCCCAAAACCACAATTTGGTCGGCAGATTGAAAGTGCTGAGCTATGGCACTGTAAGTTTATGATACTAAAGCCTGAATATGAAGGCGTACCTGAATTAGAAACTAGCACAACGGTAGTTTTTAGCTGTCGAAATAGCCCTGTTGGCCCAAACAAATTCTCAAAGACCTTATTCTCCGTCTCGCCGTCTAACCCGCTAAAGCAGTCATCCAGCAAAACTATGTCACATCTTGCGAATAATGCACGGGCAAGTGCCTGCATTTGTTAAATCTAGACACACATCGAACGAAGAAACTCACTACTCGCTGCCTCTGTCCTCCAGACATATTGATTCCCCTACTCCCAATTTGCGTCTCATCTCCCTTTGGAAATGAACTAAGATCATGTGCAAGACAACACATATCAGTCACTGTACGATACCAACTTTCATCAACCTGGTAGGAAGTACTAGCATCAGCGTAGTCAGTGATACCATGAATCACTTCTCTAATACTGCCACTTGGAAGCCAGGGTTTTTGAGCACAATATGCTATACGCCGAGTCGATAACTTGATCAATCCGCCAGCAGGGGCTATCTCTCCCAAGATAGTGCGCAACAGTGTCGACTTGCCGCTCCCAGTTGCACCGGAGATTATAACCAGCGATCCAGAAGTTATTTCAATATCTATATTTTTCAATGTAAGCTGTGTCTCGCCTATCTGTAATTCCTGGACTATGATAGCTGCGCTTGAGTTTGCTAACTGGCCAGATTCCTGATTCCAAGACCCACCGCTGACGGTAGCCGTTGGCAGACTCCCGCGCTGATCTCGCAAGGATGATCGAAGCAAGAATGCCTGGATTCTATCAAAACCAGCAAAGGATGCAACTGCACGTGGCACAATAGTCATGACCATGTTTGCAGGATGAGTAACCATACTTAAGATAGCCATTGTGGTGAATGCAGTCTCTGTATCAAGGTTACGACCACGGGCTGCTGATATAACAGCGAAAATTACAAGTGTGATAGCTGGTGAGAAAATTCCAAGCGCATTAGCTACGTTAAAGTCAGTATTTAACTAAATGTTAGGTTGAGGCAAACTGGCGACGAACCAGAAGCATTGTAATATACCATTATCCATCTAAGTTTCGATGCTGCCAAGAGCTCCTCTTTTCGCAAGTCTTGAACGCGGCTTGTAATATAATGTTGAAATCCAAGCATTTTGATAATCTTCATTGAGCTTAGCATAGAGCTTGTAGCTGCAATGCGGCTTTGTGTTGCGTTGTTCCAAGCCTTTTGACGAGGCGCCAGGTGTTTTGCAACGTAGCGACTCATGTAGGAACATACTATAAATATTACGGATAAGAAAGGAGCATAAAGCGTAATGAGTTCCTAGACTTACAGTATATCAAAAATAATGGGAGAGGCCATATCCATCCCACTTCGTAAGCCAGCAAAAACACGCCAATCACCACTTCAACAACTTGTGCCCATGTTTCATGAACCATTTGAGCAATCCCATCGAGGCCACCTGCATCTGTACTCATAAGTGTCGTAGACTCGCCATTGTCATAAGCAACGCTTGGCGAATTCATGGTCTTATCATGTATGAGACCTATGAGTGCACTTCTAGTTGCAAGCCTTAGCCTATTTAGCTGATTTTGATAAACCGATGTTGACATCTACTAGTCGTGAGCGTGCTGCTGGGAAGAATAGGGGTCAAGAACCAACTGCAAGACCAAGATAAACAACCACAGCTGAAATAATGAGCCAATTGCCATAGTCGCTGGCTGCACCAGTGCGGTATTCTATAACAAATCTGATCGATCGTTTAATGAGAATAGGCTGAGAGTATCGAAAGACAATCAAGAACAATCGAGGAATAATAGCGGCAAGAAATGGTTGCTTAACACATTTTAGTAATGCCAGAGGCAGAGCGCTTCTTGTTTCGGGTTTAGCTATCTTGTAAGAATGATGCAGCAGATTCGTGGGGTAAGTAACTAACCTCGCTGAGACCATGTTTGAAGGATTTTCTTTCTTGTAAGTTCTGGTTTAATATCGTGACTGAGAAATGGTAAATCTTGATCGATAAGGACATTTCGGTACCCTTGGAGCAGAATAGGAATGATCCAAGTAAAAAATACCCTGCTTAAGACGCCGTTCAACTCCTCAGGGGATTTTTGTTTGTTAATTATATTGAAATCTAGCCGTTTGGTCCTGAGCTCAAGCATTAGAATCACAAAATGGATACAACATCGAATTTGAACTGGGCGTGAGATCTCTGGATGCGCTGCGACCCCAGACTGTACTGTCAGGAGGACAGTGTCACATATGAGCATTGCGACAAGATAAAGAGTAGCTAAATCTGAAGGTTTGAGAGATCGCCGTTGCTCTAAATGCAAAAGTAGACTCAGACCTGGCGCAGCAAGCAGAGAAGCCAGCAGCGACGTAACGAAGGTGGTCTCCCATTGCTTAGATGAGAGGAGATATTTTGTTACATATATCAATAGACTTAGTGAGACCAATATTCCGAGAGCCTGTGGTCATTATTGGCATCTTACTTAGTTGAAAATAACGAGTTGGCTCAAGAAAACATCTATGCTGACCGCTTTCAAAGGCCCTCGCAAGCTTGGGCTGGTCTTGATACTTGACGTGCGAAGTTCCCAAAGCCTGACAGGTAAATAAAATAAGAATATAGCAGAGCAAGCCGTAGATACCGCAGCAAAAACATGTGCAGCCTTCCAGACCATGGCTACTAACAAAACGCCGCCTGAATGTTGATGGTTGCACTGTTGCTAATGTGCACGTGACGAGTGGTGTAATTCAGAATTGAAATAATATTGCTGAGAACGTGGGGCTAAGTCTTTTTTAAGAGTTCTGGAACCAACAATTAGTGCTACCTGCCCAAATGTTCATATTTGACCCACTTCTCGCTGCACGTACTGCTGTTGGCTGGTTCGTATCCCAACTGTCTTGTACATACACGAACGCTGTGTGGGTTCATATGGATCCGCAATATGTATTCCGTACAAGCTGAAGAACCAAAGCAAGATTATGGCTTCACATTCTATAGGAAAAGACACCCAAACGAGGCTCAACTCCGCCTGGGCATCCTGGGTCACTCCACTGTCAGGCTCGGTAAGGACAGTGATGCAACGCATGCTCCAGCCCCTGATTACGCTGGCTTACAGGGTTGTCGCTTTTGGGAATCTTTAAGATCACGTGTTAAAGATATGCACCTTGAACAAGAAGCGGGTGTCTTCAAGGTGGCTTGGGCCCCTTTCTACAAGTTCCTAGCTTCAGCATCACCCTCCATTCCACTCTATATGCGCTACCCAAGCCTTATCTTGTTGTGTCTCCACTGTTTTTAGCGACATCCTTTGCCCAAGCCTTTGAAATATATTGCTCGCAAACCATGCCTCTTGACATGTCAATCATAGCTATGCTGAACCTGTATGTCTTTGAGCATGCGAAAAGAGCGTTAGTGAGTAATGGAAATGCCTAGATACACAATGATGTTCCACAATCTTGAGAGGCCACACCAATATGGGGATGGTGCTTTTGGAAGAAGGATAACGGCCAATTGCATCACGACTCTCCCTTTGCTTTCGTGGCTTGACATCTATGCATTTGTGTTTCAATTGATAAATACACTAACAGAGGAGTTTGCTGCAATGAGAATATAGGACAACTTAGCTATGTTGTCTTTGACAGGAGCGCCGTTTGCTTCTATTCCTTGAAATAATCTGGCGACTTGTCTCCATGAATGATTCTGCTCTATCTATGCTTTAGCCTCCGAAAATATTTTCATAAATAGTTCAATGTGCCGCTCCAGTGCCGTCGTGGCGGTCAAGAAATATCCACTTCTTTTGCCTCGGATATAGTCCAAGCTTGTATTTAGTATTCAATCAAGCTATCTTGCTTGGGTTGAAAGGAGCTCAGAATTCCAAACTGTCATGTTGCTTTCACAATGAGCTGCAAAGTGGTTGACCACCTTGGTTCCCAACTATGATTTTACCATGCTAGGCTACCCCAAACATCGTTGAGTAATGACCAGTTTCATTCCCAGAAGTCTAGCTGATGAATACTTTCAAAATATCATGGGCTCCTACATTCAGAAGAGTAAAAGTTATGTAACTCTTGTCACGACAGCATCAGTACATATCCAGAGGACTGAGTATGGTCAATTCTTTGAGGAGATAGCTAGCCTCTTTGATTGTTTAAGACAAATTGCGAAGGGCCTTTTCTGTTGGATTTAATAGAAATCTTTTTGCATGGCCTTGTGCAGGTGGCAAATAGCCCCTCCAACTGTAGTCAAATACGACGAACAGCTCAATGAATACCATGTTAGCTCCGCCGCTAATGAAAATATCAAAATTGCATGTTTTTTTACGGAATTACATTGTTTTGAAGCTCATCACCCGCTGAAATCTCCACTAGCCGGCCGTAATTCATCACTCTCTACCCCCAGGCCAGCAATGGGTGAGAGTAAGAACTGCAGAGGATCAAGTACTAGACTTCTCGCCGTAGTATGCAATCAGATGTCCATCCTTTGCCAGCCATTGTTCTATGCCTGCAGATTTAGGCGCATAGACGCTCGCTAATAACCAAGGGCTACGGTGCAGTATCGAGGTATTCAGCTTTCTCTCCTCTCCCCTCTTGTTAATTAACACCATTAGCTTAATCAGCTTTTATTACAATAATGACAACACAAAGATCGTATTCATGATGCCGTATATTACTGGGCTCAGTCGGAGTCTTTCCTTGCGCACTTCAAGCGGCCAATCGAATACAAGTTCAACCAAGTCAAGGTGAACCTCACTTTGCGTAGAAAAGGTGAATTTCAGAGCTAACACAGCCTTGCAGATCCCGACAGCGACAATTCTCCTGCAGCTCTTCAAAGACCACGTTCCCAAACCTCACGAAGATTGCATCCCAATCACCCGATATGACAGATCAGGAGTTTTCAAAAGTACCGCAGGAAGAGAGGCATTCAAGTCAACCAATGGTTCCCATAAAATCTGCGGCAACGATTGACCCTCCAATAGCTAATATTAAACACACTCAGAACATTCAAAAGCCTGTTGTGATGATTCATAGGAGCCCTGGTGTATCAATCCGTCAAGTTATTTCGGTTTCATACCCCAGAGGGAGCTTCTCTGTCAGTAACGATGAAGTATCTCCGCCATCATCACCTCTCCTTACAAAGGGCCGCGTCAAACTTACCAAATGGATTGGCCGCGAAGGTGACAGACCACCCTCTAATCTGCCGGGACGTGCGATTCGAGGACCAGTCCTAAGAGTTGACTCAGACACTGACGATTTTATTTTTGGACCCAACTGCAAGAACAAGCCTGAGGGGTTTGGGCCTCCAGCTATTAACCGTTTACCAACTCTTTCGATTAGCAGAGAAGCTGCGGAGGAGATCTTAAACTCCACTTCGAGTTTTAGCCCTTTTCCTCCGCGTTCGTCCTCGCCACCAAATACAGCTGTGGGGAAGACTACCAAGAATAAGGAAGCCATCGAACGTTATGTTGGTATGTTTTATATAGTCATCTCCTTTTGAAATTGATTTTATAGCTTTTGCTGACTACCGTATTGCAGCTGATCGTTTGTCACGCCCTACAGCTTCCAGCAATGCACGTATGCTTGTATCTAAGACCACGATTCAACGCCGGAACAACTCTACCAAACTTCCTCCTCGCTCTGCTTCCACCATTGTATCCAACTCAGCTTCCTCCAGTATTGCTAGCTCGACTAAGACTAGCTTCAAGCGCATTAGCGGACACATGACTTCAATACTGCGTGATTCGCGCCGAAACCAGGAGATTGTCAGGGAGATGGAGCGCGACGCGATGACTCGTTCTAAGGCAATCCCTTTGATTCCGACTCCTATTCTAAGGAATTCATGTCGAGTTGAAGAACGCGTCCGTTTAAATAGTACTTCTCGGTTGCCTGTTCGTCAACAAACTGGTATTCTCAGTCAAGGTGCGACACAACATGCGACTCCTACCAAGCGTGGCGCCGCTTATTCGGCTGTTCGCTCGCAAGTCGACGGTGTAGTCTCTGAACTTAAGATTCTCAGTCCTCGTGTTTCTGCCCGTCCAGCCGTCGCTGCTAGTCAAGATATGAGCCTTACTTCACGTTGTCTACCTCACTCAATCACTCCAGCTAGTGATCTCACGGCTCATTCTGTCGTAGTAGCTACTCATATCCCTAAGCGCAGTGTATCCGCTGTAACTAAGCCAAATGCTGTATCTGGCGCGACCGGCACCGGAACTCCAATTCCTAGGTCAAACAAATGGAGCAACGCTCGTGCAGGAGATACTCTTCATCCACGTGTTACCGCTCGAGTGGCTTCTATCCGTACCATGTCTGCATCTTGTCCGACTCCAGTTTGTCCCGCTGCTGCTCGTCAAAGTTCAGCCACACGACCAACTACAGCCAGCCGGGCTCAGGTTCAAGCAAGGGAATCATCTGCTATAGGAAGTCGTGCTCCAAGTCTAGCTTTTAGCAATGCATCCACGGTCAATGAGCCAGGAGAGTATTTCGTCGAAAATAGAGTTAGCCGCGCCTTAGACGCCATGAATGCCGATGCTGTGCGCAACTTGAATCAGGCAGAGCGAATTGCTAGATCCCTATCAGGGGATGAGCGTCGCCAACTTATGCAGGTGATCGAGAGAGTACGTGGTGTATTGATCGCTGTATCACATGTGCGGGAGGCTATCACGCTTTCCAGCGCCATGAATTTTTCGGTGACTCAAGCTGGTGCAGGTCTGGCTGCTACGGCATTGGATCAGGCTCAGATGGGTTCCCAATGAGTTCAGTGAATCTATTATGACGTTAATGTGGTATTCGTGATGTGATGAAAGGAAGGGCTATGCCTATCAGTGGCAGTGTAAGATGTAAAGGATTGATAGCTCTCCTAATAAGTAAATGAGAATTAACGCAGACGGGCCAGCATGCTTCAATTTTTAGTGACATAGGAGAATAGAAGGGCTCGTGAGTCATGATACATGTTTTATTTTGCATATCGCCCCAAAACACCCGAAAATCAAAGCTGCGTAGTATCTACTGGCGCAGTTGGGTCAGCTTGATAGACAATAAAGCCTAACGACGCCAAGTATGGTAGACCCAAATAAAAAATAGAGTCAGCAAGAGTTGTGTACGGCCTTCATGGTTTACCAGATCTTCGCCTAGTGAGAGGTTGTGATGATCACTCTTTCTTATTGATACTTTGTGCGTAGCGATTTGTGCTTCAGGGTAATATTATAGGCAAGCATCTCGTAGTCCAGTTTCTCTTGAACTGATACCCAAAGCCTAAGTTTGGAATCATGCGTTGGTCGTTCCCAATGCTCCTTCAATTACCGAAGTTTATCAAGGCTCGAACTTCAGCCTCGTCGCCTTCTCACCGCCCTACAAATCAACAATCAAATTATCAACATCACTAAGCCCAATATAAATCACCATAAACAAGCAACCTCCAACAAATCTACCAACATCTGAACGACTGGTGTTGTTAGTCAACATGCACTCCACGACCCACGGCGAGAGAGCATATCATAGTGTAGACTTGCGCCAGAGCGCAACGAGCTTAAGGTTGGGAGTAGAGGGGGTGATTCCCCTATAGCCCAACAGATCATGCCGGCCCTGTTTCTGACGACAGGGCCGGGTGTGTTTTGCGTTTTGTGTTTCTAGTGGGAGAGTGATGGATTTACTATGACAATTTTGAGTTAAACGAAAGATGTATTTTTAGCACGAATGACAGCTGAAATTATAATTCTCGTAGTACCTTTCTCAAGCCCTTTTTGGCTGTTTTTTGGTAGTTCAAGTCCCTACCTAGCCAGAACGTCACGAGACCTTGCCGTCCAGCCCCTGAAATAGGCGAGAAGGTAGCGCCACATCACAACCACTGCAAGTACCACAGAGCTTGGCATGCAGCTTATCCTACATACTCGAAGTGAACATTTTATGTATAACTCGGAGAAAGTAACTCGAGATTTATCAAATGAAAGAATGACAATGTCACACTCACATGACCAATAGATGACTTCGCCTCTTCTTGGCACGGTTCGGCCAAGGGTGGCATCGATATTCCTTGCGTCAGATGATATCACGCCCCCCAACTCGAGTCAGTCATATACGCACACAGCTCTTAAGTCCCTTACTGCATCCTTGGCCTCCCATGGCTTTTGAACAGCCCTGGGTATATCAAAATGGTAACGATTCACACAGCTTACACCGCGCCTATCAACCCTCCCTTCCTCTCACCGCTGACAGCATCCCAAGTATGGGCCGGCCTTCAACGTAAAATCCGGCGAGCTCAGGATTTCGTACCCGCCATCACGGCTTGTGAGGTGCTGGAGGAGAAAGACGACGGCAAGACTGTCGTTCGCCGTATCCGCTTCAAAGAAACGCCGGAAACGTGGGTTGAGGAACGATGTGTGGAGAGCGAAGGCGTGAAAGTCGACTTCTTTCAGGAGGACGGCTCCGTCAGTATGTCACATATAGTTCGCTTCTTTAAATAGAACGATAGATTATGAGAGGGACTTGGCGAAGAGAGGCTGATGAAGCAGTCACGAATATTATCTCGCAAGGACCAAGTGGGAAGGAGGATGACTTGCATATGACGTACGTTTTTGAATGGCGACACCCAGATGTCGAGGAGGGAAGTGAGCAGGTGAAGGAGTTGGAAGGGAAGCATCGTGCTCTGGCGAAGATGTCTGTGGATAAGAGTATTGAGTCTATACGCAGGTTAGTTGGGGAGGGTGTTATCTCATGAGAAGAGGGAGACAGCGGTACTGTGGTGACTGGAAGTGAAAGGTGAGGCTAGAGGGTTCTTGTGGATAAATGTTAAATGGCTTTGGTGCAGTAGCTTCAAGTAATGGCTCTTTCGGTCTCTAAACTACCATACGGATGTGCAAGCGGAATACTAGTATTTAAATAAGTAGAATTGTTCTTTGCAGGCCGCTAGGTTCTAGCCTAATGCTTTTTTATCACACAAATCCTCGAAGCACAAAATGAACTACCTGCCTTAGTCTCCCTAAAAGAAAGAGCATAGAAACCTGCGCCAATATCACAATAATCGCCGCCATGTACACGATTCATCCACCCAAGCGTCTTCTCTTCGACCTTGGTGTTTTATCTGCCACAGCAAATACAACACTTCCCGATCCTGAATCTGTACTGGTGTCAGCATCCGATCTTGCCATAATTCCCACACCCGCATTCTCCCCTCCCTGCCAGGTCGGATTAGAAGGTACCATTCCATGCAGAAGCGCGCTGATATTGCTTCCCTTGCTAGCATCTTCAAAAGTTTGTGGCAGCACTCTACCCTGACTACTGATATTACTGCCATTGCTAATGCTTCCCGTACCTACTTCAAGAGCCTCAATCCTCGCATTTAAATTTGACATGGCTTTGGAACTACTACCACGGTGGTTACGAGGTGATACACCAGCTGACATTGCTGGGTGTAGGTGCTGGTGACGCTCTTGACGAACGAGCGGTGCGTCGAAAGAGGTCTCTGTTCGGTTCCTCGATAAGGAGGCTTGCTGTGACTGGCGATGACCTTGACGAGTAAGTAACTGACTGGAGGAAGACTGAGCTGCCGTTTTCGGCACGCCTCCTAGGTTCGGTGCTGGCTGCGGCGTGAAGTTATTCGCAACACTTAGGATAACGGGTGCGACACCATATAATGGTTGTACTATATTCGGACCACCAGCTGGATTTGCGGGCGACTGCTGGTTGAGCTCAGTGCTTGAGAATGTTGACCCGGGTGATGGGACTGGAATGTTTTGTGGATTGCTAATCGGCGGAGCAACTCGCGGTGCAACCAAAAAAGCGGTGGGGTATCCACTAGCAGGAGGCGGTGGTGCCTTGGTAGCTGTTTTCTGCAGTCCGGGTGGCTCGATAGGATCTGGGCATATAAACAGATCCCAAGTGTCTACCGCTGTTTCCCCACCTGCTGCGTGGAATCCTAGCTGGGCTCTAGACCTCAAGATGGAAAGATCAGGGCGAAGACTTGGTCTTTCGTACAGACACTCGAGAATGAGGTGTTTGAGTAGATCTGAGTATGGTAAATCCAAGAGTTCCTTTCCATAAGTTATCCCTCTCGCATGCCAGTTGCTCAGAGTTTGAGGAAGGAAAGCCTGGTCCACTTTCACGGTTGCTCTCGGGTCGCATAGCATCATTTGGTACATGATTGCACCCATGACCCAAATATTATGCTTGGGAGTGTAATGCCCTGCGATATCTGAGGTAACCCAATTCGCATAATCCCAGCGCTCTGTAAAATGCTCCTGTGCATAGCTTTAGAGTGTCGTGAATAATAATGAATTCTAAAGCTTACAGGAGGTTTAAATCCTTGTGTACCACGCCATCGGTTTTCGATCCGCTCCCAGGGCCTGAAATCTCGTTTTTTAGGAATGAGTTGCGCAAGGCCGAAATCTCCAGTCTGTGTGATAGGTCAATGCATGCAGACTCGAAGGAAAGACGGCGCTACCTTTACAATTGGAGTTACCGGGTGCTTACCATCTCTTTCTCCAAGAAACACTGCCTGTATGTCAGCATGGCCTTGTGATACAGAAAGCGGGCCACAAACTGTTTCCTGGCTTCAAATCAAAATGAACCACACGCTGCCAGTATCCTTTTATATCGTCCTGAACTGCGGGTGATTCAGCTTCTAGAGCTTCAGAGCCAGTCTCCATGACCGACAATGCATCTATCAAGCACCTGAACATAAGCCATAGTGTAGCCTCACTGAACGGCTCAGCCCTTTGCTAAATCAGTCAGTGCCGAGAATGAAGGGTATTGCTCTCACATTATGTAGCGACGTACGATAAGGTCATGTAGAGATCCGTGAGGGCAGTACTCCAATATTATTCTCCGTACTTTGCCTTTCCATGCACCCTCAGCTATCTCAGGTACACCTCTTGTAATGATACGCACAATATGAGAAGTTGGCCGCACAGTGAACCGTTCCATGAAATCAGCCTCATCAGTCAAATCGGCGTAGGATTTGTTGGCCACTTTGACTGCGACATGCTTGCCAATATTACGGTTTGGACTGTTACCATTATACTCGAACAGACCTACAGTGCCATAAGTGCCTGCGCCAAGTATCCGCTTCCCTTCCCATCCTGAACCCAGCTCGGGGATCTCTGTTTCTAGAAATGTGTTCTGTAAGTTCAGTTGATTCAGTGGGACTGTATACCGGCCTCGAACGCGGCGTTTGACTTTCGGCCAACCAGACCAGGGAGTTACTTGATGGTCTGGGATGTATCGGTCTTTGGTGAAGTATTTTATGTGCTTAAGTTCATTCATCCATATATCGAACTCTTCCTGAGTCCACAGTCGCTCATTTCTGTAGCCTCTCCACTTGTTAAACGCCGCCAAATCCTTATATCTCGGGTCGGCAGCCATAGTTTGGAGATTTCTATACCATGTAATCGTGGAGCAGGAAGGTTCACGCGCTATTGAATTCCACGGGCTAACGCCTTTGACAATAATGTATCTAGGAAAGATTAAAAGAACCGTCTAATTGTAGTTGTATAATATAGAATGTACCAGAGTACAATTGTAGAATCCCTGAAGTCAACCATAGTGCTCCATGACCCACCTTAAGTTGCTTCTATGTTGGAGCTCGACGGTCTTTGTTTGACTCCTGATACCCTACTACGTTTGCATCCATACGCATTAAAAATAGGATGAACTCTGCAAAATCAATCGCAGCGATGATGGTAGCACAACACTGCGTCAGACCTAGATGATGATGATGTTATAACCAATCGCCACGTAGCGGTTTGGTGTTGATGGCTGCTTAGCCGTCATGAGCCATAAGGTATAAATTGCGCGCAGCCCAATACATTGTCAATGAAGAGCATGCTGGAAATTCCTTAAGGCGATCAAAACTAATTGACTTTCTTCAAAGTATAAAACATGCATGTCTGATGAACTTACTTCCACAGTTAAGGTTACCAGCAATGCAGCATCGCTAGCTTCGGGACAACTATCTCTGTCTGTCTCTACAGTATTTCTCCCAACTCCAAAGGATCCTTTCAAAGACGAGCCAAGATATTATAAAGAAATCCATCATAGGAGTGGAGCAAACTTAATATATATGCGCACCAATCAAAACTGCCAGTCTCATCCATTCAATGTCTTGCTGCTGTGTCTCGACGAATCTGTATTTATCCAAGCGAAAAGCCACGATTATCGCATTTACCCGGCCAAGCTCCCCCTATGAAACAGCCTAAACCGGACTGGAGGCTTTCTGATTCCACCAGGCATACGAAGTATAGCCATTCAATTTATCCACTGCAAAGAATAGACTGAAAATCTACATCATGCGGGCTGTTTTGTGGGAATCTGTGCCATTGTTGAGCAGTAGGGACTTCATTGGGGCGGATACCCCTCCATCCTCCATGGAGGGGCAGATGGTGTCAACTTTTCGATGATGCTAGTCAGGTAAGTAGGTCGGAGTTTATATAAATTATTGGTCTTCCCTCAGTTACCGTGCCTTAGAAAGCACTTGCTTGCATGCATTCCTTCACCTTCCGGTAAGATCCCACATAGAGAAGGGGAAAAAGGCCTCCCCCCACTAAGGATGTCATGACGACTGACGCGGAAAGCCCAGATCTGTGCAGATATTGATTCGACCCCGCTCCATCAACAACTTTTCCCCTATAACACAAACCAGAATAGCCCAAAATCCATTTCGGTTGGAGAAGAAGAATCAGAAGAACATTTTCGTAAGAACATACACAACCGGAAAAATGGCTTCTCCTACGATTACCTTGAACAATGGCCACAAAATGCCACAAGTCGGGTTTGGACTGTGGAAGGTCGACAATGCAACTTGCGCCGACACCGTCTACAACGCCATCAAGACCGGCTACCGTCTCTTCGATGGCGCTTGCGGTAACTTCCTAACCCGATTATCCCCAATCCTTCCACTGACATAATCTAGACTACGGTAATGAGAAAGAAGCTGGCGAGGGTGTTGCCCGCGCCATAAAGGACGGCCTTGTAAAGCGCGAAGACCTATTCCTTGTCTCCAAGCTCTGGAATTCTTTCCATGAGAAGCACCAAGTCGAGCCCATTGTCAAGAAGCAGCTCGCAGACTGGGGCATCGACTACTTTGATCTGTACTACATCCACTTCCCCGTCGCCATCAAGTACGTTGATCCGTCCGTGCGCTACCCACCCGGGTGGGAGTACGACGAGAAGGAGGGCGTGGTGCCGATCGGTGCCCCCATTCAGGAGACGTGGCAGGCATTCGAAGGGCTGGTGGACAAGGGATTTGTGAAGAGCATTGCCATCTCGAATTTCCAAGGTTCCTTGATTCTAGATTTGTTGCGATATGCAAAGATTCGCCCAGCGGCGCTGCAGATTGAACACCACCCATACCTCGTTCAGCCTACATTGCTGAAGCTTGCGGAGGCGGAGAACATTGCTGTCGTTGCGTACTCGTCGTTCGGGCCTCAGTCGTTCATTGAATTGGGATGGGATAAAGCGAAGGATACTCCTGTTCTCTTTGAGCACGATCTTATCACATCGTTAGCGAAGAAGTATAACAAGACACCAGCACAAATCCTTCTTAGATGGGCAACTCAACGTGGCTTGGCAGTTATCCCCAAGAGCAACAACCAGAGCCGGTTGCAACAAAACTTGGAGGTTATCGCGTTTGACTTGGAAAAGACCGAGATTGATTCGATCAGCGCTTTAGACAGAAACCTAAGATTCAACAATCCAACTGACGTATGTATCTCCCTTTCTTTCAGCCATTTCTATTCCGCTAACATATGTTAGTACCTCGGCACGCTACACATCTTTGCCTAAACACTGGATAATCTAGAGAGGATTGTTTGCCGTTTCTGCAGCATGTTTCGCTTCCTTTGTAGCATTATGATACCTAGAATAGGGTTTATGGCACATTAACGAAGGTTTGCAGCTAGAAGGGATGATGGATTTCCATTCAAGTCTCCTGATACGGCAATTCTCTAGCTATGATGCTGTGCAATGTGTCCTGTGAGCCTGTAGAATCTCGCAAGTTACGAGATATTATGCTATTTACATATGATCCTGATAAGGATCTAATGTCGAACCTGACAACGCCTTGCCATGCCATTCCATATATCGTATATCATCTCCTTGTTCTGACATCCTCTCACGACGCCCTCAATATCGTAGCGTCGATCTGTGTCACCTGTGGTAGCATTAACCTGACTTTATTCCTGTAAACGGCTGGACCCTTCAACTGCAATGGGTTCCCCTCAAAATATACTGTGGTCAACTTCGTTAAGCCCTTCAATTCCGCTTCTGTTTCACCAAAGTCGCTAATCTGATTATAGCTTGCCCAAAACTCCTCCAGGCCCACCAAGTCCTTCAATCCTTTGACGCTGGATATCAGGTTATTTGATACATCGAGCACCCGCAACTGCGTGAGAGATTCAATGCCAGAAAGGGATGTCAAGGCGTTATGTGAGATGTAAAGTTCTTCTAGCTGTGGAAGTGTAGAAAGATTGGCAAGTTCGCGAATGCGGTTTGATTTAAGGTCGAGGAGTGTAAGGTTGTGTAGTCGCTCTAGGCCTTTAATCTCCGTGATCTTGTTCTTGCCTAGCCATAACTGCTCTAATGCCTCCAATCCTTCTAAATTCTCAATCTCCCGGATCCTATTCGCTGCTAGTTCTAGATTTGTGAGCTTAGTGAGCCCAGAAAGGTTTTCTATTCGAGTGATCTTGTTTTGCACAAAATAGAGGTCTGTGAGTTTCTTGAGGTGGGAAATGTGCTTTATGTGCTTTATTTTGTTGAAAGAGAGGTCGAGAACCGTGATATTTATGAGGTCATCTAGGTTCCGGATGTGCGATATCAGGTTATCATAGAGGTCGAGTTCCGTCAAGGTTTCCGCAAGGTGGGCGAGTCCTTCGATAGAGGTAATGCTGTTTTGTCGAAAGCAGAGCCGTTGCACCTTTGGGAAACGCTCTAAGCGAAGAGATGGTATGGAAGAAATGCGGGAGTGTACGGCATCGATTTCTGTTTCTTCGGTATTATAATCATTCAGTAGGTCTGTATTAAGATATGTTAGTTGTTGGTCCTTAATGTGTTTACCTCGCAGTGTTCATTCGAAATTACCTTCGTCCGGAGGAATGATCTCTCCCTGAAGCACCTGCTCATCATCCGAGTACTCAGGATCAGATATTGCTTCTGGGTTGACTAGCTCTAACTTCTTCTCGACCTTGTCTAGCCGTAACTTGCCGTCCCAGCCGCTGCTGCTCCGAGGGGTCCCCGCGCTCTTGGGAGTGTCGTCACACTCATGGCCCTCGATATCTTCTGCATTAATGGAGATGTGCGTAGGCGTTGTCGCTTTCTCGGGGGAGATAGATGAAGGCGACATCTTGGATTGTGTATATAGCGTTTCCTGGTGATGTTTGTGCTTTGGGTGGAATCAGGCTGCAGAATCTGGGCCATGATATTTATCTGACGATGGCGGGGCTTGGATGTTGATGTGACACGCGAGCAAGGCTGCCATTTTGAATCATGTGCAGACATCACACCCATCATCAATCGTCTTCACCAACACTGTGAACATAATAGGATGCGATAAAATAGAGAATTCTGGGATGCTTTCTTTCATTTTAAAGATATAATGCACCACATCAATTCTAGGGAAATTTGCACTCGACTTCTCTTTCCTCGAGCACATTTAAACCGAACATTGCATCCTCAACGACGTCAGCTCTGGAATATCCCAAAGATATTGCTTCCACCCGCCATCTTCACTGGGCTCTTCATTGGTCTATGGACTTGGAAATGTCTTATGTTGATTACTTTTCAAAGAAAAATCATCTTCATGCCTACAATGCCTCCCAATGCACGGACCGAAAAGATTGAAGACTACAAACAGCTGTGTGCCGGAATTCAGTGGCGCACAGTCAGCATAAGATCCTTGGATGGGACAAAGATCAGTCTGTGTGTGGCAAGTGTGGATAATACGACCTCTCCTCGGTTTGAGCCTTCGAAAAGAGTATATATCATCTACTTCCAGGGTTGGCATATCCATGCTTGTACAGAAAATGTAAGCTTATACTATGTAGGTAACGCTTCTTCTCTTCCACCTCGGCTTCCCTTAATATCTCCCATACTACGTATATTACGAGATGCAAATCCTGCACATGATGTGAGATACATCATGATCTGCCTAAGCTACCGTGGCTATTGGACTTCCTCAGGACGTCCATCTGAGAAGGGAATTGCTTTAGATGCACAAGCAACCCTAAACTGGATACGTGAGGAAGAACATCGTCAGGAACAATGCTCTTCCCCGGAGGAGCAGGTTAATGTAATACTATGGGGCCAAAGTATTGGCTCTGGAGTAGCAACCACTCTTGCCGCAAACCAAAATCTTTTTGCACAGAAGAATATCAACCTTCGAAGTCTGATTTTAGAAACACCATTTTTAAATACAAAATCTATGCTGCAAGCTTTATATCCGCAAAAGTGGCTGCCTTATCAATATTTATATCCCTTCCTAAGAACGCACCTCGACAGCTATACGGCACTTGAAACCATGTGTCATCGAGCCAATGATCTAGATATGAAGGTTCCGAAAGTTGTGATAATTGAGGCAGGGCGAGATGAACTAGTTCCTGGGCATCATGGCACGTATTTAGAGAAAAGGTGTCAGGAACTGGGCATTGTGGTAGAGAGAAGGGCGGTAGATAGGGCATTTCATCAAGATGTGTTGATCCGGAATGGGGGACGAAGTGCTATTGTTGATGCAGTCAGGAAAACAGCTCAAATTGTGACATCTGAGAACGAATGAAAACCATAATCAGCGGACGAAATTTCTATATACTTATAGACCGCAGTAATATAACAGCGCAAAAAAAAATACAATGTGTCTCCAAACTAAATGGAATATTATCTGAGATTAAGGACGGTGGGATGAAAGCAAGTCAACCTACTCTCTCTTAGCATCGTACTTCAGATCGGAGGACTATATCACCAGAGAGCTCCTTTAGGGAATTATGGATAATGGGTTATGGATTTTTTCAATTGGCCTACCGTCACACTCAAACACATCTTGCAAAATATGCGAGGTATCATGTTTTTGCTTTTGCATTTATCACTCGTGAATCCCAGCTAAATAACAGCCCTTATGCATTGCAAAACCATTCCATACCACCCCAACCCAAACTCTAATCCCAGTACGCTCAGTAGAAGGTGGATGGTCGCTTTCCGACGAAAATCTTGGTACCAGATGCCTTTGAGACGCGGTGCGGCAGAGGAAACTTGAGATCCTTGGTGAGTAATTGCTTGATATATGGGCGCTTGACATCGTCGGTCTTCTCGAGTTCAACAACTTTGAGAATCTGTTTTGCTTGTTAGTGTGAGACATGGAGGGTTCATTGTAGAACGTACATGGATCGAACGGAAGCGAGAGCGATGTCTGGCGGCCATATCTTGGTACAGAGCCTCAACAGCATCTGTTCTTGACATCTCACGGTACTCCTTGTACATGTTGTGGGTTCCGGAGCGCGAATCGTAACGGATCCAGATACCGAAGTTCTTGACCTTCAATGGGCGCTTCTCATGAATCTAATGCGATTAGAGCTGTTTAGATCCCAATGATAGAGTTACCTACAACGTTCAAGCTGACGATCTCTCCGTTCGCCTTCTTGACCTTTCGCAACTTCATCAAGAAGTACCAGAAACGAGACTTTGCAACAACAGTGTTTGGTGCAAAGATTCTCATCCGGTAGAGCTTTGGCGTTGGGTTTGCCTCTGATGGCAGATGGCGACCGATGACCTGGTATTCTGTGAGGCGACCTATTAAGAATCTGTTAGCCTCCATGGTCTCCTAACCACTTTTGAGAAAACTGCTGCTATGCACGTCGTAGTTGAATTGATCCAGCACAAGGTCCGCTTAGAGAGAAAAACAGAACAGTGATGCTTGGTTTTGACCGCTATGCCGCATCGCTGATTTAACATCTCCCGGCTCGAAATATGCTTCTTACACGATCCTGGGGTTTTTCGTAGAGACATCGAGGTTGACTGAGCGAAACCTCCAACTAAGCCGAGTAACTGCTTTTGCCCCAAAATATTTCTGCTGATTCCAAGTACACCCCCTTCCTAATTTATTGCAAGCTCCTTGGATGAGCTTCTGCCCCAATGGCTATGCTCTGCTGAATATTCTGGTATGCTCCCGTCATCGTCTTTGAAAGCGCGGCGTCCATGTATCCGTCTGTCCTTGGGAATAATCAAAGAAATCTAGCTTACCCATCTTACTGATGTTAGCAAGGTTTCAATAATTAGTTTTAAGAGGTTGGTACTCACGATGATTGTCGTTGTTGTCGTGTCTGATTGATTTCGCAAATTCTTGTGATTTCCTGGTGCGTAGGGTAAAAGTCTAAGCGAGTTGTTTACTAGGCTGATCCTGGATTAGCGTCAGCTTGCGGAGCCGCATCGCCATTGCTCTCTGTAAACATAGTAACAATTGTTTCATTTAATCCATCACTTCTGCTCAATACACTCAATACAGTCTGGGGAATAGGAGTTTCACCCAAGGTCTCACTTTTGTTCATCATATGTTCGCATTCTCCAATAAAGACAAGCTCACTTGATAGATGCCCGCGAGCTAGTCGCCTAGGCTCAACTCCATATCACAGAAACGGCATATTGAATAGACTAACATAATCGAAGCATCTACAGTAACACAAGCCATCAAGATGGATGCTTTTTTTAAGGAGTTCTCAGTTGCGCACGGAAAATATGATGGTTATGGCCTTTCTCAGACTCTTTCGCCGATCTCTCCCACCTTACAACCTGACAAGCTACAATGCTTCTACAGAAGTACAAATCATATCAATGCCAAAGGCGATTTCAAGTATCGAATCTTATACGACAAGTCTAATCCCCTCAGACTTGATCAGGAGGAGGGTAATGGCTGGGTGGATCTCTATTTTGCTTATTGGAAAGCCATCGGCGAGATCCTGGAAGCCGAGTCTACGATAAACGACGAGCGCACGGTAAATATGTTTCGAAACTTTGGTTTCCCCTCATGTTTTGGCTTCTATATACTTCTCCAGTTTTATCATTGATCACGTGATATGACCTATGAGACCCTTACACGTGATGTTTTTTTACCCCTTTAACGTCGCCCGATATTCTGCTAACAATATTGCCTAGCCAAATTGGACAAAGGTCTATGAGGCATGGAAAGAGGTATTGAACCAGCTCCTTCGAGGTTACACAAACTGCCACTTTGAGGCCTGGACCGTGCCTTGCCTCTACGTTGTAGGCAAATATCTGCGAGTGTTCGCAATCAAGGCAGATGCGGGACCGAAGAATAATCTTGCCGGCCCGACTACTGATTTTGGTGAAGATCTCAATTTGGAGGCTGGCAAGAATCAACAACTAGAAGACGCGGCTAGGCAGCTAAACCGGGTTTTTCAGATATGCCTGAGTGATAGGTTCGCATTCTTCCACCCTTGAAATATTGTTGCTAATGATAGTTAGAGCGCCACTTGAAGAATCCAGAAAATGGGGAATTTACAACATTATCAATTTGTTGTTTAAGACCTATTTCAAACTCAACTCAGTCGCATTGTCTAAGAATATCCTCAAGGCCCTCAACGCATATACTGGTGATATGCCCCGTCTTGATGCCTTTCCTCCGTCTCACCAGGTGACTTTTAAATACTATGTTGGCGTCGTCAATTTTTTGGAGGAAGACTATGTAGAGGTAAAACCAACCAAGTCTGCCGATTATGACTATATCTGATAGCTAGCAGTCCGAAAAACACCTTACAGAAGCCTGGCAACTATGTCATAAGGATTCGATACGTAATAAAGAGTTTGGTCCCGAATTCAGCACCGACAAAAGACAAGCTGACATTATAGGCTTATTCTCACATATCTTATACCATGCCACCTACTAACAACTCACACTCTTCCTACCCTTGCTCTCCTAGAACCTTACCCTCATCTCCAAGAACTCTTCCTCCCGCTTTGTCGGTGCATCAAGAAAGGCGACCTGGCCGGATTCGATGCCGCGCTTGTGGCTGGCGAAGATGAGTTTGTCAAACGTCGTATATATCTAACACTAGAGCGGGGTCGCGACATCGCTTTACGCAACCTACTTCGCAAGGTGTTTATTGTAGCTGGCTTCGAGGAACAAAAAGAGCCTGGCACTGCACCCGTACGTAAAACCAAAATACCGCTTGCGCATTTCTCGGCTGCGATTAGCATTGGAAGTAAGGAGGCGATCGAAACCGATGAGGTGGAGTGTTTGATTGCGAATATGATATACAAGGTGCGTTTTTCTTGCGCAAGGCTCTTATTGCCTTCCTCGGCCATACTCAACCAGAGGGGTAGATGTCGCCAAACTATCTCTAGAAAACCACTACTTATCATCTGATGAGCAACAAACTGATTGATATTGGCAGAATTTCGTGAAAGGCTACATAGCACGTGGGCCAGGCTTCATTGTGCTCAGTAAAAAGGGCGATGCATTTCCCGGGACTGGTGTATGACAGACAAATCAGCCTACGTGTGGTCCTCAAATATCACTGGATGCTCAACTGTTTCTCGGGTTCCTAATTAAGCACCTCGTTACGATCTGGATGCATATTACTCATACTTTTACTCATACAGCTTCTGCCTCACCGAGCCCAATGTCACCAACAGGTCACAACTGTCAATGCAACCCCCTCTTCATCAACACGAAGAATAAACTCCAATAGCTATGGCACCATCGCAGCTCGCACAAGCTTGCACACACCCACACACATGTACCACTCTCACATATGCCACCACCCACTCCGCCCCCTACCGCTCTTATCCTTCATCGCCTCACCATGCCTATCCCCAGTAAAATAAAAGCAGCGAACCCACCCATGACTCAGACGCTAGGCCATTTTTAGCCATAACCATCTTTAGAAGTATCTTTCCAGAAAAAAAAAAGTCCAATTGGCGAATCACAGGGCTTTCAAGCCAAGCCATCCCTTCGATAGCTTTCTTTTGGATGTTGCAGGGCTTGGCTGCTGTTTGAGATGGGGACAAGGTAGGGATTTGAGTTTGGGTGCCGATGGGGGAAGAGGAGACTAATGCAATCACTTTAGCTGATTACACGGTTCGTGTGAGGAGATGTGATAAGGAATAGATGAGGCTTCCGTGATTCCCCCTGAGCTAGTACTTAGCACAGTGGTTTTTTTTTTGTTTTGAGGGTGTGAGGCTTTAGTGAGCTGATCCGCGGCTTTCAACTTCTTTGCAGGTGTGCTTCGGTGAGTCCTTCAGGCTCTCTACAGGCCCTCGTTTTCAGCGCTTCATATTCACTATCGCAGGACCTGATCTTTTTCATGTCTCATAATTTACTAGATTCAAAATTGTAAATATTTGAAGTTTCAAAATCTCAAAAGAGCCAGACACCAAGGGACTTCTAGGTCAGTTCTCATTCTCTCTCGCTCAAAATAAAGAGATCTATTTCATAATCCTATCAAACAAATTTCCCTGCCTTTCCTTTTTGGGCAATCAGTCTGGTGAAACAGTATATTAAAGAAAGACCATCCCTTAAACGCCGCTTCCACATCTGTCAAAGATTCTCCCAAACATCCTAGAAGGAGAGTATAACATATAGAATACAAAACTTGGTGGCCAATCTGATATCATCTTCACCTTTTTATTCTCTTGCTCAAACTCGACTGTCATAAACATAAGACAGGAGGATAAATAAACTCGCTCGAATTGAAAATATGCAAACAAGGAAACAGGTCGTTTCTGATAAGTGGCCGATGTATGCGCTGATAGAAAGAGTAGTGATACAAGTGTCATGATATCCCCAGAACGCCAGACGCCGGGTATATTTCATTACTGGTTTTATTGTCGCTGAAATGAAGTTAGGAATGTAATAGAATCAATGCTCGTGGAAGGACGTCGGCGGCCTCGATGTCATGGGAATGCGACCGAGGAGTGTAGGGTATCTAGTGATGAGTCCGAACACTGCGGGGAGAGCCTCTGCTTTATTATTAGTCGATATTTTTTGGCTTGGAGGAAGAGAATCAAACTTACGCAATCGAGGCAACGTCGTCGACATGGTTGCACAATGCAACGAAGAGGTCAAAGAAGAGCTGGCTGCCTCCAGCGTGCATCTCAAGTTGCATTGTGCCGCTTCGCTTGAAAGTGCTCCGGCTGCGGATGATGAGTGCAAGATAGTGTGCTCGGAGTTTCGAGTCAGTGTCTGGTGTGTTGGCATAGGCGTACCGTGCTGAGGCAAGGATGGTGCTGCACTGGATTCCTGATTCTTCTTATTGTTAGTAGCTTGCTTAACGAGTCGTTGATAAAGACTTACGCAGTCCCTGCTTCCTCAAAGCAACCTTCTTCAACTCCTCCAATCCATACTTCTCCGCTGTGCAATAAATAACCGTATCTTTCAACAGCTCACCATCAACTCCATGATGATACACCGTCGACTCTACCCCTCCTGTCCCCGCATCACCAGTCTCGAGTTCCCAGGCGTTCCTCCGCTTATTATGGACTAGCTGAGGATAATAATCCCCTTTGTATAGATACTCGAGAACAGACGAGAAGATCTCCGGTTCTTCATCGGAGAGGGAAATGCGTTTGTTGGTTGTATCGAGGAATTGTGAGCGGAGAGCAGTTTGGAAGTAGGGAGAGTGGCAGAGGACGTCTTCGTGGGCGGCGAACAGACGTTGTTCGCGGCCGACGACGAGGGTTACTATTTGCGATGTCAGGTTGCTGGAAGAATGTTAGTTCATGATTGGCATCAGTGACGGGAAGAGTAAAGGAGCATACTTTGAGAGAGGACTGCTTTCCTCAGCAGGAGCTTTCCGATGCGAGCGATCGTGACGATTCTTCGATACGGCATGTTCTCGAAATGAGGATTTGGTTCTAGTGTCCCGTCGACTTCTGCTGAAGCTCCCCGTCTGCGATTTATTGACGTTTCGACTGAACATCCTCGGTCGCTCGGTCGTTCCGATTTATGAGGGTCGAGTTGTGCAGCAGATTCACAAGAATTTGCATTTATCACTTTGCCGGAATTATTAGTACAGGAATACCGTCGTATTTTGTCGCATTTGCCGAAGACGCGGAATGAGAATGAAAAGAGGAGGATGGGGATAGGGCAAGTATTTATATGACAGGCCAACTGCACAGGCAGGAAAAGGCCTGAACGCGAGGCAACCTGGGAAACGCGTTTCCACCTAACCACTTTACGCGATATTGACGGGAGAACTCGTGACTCCGAGGTCACGGGCTGAGCGAATGAGAGGCATGCTAGCGGGACAGGCATCCTGGCGTTCCGGGGGTGGGCAGCTTTGAGGCGGCGATGGTGTGTGTGAGAGTTGCAAGGGGCTGGGAGCTTATGAAAAGAGTTTGTGCAAGTTATACCGACTGCATGAGTGCTTGTTCGACGTTGAAAGGCTTCGGCTCGGAGTCTGCAATTTTAGGTGGCAAATAACTAGGCATATGAGAAAGATACTGGTAAGGCACTGTTACTAACATGGTCCTTCTTTGGTCCTCCTAAACTTCTCCAAAGCATTTCCAGGCTTGAACAATCACCATTCATTATTTTATCCCTGGTGATCAACGTCTCATTTCGAGTCAGAAAGTTGGGCTGCACTTGATGGAGTTAGAAGTCCTCAAGGCCTGTAGCTTTAGCGGGGACCACCCTGTTGGGTTGTCCGGCTTGGCACTATCCCGCCCCCTGAGCTCCCACTGAAAGTTCCAACATAATCCTGAGAACAGGTTTATGCTGCGGTAGGTCACTCCAGTCCAGGTCGCATTATTGATCCCGAAGATGATATCCTTCCCATGGATAAGGAGTGAAGTCTCAGACATGATTAGGAGATCAGGCGATAAGCTCAGCACTAGCTGGTACCTTTAAACTTTCTTTACAGGGTGAATGGGGAGTCTACGTTTGAAAATGATAGGTCGTTTTGGCTTGCCGGTCCAGGTTATTACGTTTTTGTATTACCTTTTCTTTCTTTTTTTTCTGATCAAATTGGCAGAGTTGCAGAGCTATAGTGCATTTTTCTTTGGATTAAAAAGATTAAAATTCTAACATTATCTAAGCTAGGCATGATTTCATAATGTAATAATGTAATAATGATGAACCTATGAATTCCTAACCTTGAGTGATATCCGGCCATACTAGTATTCTGTATCTATATACGAAGTAGCTACGCGGAGTTCCAATTACAGACTCCCAGGTATCTTCTGCTGGCCCTTTCAGCATATTCTTCATTGGCGAGGCTTCAGTTTTGTCCACCCACTGGTTCCAGACTTCCTATCCACTTCTCCCGCTACCATTTCCACGGCATCCACGACAGTCCTCATGCTCATAAAGCTTTGCATGCCAGGCAATGGGCTATGATGGCTAATATTTGCTTCTCGCCGTGCTCCAACAACTACACCATCATCACCCATTTCATCATCAACAGCCCAAGCATCTTGGTCCAGAACCTCCCATTCCCCATTTGCAGCTTCAGTTTGAAGTAGGTATTTCAGTTTGTCGGTAATTTTCAGAGGGTTAGGAAGTTTGAAGCCTCGTACAAACTCATTGCCATATGCATTTCCAAGGAAGGAATGTGCTGAGCCGTGGGTATACCGTCCCATAATCGAGGTGGAAGCCTTCTTGTCATCGGTGCTAGAATCCTGACCATTCTTTGTTGGTGTAGTCTGTATTGACGATACTCTGCTATGTGGGTCCCTTCGAGATGATTGTGGATTGAATCCAATTAGAAGATTGTAGAAATTCTTCCCAATGTCGCAGATGTCTTCGAAGCTTGTAAACTCGCCAGTAGGGATCCCTTGGCTTTTGCAGAGCCAAACAATGTTATAGGCCAGAAGGGAAACACCTTCAAGAAACAGACTGTAGGCGATAGGTTCCTCTTTCAACAGAAGCGGAAGTGGCTTGTCAATATATAGTGGTCGAGCATGCGGCACGGTCTTCTGATAATTAGGGTGCCGAGAGGTTGTTGGACTGATGCTAGAAGTCTTCTCTCCTGATGCTGAAGAGAGCGGGATATCTTTGGGTTTGTACGAAGTGTTAAGATTGTAGATGGTTGGAAGCGGGTGGTTTCGATGAGGAAGGGTGATTTCCGCAGGCAGACGAACCGCGAGATAGTGTACTGATAACATCAGAAGATGTACAATATGCGACAAGGCTGTATTAATCTGGGCTGGACTTGACTCTATAAATCAGTCAGTATTGATCTCAAGACGCACGAGGCAAAGCTTACTATTCATTGACCTCAAATCCACAATACCTATACCACCAATTTTGTATTCTGTAATGCTGTCTTTCCTTCGCACTCTACGCAGCCCATATAAGTCAGCCGCCTCTCCGCATAGGAAAGCCTTGCCCTTCGCCATTTCAGTGTGCACACGATTCCATTCATATTTGCCCATTCGATGTGCTTTCTCAATGAATTCGATTTGTTTTATTCTCTTTCTTTCCACCCCACTCGACACAGAAGCTAGCTCCGCCCTTATTCGCTCATTGTTGGCCTTCCTCTTTGCTATTTCTTCTCGAGCCTTTTCCACGTTGTGCCGTAGCTCATCTGCATGGGCAATAATTGCTTGTGTCCTATCCATTATCTGCTCCTTTTCAGCTAATGTGTAATCGATAGTTAGTTGACCTGCTTTTCCCTCTGCAGCAAGTCCGCTTCCGTTGAGCCTTGCATGCGAAAGCAAGCCGCCTACACGTTGATCCAGGGAATCTTTCTCTAGGAGCACTTCAATATTCCGAATCCGAGATTCATAGAGACGATTTCGCGCATCCATTGCGCAAAGAAATGGCAGCTTCCTGCTGCCAGGTCGAGTACAGACATCACACTGCATAATGTTACATATGAGGGTGCGATGTGAATGAAACGCTCCGAGTCCGAACAGATTGTGGGATCAGGGCGAACTCGAGGCAATCCTGGTTGAAGTAGCTCTACACAAGCGGCTAGAAGCCTGCATATCGTAGAATCAGAAGCAGTCTTCCGCACTATCAAGGGTTGTCATTCGGTAGGCACCTGTGAGTCGTCCACGAGGCAAAATAATTCCATTAACGTTGATTCATGAGTTCTCGGGGATGGTCCGCAATTCTAGGCTGTGACGTCCCTTATCGTTATCACCTAAAAGGGTCAGCTGACAGCGCGTCATGTCTGCTTATGTAATCTAATGTCTAGCTTAAAGTCATGCGTTCTCCAATAGACTCGCGCATTCAGTCAACCACCTATCAACTTAACACCCACTTAGTTTCCGTTTCAGAGATACCGGTTTCAAGCTCGCGATACTATTTTCCGGAGTCAGATTGAACCTAAAGCAATACCAATTGGATTCTCCAGCATTTTTGCCATGTCTCCATCTAGATCGCCTCCTCAAACTCCTTCTAAACGCAACTTCGCCATCGTCAACGAGAATGTAAATGACACTCCTAGGACACCTCGTCCAGGATCCCCCATCAACAATAAAGCTGAGCCTCCTACAACGGCTGAATTTATCAAGGAACGTCTCGAAAGTACGTATCCAGAGCTAAATTGTTTACAGTTTATGTACCTTCAATCTTGGATAGACCAAGCTAGCTAATCTTATAAGCGGGTTTAAAGGCAGTGAGGTTCGAATGCCGTCAAGCAATCCGCGAGACAAGGCAGGCAATTTAGATAAGCAGCAAACTCACGGCAGTGACTCAGCCGGCAAGCAAGATGAGGTCCATTTAGATAACCGACCTGAGATGCTTGAAAATGGCAACAGTCATGTTCAGGCCAAATCTCCTGGTGAAAATGCAAATGCTGAGCTAGCGCCTATTGATTGGGATGAGTTTGAGACGAGGTACATGGAGCAATTAGAAGCCTTGGATAAAACCGAGCTAGATCTAGTAAACGAATTCAGTTCATTATATCAGGTATTTGCTACCTCATTTATATACATAGAATTCTAATGACTCGTAGTCTTTTACTATTTGGGCGAATGCCACAGCAGATGCAGACCATGTTCGAGGTTGGAAGCGGTAGGTTTTATACCCTTTTTTCTTTTTCTTTTTTTGAAATACCACTTTGCTAAGTCTCTGTAGCCTGAAGACTCGAGAACGATTTGTCCAGCTTTCTGAGCAGAAATTGGATGACAAGAAAAAGCATTGTGAGTTTCACTACCTTCCGCTCCGATACGTGCCAACACTATGAGTAGATACCGAAGTTGTAGATGCATTCAAGAGAGCCCTTGACTTGTTGAGCCAATAGCTGTCAGCCTGAGAGATGTTATATGTGTCTCCTATTATTATTCGCTACTTTGCTATTCAGGAGACGGAGATTATAGTTTGTAGCGTACGGATAGATTTCTCCTAGTCCTACAGAGATACCAATATTTAAAACTTGCTTTTCATCCATTGGAGCCGTTCCGGAACATCAAATTTACTTTGCTTACTCTCATTAAATTTGAGCAACAGAGCAAACTCTTCTTACCAAGCATACCGGCCCTTATTCTATAAATTCCAGTCATGGTCGGGCTGATGTTCTGCCGCAACTACAAAAGACCGCAATGACTACAAGAATTACTGGTAGTCACCGGCAAAGTTGTCGAGTCGGCTCTTCGAGGAGCCTGGAGTCTGCGTAATTTCACCATTGCGTCGCTCCCGCCACAGGAAAAAAATTCAGCTTCCATATAATCGGCATCGCCTCTTCCTCGTCTCTATTCTAGACATCATCGGCATCAACTCTATATATCACAGCACCGCAACTTTCGTTGTCCCATCAATACTCATCTTCAGTTACTCAATATAAAATTCATGGCCATCGCTCACTAGCTAAAATCAGCATCGTCCTTGCCATGGAGATTATTAAAGATAACTACCTCCATGCTATGGAAAGTCCTATTACCGCTCACGGCAGACCACCAGTCATCACCGTTCAGAGACCGATGGGCAACTTTAGCTATTGCCTTCGTCAAGGAGATTCTACATTACGCCTTATCTTTCATCATGACTCTCGCAGCCCAGCATCTGCTCCCCCAACTACCACAGCACGGACTCGACACTCAGATCTTGCTCGGTGACATCTCATATCTAGTTCATATCGACGCCGCAGGATCCACCGCATTCAACTCTACCACTACCGATTTTGAATTTTATGTTTTACCTTCGGTTTTTATGATCGTTTGCTAGTTAAATATGCAGACCGAGAGCTGGTCATATTGTTTCTCGAGATGGCTGGTGTGCAACGGTTGTGGTAGAGCTTCACTTAGCAAGGTTACGGCGGGCGGTATTTTAGAAGGCTCATTCACCTAGCGCTAGGGATCGTGCCTTTGTGAAAACGTGAAGACGGGCTTTCTTCAGAAGAAGACGAACTATTCGAAGGTGATTGGGCCTGCGGATGCCCTTGTCAAGCATTGCAAGAAACAGGCGCTGATAGCGGCGGGAAAATTCTTGCTTATATTGGATCTTGGTTGTGGGAAGAAAGCCGTCATTGAATGGAGAAAACTCGCGACTGATATAGATTTTGAACATCGAGGGGGTAATCTCTGTGTATAAGTGATTTGGAAATGCTCGTTGCTACTGTAGAGTATTACTAGAACATTTTTATGGCAGCGGTAATTAAGCCACATTTGCATGATAGACGAACTTTTACTAGAGATGTAGTCTTCTTACTCTTTGGTGATGACAGACCCAATTGTATATTGTTTTGTCTGGCCAAAGAGCGTCTAATACTTGTTTGATCAAAGACAATGAGCGTCGATAGTGAATAAAATTGGAGGAGAGGACGTGTGGAAATGAACATGTGAGTCGGGAACCCAAAGGTAATGGTACAAGAGTTACTTAGAGGCTTGATCGTCCTCACATCTGTTCGAACCAGTGATCGCAGTAGTATTATCATGGTATATTGACCCCTAAAATCGAATACTATACCCCACGCAATATGAGATTTGAAAATTGCATACGTATCACAGCAAAATTTGTAATCTTATATTGTATTATACTATCTGTAGTATACTATAATACTAACCTTAAACGACGCTATTCCTAAATTAGTAATACAACAAAAGTACAGCTCCTTTCAAAAATGTTAAACTTATTTCCACTTGTTTACACTGGCGTTTTAAGCCGGCTTTCTAGCCTTGGCAAGATACTTAGTATATTGCCAATATGATACAAGATCAAACTTTCATACCAATACTAGCGTAGTATCAAAAAGTTGATCTCATATGACTCGAGACTCGATATCACTAAATATCACAATACTACTGCGATCACTGGTTCGAACACGTCAAGCATCCAGACATCAGCTTACAGGTGGGGTTTAAGTGTTCAGGTCAAAGCTCCTGATGATTCCATAGAAAGCAGACCAATCAATATCCTTCGTTCGCTCCTAATGGTTTGAACTAGTAGATGTAGGATTTCCGAAGATTTGGATTCGCGCTCCATTCAAGTTATTGTGTAACCTGCCCTTTGCACTTATGATGCTCAAGGCAGTTAAAATGTAAATGATACTGGAGCCGTAGTATAGGGAAACTGAATCCAAGCAATTGAAGAAAACATATAAACAAACCAAGGAAACGCATGAACAAAGCAAGATTTGATTACTGTTAAACTGTATCATAGCTATAATCATAGCTTATGACTCGGCCTTAACTGGTAGGCGGTGTGTAAAAGGCTGGCAGAATCAGCTTGACCTCTTTCCAGGCTCGCAGCATATTTGGTAATGTCCATTTCAGAATAGTCTGCATCCCTCTCTTCTTTGCCACCATATCATGGCTACAATATCAATTTCCCAGGTATGTTTGGAGACCACTAACTACATCAAAGTCTAATATTTGGTACAGCATGACATGTCAGCCTTTCACGACGCGCATTTCTCTACCGTCTCCACGAGTTACTTTGCGTGTCACTTTTTAGGCCCAGTAGATGACAAGCAGGACAACTACTATGATGGCGCTTATCACGAAGAAGCCGAAGAAGATACTCTGGGTTTCTATGAAGATGGCGTGAAACGCACGTTGACAGACGAACAAATCTCCATCTTCAGGCATTCTGAGATCCAGGCTTTGTTAAGAGACAAGAGGCACGCCAAGGAAGCAGAAGGAAGCGATGAAATCAACAATGCACTACCTATGGCAGATGACGGTGAGATCGAGGAGGATGTAGCCGCTAGCGATGTGGTTGTAGATCAGCAGACAATAGTTCCCAAAACGAAGAATGCCAACCGACGCCAGAAGAGCAATAAAAAGACACAGAGGGCACAAAGGGCGGTGGAAAAGGGGTTCTTTAAGAAGAATGTCAAGCCTGATCTGCGAAAGCGTACGTGGGATAAGGTTGAGTCTGGCATGGATGGCCTAGATTACGACGAGGACACTAGCGCTTCCCTAAATCCACAACCAATGGCACAAAGAAGGCGAATATCTTATAATGACTAAAGCTTGGCGGATTGATCGATTATCCCATCACCAACCGATATGAAGACTCCATCGAAACGGCTCTAGGAGTAGCGTCATGGATCCTAAAGAAGCCGAATGTGATGTGCATGTTTACAGGATTGGTATGTCTTATGATTTCCTTTATCCAATCTGAAAGCTACATGATGAAAACCAATGTATCGTCATCCTTAGTCTGACCTTTGCTGAAGACCTTAGTCTCTCAGCCAACTCTGGGAGTCTTTTGTGCTTCATGTAAGTCTTGATGAAAACAATAATCTTCTCTCTGAATAACTCTAGCTGCCACGCGTGCAATGCAAACCTTTAAATATAAACAAGCTAATGTAAAGTATCAGTAAACATTACCAAAACAACAGCAAGCTCCCAACTCTGGTATGAAGAGCATTGATGGATACCCTTAGGCAATCAAAGGAAAGATAGATCTGACATAGATTAGATTCGATGTATAAAGACACTTCACTGACTTGAAGCTGCACCTTGTATATCGTCTGCCAGGGACAATACGACATAAGCTAGACAGACAAGAGAGTATCTCTCACATGTCCGTCATTGCCAGCAAATGGTATAAGTCGGGTTTTCATTGGAGGATTAGAATCTTGTTTGTTTCCATTTTCGTTGACTCTTTATCACCCATAGTTCAGTTCACGCATGCTTCTGAGCATGGTGTTGCATAGACATTTAACTCTAGGTAATTGTACTATGAAACCTGCTATCAGTAGATTAGAGCTACGGCCATGAAGTTATAATAAGGATATATGGTTTGACTTCGAATGGTGCATTCACATAGTTGACTGTATTACCACTGCAGCAGAGACTTGAAATTATTAACGTACAACATGCAACATTCTTGATCAATACTCGAAGCCTGTGAAAATAGAGCCGAAAGGCGGCGCACATTGCAAAGTGACTAACACCTGCTATTGAAGTGACTCTGGATGTCATGTGTCAAGATCCTACGCGATGAGTCGACCGGTCCTTTATGGCGAGTTGTAGGTAGGGTATAGGTAGGAGGCGCGATTCGGAAGGAATATGGCAGAGACTAGCTTGTGAATAGAGAAATATATAGCAGAGCGGCTACGAGCTATATCACCCTGCTTACGAACCTTACCCCTGAGAGAAAATTTCTTCTAAGTGGACGTATACTAGTGATTGGGCATCTGATGGCTATCTTCTCTGCTGCTACCAGAGAAATGCCATCTGTTCCAACATAGTACACAGAGAAAAGGATAAAAAAATTGGCCGAATTTATTTATTCCGTTCAAAACCGGACCTAACTAGATGAGCGAGAGCGCCAAACATGTGCGAGGATACAACTTAGTATCAGGAATTTCCAATATCGAAGCCCAATCTAGCTATCCCCAAATGCGCCTATATTAACGAGAAACGAGGTGGAGAAGCAGGTCGCCGCAGAGAAACCCTGAGCCATCCGAGGCAGTTCTCCGTAAACCACCGCGCTGAGTATCAATAAGGCCAAGAAGGAACCATAGAAGTTGTGAACCCAAACCCACATGAGCTCTTATCTCCCGGTGCCTGGCGCGGTTCCATTCTGCAAATACAAACTAGCGGGGAGGGTTTGTTAGAGTGGAGAGTTGAGCTTCTCACCCTTCCAAAAAATGCACTTCACATGAAATAGTACATCCATGCCATTGAAAATCCAAGCGCAAGGTCGACAAATCTTCCAATATATTTCCAACTTTGTCGACGCGTAAACCCTATTGTATCTCAAATGGAATATCGAATGGAAGTATCTACTCGCCTCGATAAAACCACCAGCAATTGGAAACATCGTCGTCACTTTGCCGATACTCTAAATCAAGGCCAAGACAGAGAAACCATAAGTGCTAATCAGCGCTAATCCTCTATGCTGACAAAGGTAGGTAGGACATACCGATGATGCTAAATTCAATAAGAGCTACCCACCGCCTAGAGATGTACAAACAGCTATTCAAACTCATAGAAGTAACTTTCTTAATTGACACTTGCAAGTGGTATCAAAATGATATTTCCCCTCTAGCAGACTTCTCCTGGCTCCGTCTTCGACAATGACACCATCTTGCCCATCGGCTACTATCTGTGATTTCGACATCAAGGCATTTGCCGTCGGAAGTGAGCCTGGAAGACACGGAATTGGCGGAAAATATTTCTGTCATTTTTGCTGTAATGCTGAGGCTTGAGTGAGGAGACATACGAGTTGTCAAGAACTCTAGAAGGGTAGAGACGCCCAGAGTTTTATCTGCTCCAACCACAACCGTGGGTCCGCGGGCAGGCCAATTTGGACGCGATTCCGTATGTATCTGATTGCCAACGGAGAACAACAGCTGGTTGTTTAACCTGAATCCTCACTTGTACAAAATTTGTTTCTGTTCGGAAAGGTGAGCAGGGCTGCTGTATCGGCAATGCTAGGTGAGCTAGGGTGAGTAAGGGCGAGGGTGGGAAGCGGGTGGAGCAGTGGTGAGCAACAACGGAAAGCGGCAGAGTCAGTATGAGCATGTGAGGCGCTACTTTAGTACCCAAGGGGCCTCATTTTGGCCCCCTTAAGGCCCGGTTACACTTTCCTAGTCTCTATGCGTAGATCCCATTTTTGCTCCCGTATGACTGAAATTCTTTCGGGAACCAATTTCAGATCCATGTGCGTTTATATACACATGATAGAGATCTCAGCCTCATCATTCTATAACGTCACCGTGACCATCGGGACAGCTGCATGGCGATTTTATAATATGAGTATCGGTGGCACTTAGTTTACTCCGTTCTTGCTTTGAAATTTTTGATGTTATACTTTACTCACGTGTTTCTTCTCTTCTCCTAGTTTTTGCTTTATCTAGAAGGGTTATGGTCCTCTATCAGATGGCTTAGTTCCTGTGTAGATGCAGATGTGATATTACATTAGGAAGGAGTTTGTGCTAGTTCTATCTCAGCGGTTAGTTGGATAACTACAGCGATCGATTGGGGTAACTGGTTTGCTAGTTGGTCACCATGAAATTCATGCGGCCATAAAGTTGCTTGCGTTTGAAGAGCCTACACCGAGGTTCATGCATGTTAGGTAAGAGACAACCACATCAGCCGGACCAGTGATGGTGGGGGGGTCGAAGGTAGTAAGTTTACTGGATGGTGAGCATTTTGCAGCGATGGTGCCGCATCAGGGAGTCATACCAATGTCCGGTGTCACTAGGAGGTTATCACGAAGAAAAGAGGTGGGGGCCAACTGGGTAGAGGTCAAAGTGAGGTGCAGATACATACATCGACAAGTCTGCGTCTAGGAAGAGTCACACCAAGAGCCAGCTTACCTAAGGTGTATAAGTATCTCGGATATTGAAGCCGACGTGTTCGGCGAGCATCAGAATCAAACTCAGTTTCGACTAACAGGTTATATTAATAATACAGCTAACTCATGCCACGGCCCAATAGTTACAATGTTCCTGTAAAAGGCAGCCAGCCCTAGACCTTCTAACATCAGTAGCCTAATTCCTCCATTCGTTGCCGAAGCCAATCATCTATTGATTTCCGCCTTTCTTCTGGCGGATCATCCCAGTAATATGTCCGAAGAAATTCTCTATGCTCCAGGGAGAAATCAATACCGATACAGAGCGGACAGGCAAGATCCACACCACAACCCATGAACACATCAAATTCCTGAGCTCTTCCTCCCGTACAGCCTGGACAGAAAAACCGGTTACCAAGACAGAAACTGCAAGCACCACCTTCCATGCGCGAAATGACGTCAGGGACCGTGACGTTGGAGAAGAGACATGCTGAGTCGACCGGGAGATTGTCATCCGCAGAAGTTATGAGGATGTCGAACGTATTTCCGTACCCTTGACAGGGCTGGAGGGTAGGCGTAGTGAAGGGGGGGGAGGCACGCTGATTCGGCTTGTTCATAAACTCCTCAAATGCATGTACCGCCTCGGCGCAATCGAGATTGCCACAAAGCAAGCCGCCTTCTAAATTGATCCTGCGACAGTGAAGGATTTCCCCTATCGAAGACTCCCATAAGGAAATTCCCTGGACAAAACAGAAGGAGTTCTGTGCATCGACCAAAGCAAATCCGAGGATCTTATTCCACAGCTCGGTAGGTAGGGAAGTACCGCCTGTAGTTGTAATATTGGTGTTCGTTAAAGCGACAAGCTGCATAATATAGCGGATCCCCAGAAGGCCCGAATTGAGCATCATAAGAGGTTTGTGGTCTACAACATGTGCTAAAGCATTTTTTGGGCTGATTGGCTTCATGGTTGACTGAACTCACTGTTAGTTAGCGAAGGGAGTTGGTTTTGTTTAACACGACGTACACACCAATAGAGGCAGCGCTGTAAATAATCTAAATAGACCACTGAGGACCAGAACTGGACCAGACTGAGAAATAGTATATGGAGACCGGACAGGCTGCCACGCGCCTACTGAACTGCAAATTTGAAGATTGTTGAAGAAGACTGAAGAAGGTTGAAGAGTTGGATGGAGAGTTGTGGTTGTTAGTTAGGAAAAGTGTTGGGGTCGATTTAAGTATGATGATTCATAGCTTCCGAACTACAAGCTGGCGGTTCTGAAACCGGTGGCTCTGATTGGAGGTATAAGTGAGGGCTAGCGAACCCCTAAGAACTCACTTGCTACCCACTTAATCAATGGCTCACTTCTTCTACAACTATCTAATAGGTAAACACGCTTCAGATATCGATAAAGCTATTTTTTAGTTCATTGATAATATGACTATCAAGCCGAAGCTGCGTAGCGAGCCGGTATTAAACAACGAACTATGAATGATGCCAGCTCCGACGCCAATAAGCTGAAAAAAGAGTATAAAGAGAAAGGCCTCCTACTACTATGGCGAGGGCACCGCGCATTCTTCCCCGTGATTGCATGCTGACTATTACTTTATTAGGTTCCCAGCTTTGTACTATAATATATAAGGACTTTTCCCTTTATATTCTTACGTGTGCATTAACGTTATCTATGCTATGTTCTTTTTATGCGCGCTGTTCTGTCCGTTCTATTGTTAGTAGCCTCGTATCGCTACAAACGCTTGACCCAGGTGTTATGATAAATTATGAGTATTGCGAGTTTAATCGTATAGCTCTCTCTTGAGCGAATTGTATGGGTGTAACAGTATATGGCACTATATTACATGTTGTGTACATGCCACCAGTGAAGGAGTGAAAAATCTTCTGTGGGATGGTTGCCGCTCCTTGCTTTGGTCAGGCTTTACCTATAGAACTCCATACCTTAGCGATATCTGTAACTGTAAGAGGTTAAGTCTTGTAAAGATCTAAAGAACTTGGGCTTAGATTAAACTGTAAATAACTATATAAAGAACAAACAATACCTATACAGTCTTGATATATATAAACAAGACGGCGAGGCTAAGCAAGCTAGCAGTTGCTAAGCAATTAGTAATAGGCCTAGCAACTAGTAGTGGGCGTGGTGGCAGCAGACTGCCAAGAGCATCCTTACCACCCAATCTGATCATTGGCTACTCCTAAACTGTCCATACCGCGTCTCCCAAACTGTCCTACGAAAACGTCTCTAAAACGTCCCCGTGCTATAGGCATGCTCTCTAAGGCAACGCCATAGCTAAACGAGGGTTCTAACCCTCACAGCAACTCAGAACCTAATCACACATGCCTTCCTAGCAACTACAGATATAGAGCTTTTATCGGGGTAAGAGCCCTACCTCTATATGTGCTACTATAGTATAAGTAATACCATTTACTACCCGTCTCTGTTTTTGTCTAATTGAATCCTCAGAAGCAAATATCTCTGCTTCTCTGTTTATGCCCCTCTGTGACCGCCTACTCTATTGGTCCCGCCCTTTCGTAGTTGTCAAATTGCTACTACGTCCATTGGCACTACCAATTCCCGTGATATAATCGATTGATTGAAGAGAGTGAGATTTGCGGAGCTGGTCAGCGGCATAATTCCCCGCCTCAATCTGCCTTGAGCCTGCCACTTGCAAACTAATTGATCGACTGAGCTTAACCCGTACGCAGCTGACCTTGCACCCTTTATTAGTGAGCTATGCCGCTGTTGTGATTCTGCCTTACTAGGATTTACGTAACCATCCTGGCGCTGTTAGGCCCTAGTGCTCTCTAGTTGCGGCATCGCCGTTATATGAATTTCTTCTCCATTCGTCAAGTCTTACTTCCGAGCGAACTGTATGAAGAATTTCTATCTTTGAAACCCTAATCTAATCGAAATGATGCAACAGGTGGAATCTCTACTGGGAGGTAGATGCAAATGTATCTTAAATGCCAAGGTATCTACTAACAACGCCAGGAGCTTTCGCCATTGAATTTCATTTTGCATTTGATTTCCTTTGCAGCAATTTACTCAGCCACATTATCCTCCAATTTCTGAATAGCAGTGCTAGAGTATTCAGGAAAGGGTCTATCCTATAGACTTCTTGTCCAACAGACATGGAGATCATAGTCTCGAGCAAACTTTGAGTTCTCCATAAACCTCTTCCCGACGCGAGCCAGAATATTAGTGCCATCTAATAACAGCGGTGACTACGAGTTTGAAGCTGCTAGGGGTGGTGAGACTGCGCGTGAAGGATGTGTACGAGGTGAGGGTGAGCAAAGTGGCGAGAGGTCATGTGCGTTGTGACTTTACTTTTGGGCAATAGTTATATACTTGTCTATACGTAGTAGTTGCTGCTTTTAATATTTAGTTTAACCAAGTACAAGTTTAAATTATTACTTATAATTTAGTATTAATAAAAGATCTATTAATAAAAAGGCTTTATAAAAAGTTATTATTAAAAATTAATTTGGTTGTAGCATGTGGAGTAAGTTAGAGAATAGGAATTTAAAAGGCATCTCGACTTCGTGTTTTGAGGAATAATAGACAAGACATCCCTCCATGTACCAAGCGCTCGCCCGATGTGTCGAGCATGGTCATCCTCGCAACGCTGTCTCTTTCCTTGAGGTCCTGTAATGTCTTTCTGGATCTCCTTCCTCATTTTTCACTCCGTAGTATAGGGCGTCCAAGTAGTCTTGATAGTCAATCTTTGCTAAGAAACATGACCTAATCCTGCTAGATTCCTTTGTGCCGATCCTTCCACTATCACACTTTCCTGAAGTACTACCTTTAGGCGGAGCGTCCGGAATGACGTATCACTTGCAAGCGCGGTATATTGTTATACCGTAAAAACATCGTATGAGAATATAAGGAGAACTACATACAGACCTTCCCAAATGGTATTTGCCCAGGTAGGAAGCATGCTGTGGCTATACTGGCGTTAAGACAAGACGTCTATGTACTAGGCCATGCGCATCAGCTCAGACTCTCCAATTGATCAAAGTAATCCCACTATATGTTGTTGATTATGCACAATTGAGAGAATTTCGTTCTCTCGTTTTGCAATGTTCTCTGATTAGTCAAGCTGCTGACTTAATGAGACTTAGAAACAAACCCCTACCTGACAAAGCGTTGACTAGACTGGTTTCGGCTTCATGATTGTGTCGTGCACTTTATGTTTTCCCCAAAACTGTATGTATTGGTGGGCCTAATGATGACACATGATCTAATAGCTAGCTAGCTCCTTCCCTCTTACAGTATTCTAAGGATAGGATACGCGCAGATATTGAATTCTCTGCCACCAAAGTAGGACAGCAAATGGAGGCATCTCTCCGGAGTGTGTGAGGCTCACTCTGGCTCAGGTTCGACCCACCGGCCCATTTGACTCCGGCAGCGTCAACGAAAGTACATTCCTCCAAGGTAAGTCGGCCTTTAGAGTGGCACCGAATCTGGCAGAGTCGGAATATGCGCAAAGTCCTGACATAACCCATGTAAATCAGCCTACTGTACTGCTGGCAAGCTGGCGTCGTAGATTGCAGTGAGCTGTCCGTCTTCATGGCTCCATTAAAGCCTTTTCAGATAGCCCCCAACTAATTAGTTTATATATACTCCTATATACTCCTGCTTATTTTGGCATTAACTGTAGTCTACACCGCTTAAGTTATCATTGGCCTTTGCCTTTAATTTAAGTGCTTATAATGATTGAACAAAGCTACTCAAGTCATAAGTATTTTCCTTCCTAATCCCACTTGTCCACTTGTCCACTTGTCCGCTTGTCCTTGCTTCGCTAATTTACCCCGCATCTCTAGTACACGGAGTCACACAGTATTGGTAATCGTGTATCCCTATAAGGGCCGATTAGTGTGACCGAGTTGAGGTATACGATTACCCAACTAATCCGCAGAATAAATCTTACCTTAAACCGATTCGGTAGGCGACGTTAGTGGGGAAATGGACATCACAAATCGAGTATCAAGAACCCTTACTCTGTTATTTAGTTTAGCATTTTGTTGATTCGAGGAAATTACAGTATCCCTTACATAGTGCTATAGACAGGACCCATCCGCCTTGTCTAGGGTGTGTTAGATGGCTTGCGTGTTTGAACTAACTCCAGTCCTTATTGGTCGGTGCTTTTGATCTCTCCGGCGAGGTCATTAGTAAAATTCGTTCTTAGAGTCGTCTCTGTTCTTCTCAGGAGCGTGTCGGCGCATGTTCTCGACGTTGAGTCCTTCTAGTGCTGTGGATGCGAGATGTGACATTTACAACCGCGACCTCAAAAAACTGATCTGGACGAAGTCGAAGAAAGGCTTCTATGGAGCGAGAAACCTGACAAAGCTTTTGTTTCAAAAGCAGACTTGAATGTCGATGGACGCAAACGCAGCTGGCTTCGCCTAAATTAGAGTTGGATTCTCTAGCTGGCCATGTTAGCGTGCTTTTCGACGCTTTTTATTTTTTCTTGGTACAGCGAGCCGTCAAACGCCGCATGTACACGGAAGTTGTTTCCATACTGTGAGTTAAGTTCCTTTAGCTAAGTTGAGAAAGCGGCAGTCTGATGCACATACGTTCTTTGCTAAGCATTTATAAATTCACAGCGCACAGCGCTGGAAGCCGTCACATATCACGATAAACGCTTCTGGGAATTCTCTAAGGACGCAAGGTGAGAAAACAAATTTTGGCAAATTATTAAAAGTTTGTTGCATTAAGTGCTGTCAGGATGGCCGAGAAAAGCACAGGCTTTTAAGGCGAAAGACTTAATCAAGTGTTGACTCGATTCACTAGCTAATACTGCCCGAGCTTTGTGGGAACGTTGCTAGTTCTTAATTAAGCTGTGGTTGCGGCACTGTTTCGTAACGTTGAACTCTGGTTGGAACACGTTGAACATCTCGTCCAACTTTACTGTGGCTGCCCCAACATCCGCGTAGCAGAGCAGGGTTTGATACAGATAGCTGAAGCAATGATCCGAATGCTTTTTAGGATCAAAAATTTCATTATGATTATTACTAAAGGAAAACTTTCGAAGATAGTTCTAGATACGGCCTAATTAGGTAAGGCATTCAAAGACACCAGCTTCCCGAGAAAAGTAGCTTACTAGGCAGCGCACTGATGGAACATTTCAATCGATACTACGTAGCCGTCTTGTTCCCCGTACACTCTTGCCGTATCTCGCTCGCCGGGAAGATACTGCTTCTTCTTTTCAGTTATAACAACAATAATATTCTCGATTGGATAAGCCCAAACTAAGTCTACGGTAAGGTTTCGCCAAAGTATAGATTGGTATGATTGATATATCGGTATGTGGAAAAGGTTCCTGCAGAGTTATTATCATCAACTGTCTGTTGACTAACATGTTACTCTTATAAGCATCTCAATGATGTACGATACTCCCAGATAATGGTTGGCACTGAGCAGGCATAAACTAAGTTGTGGATTCGAGCTTCTATGTTCAGTTAGAGAGATTGGAGCGATGTCCTCGTCAACATCGTACCATGATACTTTGCTCGGCTTAGACGATGGACTATCAAAGAAGAGAAAATAGGAGATGCATCTATGTAAGAGATCTTAGCTCGTCATCGAGAATCACAGGATGGTTTGTTTGAGGTCAGAAGGCTGTTTACTACAGTGATGCAGAGCTATCACAACTTCGAGTTCCTTGGCTGCTGCATACACTATCATCCAAACTCGAACGTTTTAGACTTGGAGGTTTGCTGCTGTTAGTGTTGAGAGGACTTCTCTCTGTGTTAGTGAAGGGCATCTTCATCATTCTAGTCTTCCATCGCAATCTCTTGGTGCAGATTTTGGCTTCAAGACTTTGCAATTGAGCCCACCTGCCGTCTTTTTTAATGTTGCAGTTAGTATGAGTTTTATTATATCTTGTAACTCTGCCAGTTAGGCAGTTTTTACCATGTCAACTGTTTTTGTTTTGTAAAGTGGTGAGTAAATCAAATCCTTTTAGCTTGTACTAGTTCACTGCTTTTTACACCCCATTTACTCTCTATACTCAATGTTCAGACCTCAGTCTTCCTGTAGAAAGTGGGTGAGCCTGGCTTCGGATATTTGAGTATGCCTTCACACTTGACCCAAATAGACCGATTAATACAAATAAAGCTGTATTTTAAAAAGTCTATACATAATTACGCAAGTCAAAGCTAGTGCGGGGCTTTCATGTTGCTAAAATTCTCTAGCTTGTTGCTCACAAGGCTGAGATGACAGCCTTGTCTTGTCCCAGCCACAACTTCCGGAGTCAGCCATCCTGTTACTTCCTTAAAACATCTACAGCACATATAGATTACCAAAATGGGTGATCCACCAAGCTACGATGTTCGTCTTCTCGATCGGCTGAATGCGCTCAAAATGTCTAGCATTGCACTTGATAAAAATTTCACGTCGGTCCCTGCTCGTGGCACATTTTCTAGTCACGTACTAACTTATTTCGAAGATCTAAACCACAAAAACAAGCAGCGCCAGAAACAGATCTTTCAACCAGATTAAGGACTTTAAGAAATGCATCTTCGTCAGGATCTCCTTCGCCTTCAACGGCTCCAACATCGCTAGCTAAGTCACCTCCGGTAAAGGAGAGGACATCCCAGAAGTTTAGTCAAGAAGTCGACACGGATCCTGTTCAATGCTTGTTGGAAACGGATGAGGAAGCCCTTAACGAGCTCTTGGCAGAGCTTGGTGGTGAAGAATGGAAGTTTGAGGAAGATCCTAAAGAGATGAGGGACTTGTTGAACGAGGCGAGACGGACGGTGTCTACTAACGAGAAGTCGGCAATCCCTAAGGAAAGTGAACGAATAGGGCTACGAAATCAGAACAAAGATTTGTTGACAGGGGATCTGGATATGTCTGTTTTTGATCTAGATAATGGATCCGAGAATGAAGATGGATATGAGCTAGTTAAGGAACAAAACTCTGTTAAAGGGCTAGAAGGCGAATCTCATGAAGTTCAGGATATAGTAGCAAAATTACTAGACGAAATAAATCTCGAGAAGTCAGAGGACCCTGAAGCTACAGAAGAGCATCCTTCCAATGGTCCCAAGGAAATATTCTACACTTCCCTCAATTTACCATCCACGCCTTCCGACCTCACTCCGCCCACAACTATGGCTACGGCGTCAGAGTCGGAGAACAAACGCAGCCGCAAATCAATAGAGTTCGAATTCAATATCGCCGCTCGGATGGCCGCCCTCTCTGGGCTCTCAGCACCTTCGAAGGACACAGATTCACTTGGCCTTCCCTCAGCACCAACATTCAAGCCAGCCGACAAGCCCGTCAGGGGTGTCACGAAAAAGAAGATCTCAGATTCAGAAATTGATGGTTGGTGTATAATCTGCACTGATGACGCAACGGTGAAGTGCTCAGGCTGTGATGGGGACCTCTATTGTGGGAGGTGTTGGTCTGAAGGGCATCGGGGCCAGGATGTAGGGTATGAATTCAAAACGCATAAGTGGTGTAAGCTCAAGAAGCCTACTTAGCCATCAAATCGCACTACACGAGCAGACTCAATACACGGCAGAAAAATATCATGTTGCAGTCAGATGACCCGTGCTGAGGCTGTCACATTTTAGACATGCATACATCGGAATATGGGTACTTTGTATTCTGGTTTTCGGACTGTAATTGGCTACTTGCCTATTTTAGGCTTGGAGAACTCAAATCTCACCCTAAAATACATATAGATCCTGTCCGAGGACCACGAGTCTAACTCGCCCGCCTTGGTGATGTTGTTCGCCAGATAGCTTTTCTCGGCGTCTACAAGAATATTTCGTCCTCTACGATGCTTCATGTATGGAGAAAGATAGAGCGGGGGCCAGTTGCATACCCAGGCCACGAATTGCTAACATCATGCATACCCTCTCATCTACATCAAACTCAAAATAATGCCCTGGTCTCTAAATTAGCATCAAATTCCATCCAAAGATCTCAAGATAAACTTACCCAAGTCATCCCAACCAAATTATTGAATAATACCCTCCTAGCTGGCGGCACCAGCGCAAAGGAAACGAAAGCAGCGACAGGCCAGAACTTCATCCGCGCCCTCATCATAGGCGTCACCCCCCGCACCGTCATCTCCCAGACTTGGTCCGCGCTTCTAGTTTGGAGAGAAGCCATGATGACGATATACATGAAGGAATTTAGAACATTGCCGATTGTTTGGTCTAGGAGATACTTCTTGAATGTGTTACCCCAGTCCGTCCGGAGTTCTCCGGCTGGTTCAGCAGATTCTTTTCGTTTTGTTGCAACGATCTACAAGATATTCTTAGTTTAATGGTCCATATGGAGATGAGAAATGTTTGCTCTGGCCAAATTACCTTGGCATGATCCCGGGTCTTGCTGGGAAAATAGAATTCCAGAGTTTGCTGCCAGAGGAATTGTGGAGGTCCGTTCAAGAACCTGAGCAGAATGAAGTGGAGCACTGGAACAGGATCAATCGAGAGGGCTACCTGTTGACAGATCAGTCACATATCCATAGAGTGCTTGGGAAAGTACCACAAACATTATTTTTGTATTGTGCGATCATCTGACCAAAGACATTGCTGATCGCGCTCAGGATGGCAGCTTGCACTGTCGATATCACTATGGGAGGTGGCATTGCAACGAACCGTAGACTGTGCAGAGCCTCACAAAAGCTACCAGGAGAATATGAAGCTTTGAAACTCTAATGGTCCTTTCTGTAAGGGAGGAGCTGAGAAATGTAAAATTTGTGGATGAGAAGAGTGGGGTTGAGCGTACTCAAGTCAAGCCTGAGAACCCCTGACGGGCACCACTATTTTTTCAGCTGCACAGCGCTGTCAACTGCCCCATGAAGGCTTGGCTGGAAAGGACTACCATTTTGTGTTACCTCCCGTTTGAAAGACGAGGGATCTTTGGATCATCTATTTTCTGCCTTTCTGAAGGAACTGAACATTCTCCTATCTATTAGCGCCCTGGTCACAACCAGCTGTGATGTATCAACGTTACACAATCTGGGTCAATAGCCCGAGATATTATCCGTCGGTCTGGCCACACCATTCATTTATCTACGATAGATACTATACAAGATCTTTCGATTTCTCTCCACTCTTGATTCAGTAGCAGGAGTCAAGTTGATCACAGTCTATTTCTAGTTACTTATCGTAAACGCGACCAAGCCGGATTCGCTAGAATCGACTGGGCTGCTATATTATCTTGATGGCCTCTGAAATCTCGCCATATTAGGGGTAGAGTGATGTTCGTACCGATATCCTAACTAAGCTGGGAGGTATCTTGTGCTATGATTTCAACACGGCTCCAAATGTCCTAGCAGGAGGTCAAGGAAGCCCAACGACATTATACTCTAGGGCTAAAATTGGCTAACCACCCCTAAGAATAACCTAAGGTAATATAGAGCTCCCCTGTATATGTTCCGCCAAACAAGTTCCTGGCATCGACAAATAGAATGTCAGTAAGGCCATTAGAATGTCGTGGGTACGAAGTCTCGTCGAAGGCATGTTTGGTTTGCTACCTCTAAGAATTCCTGTCACCTATACATGAGATAAGCTCGACAGGCGGTTTTGCCATTTTTATCATTGCTAGTCTCTGGCTGCGAGATTGGCTTGCTTATATGGGCGAAACCCACGGGGAATGAGATTTGTAACAGACGATCCATAGCCATCTTACCTATTGTGAGGCTCGAAAGCTAAGGATTTGGAGAAAGTGAGCAGATAAAATAAAAGGATATACAATGGGCTTGAGCAAACCCGCATGTTGGCGTAAATTTCGTGGAATGTTACGCTAAACTAACACCAAGAGCCAAGAAAACAATAGACTCTCCCGCATTAATAGAACGGGATATAAAATTAAAAACTATCCCACGTGCACTCGCATCATCTTGCATCGATTCATCCACACTTGTGAGTGGCCGTACCATTGATATTCCTCGACATCTAACATAAATCGACATATCCAAGGGAGGTTCCTCAATAGCACAGCCACTTCACGCCAGTAGCACTCCTATCTGGGCATCACCCAATCGGTCTCGAGCTGCGGCATGATCGTACTCCGAATATTTTACATCCGTCTCGACAATGATCAGGTTGTAGGTCGCTAGCTGTTTGGTTGGAGATACCAAGAGGTGTTGAACCCCGCTCTGGTCCAGATCTTTGAGGCATTCATGACAATCAAACTTCTGATTTGATTCGAATTATATAAGGGTGTAAAATTTAGCAGTGCTGAAACTTTAGGATGCCATCGGAGGCATACACAAACCCGGCAAGTAAAAAGCACAGTCTGGGAAGGGTAAATGGCGAATGCTCGGCATGCGGCTACAAGATGCTAATGTGATAGTGACAGTGATGGGCGCACGAGATTATGTCCATGTACGAGTTTCAAATGTGCCTGTTGGTATGAAACAGAAACGATGTTCATCAGGCCTACTGCAGAATGAGGTGAAGAGGCGTAAATTATTGCAGTAGAGTAGTGCCTATAGTTGAAACTTCTCAGCTTAAGATGGCATAAGCGGGGGCATCGAAATAATAATGGGACGTGATGGGCCGTTCCATCCATGTAGCCCGGGTCGGATCGGGTCGGGAACTTGGCGTGTGTTTAGGTAGACACACGTAGATTGTAGATACACACTAACCGATCTCCCCATTCACCTCTCCTTTCTTCCATTTAGAAATACACTTCCACATTCCATCTCACCCAGTATGCCCCAGGTCATAAACAATTGTTCTGTTAGAATAATTGTTATCCTGATGTGTGGGATGAGACAGGAATGTCTACGGTGAATTCATATCACTTGATACAAGCTCGCCGCAGATGGAATCCGGATTTCATTTCCCCTTGTTCTAGCACAAGCTTTCCAAGAAGGAGGTCGCATCTCAGGTTTAAAGTTATCGATGGGGTCCAATGATGAGCTGAAGATGTCGTGTCTTTTTGTTTGTATGAATGGTCCGTGCTTGGGGCTACTTGCCTGTGAGTAACACCTACAGCACATATCACAGTTCCTGTTTCAGCCTTGCATTTTTTGTGTAGTAAAGAAGGGGTTCGTGCTGCACACCACACATTATTCGGGATGAACCTCGAACCACTTGAGCTTGTACTCCAATACCTTCTAATGGATCGTGCCTTCGCTATGAGCATACCAGACACGCTGTTGTTGAATATCTGCTTAACTTTCCCAGACATGGTTCTCTCTTATCGCAATAATATCGGTATTCGATCTTTGCGCCGCAAAGTTGGCAGGCCAGGAATTATCTTCCATCCACCCCCTGAACATAGCCCCTTCGGGAGATAACGTCTGATTCATCGTTGGTTTCGGAAATCATCCGTGGACATGCCCTCCAGATTCGTGCACGGAGGCGGGATCACATCGATCATTATGGGGCAAACTATCTTAAAAGCTGATTCCCTCCAAAATAGCTCAGCATGGATCAGCACGCACTTTGTCTCTCATTGGAACTTTTGTGTCTATTTTGAAAATAGCCATTTTCAATGTCAGCTCGGCCAAATGTGCGATTCGAAGTCCCTCCGAATGGCGTACAATCGCCTTCGACCTCGCCGGAATTCATATTCGATTTATCAAAGTCAGATGATGGGAACTCGGAAAAGACTATAGAACAGGACTCGCCGGTGGAAAATAGAGAGTTGCCCAATTGGAATGCCCCGCCAAATAGATGGAACCAACGTCCAAAGTCCATGCCATGGTCCTCCCGCCCTCATCAATTAAGGGAAAAGCGTCGCCCTCGGTGGTACAGGGACCTAGTAGTTGACTCCTTTGTCATTTTTATATCGTTCCCGTTTTTCATTGTTGCTGCTGTAGTGGTAGCTCTCAATGGACGTCAGGTCAACAACACGATCCTGTCGATATTGAAACAAGCAATCAATGGCGTAAGTATATATTACTATCAATCTGAGCGGCGTTCTCACAAAGAGTCAGGCTGCTACACTATTCCCAATCTTCTTCGCATACGTTACCGGTAGAGCTGCCGTGAAGTTTGCGACTTGGAAGTTAGAGCAAGGGTCGAGCCTGGGACTTCTCGAGCAGCTCATGGGAAGTCGCACAGTTGCCAGTTCTATCACCACCCAAGTTCACCTCCGGAAATTCAATTTGATTGGACTAGGCTTGATTGTACTTTGGTCATTATCACCTATCGGTAGTCAAGCTGTGCTGTATATTCTGGAAACACCATTGAGTCCAGTGATATCTGAAGTTAACGTCAGCTACATCAATACGAGACAGCAAAGCTATGCAGCTCCAGATGGTATCTTTAAAGGCACGTGGTTTAGTGGGTTCACGATGTTATTCGGATCATCCTTACTTGCACCAACTGCTGTGAAGGCCAGCAGCATGGATTTGTGGGGTAATGTGAAAATACCATATTATTCAAGTGTAATCAACACTACTGCAAAGCCCGACGAAAATGGTTGGATTCAAATTGAAGCGAGCGCCAACCCATCTTATTCGAGCCTTTTTGGAGTTCCACTTTCTGGAATAGGATTTGGGAACACTACTGTCACTATTGAATCTTCATACCTTCAACTGAACTGTACCGAGCAATCCCACACAAACTCCAATCATCCAGTTGATGCGCAAGGACGGCCAGTTCCTTTCAATACAACAAACAAGTCAGCTTTGATATCTGCTACTGGCCCTTTCCTAAGCAACGATACAGTAAACCCAGCAAGCGCATTTGCCCTGGGCTACCAAGGTGTCGATGCCGTAGCTCTCACAAAGCCAAGCGACGGCTCTGGCCTTGTCTGGACTTATCCACAATCATGTCCGGACTGTCTCGGGGAGGACGTTACTGCGCCAGAACCGGGCGTCCTTCTGTATCAGGAATTTGATTCCCAAGATAACGCAACGAATGTTTTCTGTACACCTTTTCAGGTCTACGTTGAATCATCAGTCACGTGTGAAAAGGACGACGATACTCAGGTTTGCAAAGTGACGGCTCAAAGGCTTTCCAGGCTGCCCCATAATCCTTCCTATATCACCTACCTCAGCTTCCGCGAAGTAGTCTTCGGAGTATCAGCGCTCGTTCCAAATCTGAGCCCGCTTGCGGACAATAATCCAGCACAGCGATACCTCTATGATCCCTTCTCAACTGATAGCATAATCGCTGGAGCATCTTCTAATCTTCTGGGCGATCAAACTCCATTAGCACTTGAAAACATTTCATTGTCCGATTTCGGCGAACGCCTCGGGCAGATCCTCAACACATTCATCTACGGCAGCATGTACAACACCACAGCCTACACAATCGGCGGCTCCTTTGACGGGATGGTCGACAAGCTTGTTGGTGGTAACGCCGCATCCTTCGTCCCAGCCAGTCAAGCAGAAATTCAAGAAATGATACAGAACCAAACCGCGGCGTTCACCGTCCCGGCAACGTTAGAGGCCCAGATACGCATCTATAAAGCATCCTTCCAGTGGGTTGGAATCTTCCTATTTGCGACCTCTGCGATGCTCTTCTCTGCTGTTGGAGGCGTGATTTTCTCGAGGAACACGGTTGTTCCAGATTATTTGGGCTATGTAAGTAGTTTAGCCAAGGAAAGCCCGTGGGTGAGGATGCCGGATGGTGGCGCAAACCTAGATGGTATGGACAGAGCAAGACTCATGAAGGACCTGAGAGTGAGGTTGGGGAATGTGGACGAGGGGCGTGGCGAGGTGGGAAGACTTGCGTTTGCGAGGATGGAGGAAACTGGTGTGGCGAGAAAGGATAGCTTTTATGTTTGACAGCAGTTTCTTTGGATGATACCACTTTGCGTTTCTTATAGTCTAATACTATTCTTTAATTCGCTCTACGACCTATCTGTTGCTCACCACTGCGTAAACATCTTCTTGTTATCTACGTTATTATTGAGAAAGCAAAAGTCCAACGTTCTTAAACCCATACTTCAAGTATGCAAGAAAAGAAACATATCCGGTCAAATCAAGCCATCCACGATCAGCAGCCAGCAAAATGTTACAAGATCATCTTTTCTAAATTGACATAGTGCCCCACCTTCGTTTAGAAAGAGAGCTAAACAGGCAACCTGATGATCCACAGTAGGGTATGATTTCTAAACAAATAGACGGTAATATGGTATTTCGGCTCCGAAGGATACTGCAGGTCTCCACACTAGATTTGAACTTGTATTTGCAGCGGCCTTTACGAGAAGGCCGCCTCGGTGGCGCGGGTATGGGAGTTCTACCAATTGAGGCGGCGGAGCTTATGCTTTGATGTACAGGAGCAATGGCGAATGCTTCATTGGCAGGACTGTTTGCCCTGAAGCGAGAATAAGCCAAAAAAAAATTTTTAAGAAATATTTGGGGGGCGGGCGTAGGCAGTGTCACTTCAGCGAAGCAAAATGCATTGTGACCAACAACCAATAATATTATGTAGACGCGATGGTACACTTGTATTATTTCGGGCTCTTGCAGATCTCGCCAGACATATAGAACCCATAGCATGAAACCGCTCTGTCAGAAAAGACATGTGTGTATCAAGGACTGGTCGATTTCGGCTTCTGGCACAAAATGTGAGATCAATTTCCTTAGGACTCACAAGTGTAGTCTTCACCTAACCCGGCACAGCCTCCCATTCTGCGAGAAAGGGTAATTCGTAACAACCTTCCAGGACTCACTCCCTACTGTGGTCGGCGCCCAAAACAGATTCCACGGATCCCTCACCCTCTTTATGCGTAACAAGCGTGGATACAAGTCCCCAAAGAAACTATCCTGCCAGTTCGGCTCCGCAGGATCAGCTTCATTGATATAAGCCCCTGAACCAGGAGTCAGCGCTCGCCAGGTGTCCATATACTTATTGATGTCAACCTGAGCCGCTGCCGCCTGCTCTGCGGTTAACTTCCCACTTTGGTCTTTGTAGAAGAGCATAGCATGAAGGTTCGCAATGCGCCATGCAGGATTCACAGCGCTATCGACACCAGGCCAACCAGCGATCTCCCTGCTCGGTTTATGCAGGGTGCCGTGGAAGGTATAACCTGCCTCAACGGCTTTGCGGATGGCGGACATGGATGCATCCCACAGATCGTCGTCGGCCCAGTATGTGCTTGGGAAGAGACGGGAAGTATAGCGTAGATTTCCGGGGCTGTAGCCAGGTGCAGAACGACGGGAACCCCATAGCGCCGGAGCAAGTGGCTTACTGTTTCTTTCGTTGATGCCTATTGCAGCAAGATCATCATAGAGAGGCTGCATGAAGGCTACTACTTCCTCGGGTGACTTGTCTATGAATGTGGATGTTGTGGTAAATTGGTAGCTGTCGTTCTCGCCTGGGTAGATATAGCTGAAACCAAGGCCGCCGGCATCAACTACTTTTTGCGCAAAGCGGTAGTACAGGCTGACACCTTGCCAAAAAGTATCATTGTTTGGAATAGTAGAGTCTTGGGTGCTGTCGTAGAAGAGGTTTAGTGACGTAGCGGTAGTGTAGATTTTGCCTGGATATGCCTTTGCCGTAACAGAGATGATCACGCCAAAAGTAGCCCCTCCTCCGCCACGTAGAGCAAAGAACAGATCCTTGTTTGATTTTGGATTCGCTGTGAGGAGAGATCCGTCCGCTGTGACAACTTGCAAGGAGAGAACCTGATCTGAGCCTAAGCCGTATCTTGAAACGATGGTTGAGTGTCCTCCGCCACTGAGCCATCCTCCACCGACCCCTACTGTTCCAACTCCAGCGGCGGGAATTGTAAAGTTGAAATCTGCCATGTGGTTGAATAGCTCCCAGGTCTCTGTACCGCTACCATACTTGACTGCAGTTCCATTGTATTGGCCAATTGTATATTCTGGAATGTATTCGAAGTCTTTGAGATAATGGGTCCATACACCAAGCGCCCCGGCCCCAGTATTTCTTCCACCAAATTCATGACCGCTACCCCTGATTTTTTTGTTAGAAATTTTAGCATTAGAAGGGCCAACATATAAGGATGGGCAGCATGTCTTGACATACTTGATGGTTAGACGTAGATTTTTATTCCGAGCGAAATTGACGGCTGCTTGAACGTGTTTTGCATTTGTTGCGTTCACGACATATGGTGGAGATCCACCCAACGTGCAATTCCCTTCAGGGGTCAAGGTAGCTGGGCATGTCCTGCCTTGTGGCCATTCTGTCAAGACTGTTAATGGATCATCGAGGTAAAAGTGAGTAGACCCTCCACGTCTGACTATATTGCTACATTCTGTTTCATTGTAATAAGGTCCTTGGTAGCAGACTGCACCTGCTGGAACAGGTTTGAGAAGCACACCCCCTATAGATTCATTGAAGCGACTCCAATCATCTTCAATTGGCCAATCGGTATCTCCTGGAAAGGCTCGGCAACCTTGAACCTCACTCAGTCTGCTGCTGCCGTGTACTGTCGCAGGAGCTATGTCTGGATTTTTCTCGAAGTCCTCTTGCGGTAATGGAGTCGCGTCGTAGGAAATCTGAGCCGCTGCATCTGCGAGATAACAGAGTCTGCTATAGAGCAGCAGAAGAAGCGCAAGAGGAACAGTATATACAGCCATGATGAACTAACAATTCAGGAACTATACACACTATAGATGCTCATGGCACTACAACTTGCTGCCAGGTTTTGAGGGCTTGTAATAGTAGTATATCTTAAGATTTTTAAATCAGTCATCTCCATTCCCCGCACACCACAAGACTCTACAGCCGTGTTCTCCCAATCTCCAGAATAGTCCCAAATTGCTCGTTTACTACATCCGCTGCAGGTCATGCGCCTCAGTTGTCGGGAATGTGTGCTTATCAGCTACATATTGCAAAATAACAGAATTAAGAACTGATCCGTCTAAACACATGATATTGGGAAGCTACAATGAAAATCGCATGTCTTGGTAGTGCCAAATTCCATGCATTTGCAAAACTTTTCACTTAAGCTGGTATTGGAATGCGTACATTACACTTTTGGCTAAATACATGCATTTTGATGTGCCGCACTAAAATTGCGTTCCATGCAGCGTCACACGTTCGTGCTGTCCGTAGTACTCACTGGACAAAAGTGATTGGGAAGTAGAACACGAAAAGGAATTTGCCTGTTGCATCGGCCATTTAAGAGATGCCAGCCGTTGATAAACCCCGGCCAAGCTCATCTGAATGTCCGAAAAATAGCATAGAGACAACGCCTTGTGAAATAAACAGGCTAAACTTGACCAATAATTCACCATCGCAGCATATATACATAACATAAAGACGCAGAAGTGCACAGACAACGTCTGTGCATGCTTGCAATGCCTTGAAAACGCCTTTGAATCGGAAGCAACATCCATCCCCAGATCAGAGAAGCCTCATAATGGACAATACTCAAAGTCATCTCAAACTAAACTTGATTGAGCCGTTTACACAGGATGGAAGATGAACATGCAGTTGATGAAGTGGTTTGAGAATTCATATGGCCCTTCTCAAGATGGTGCTTATGAGAACTGACAGGTAGGCTCAAGGTATGCAATGAAGAAAGAACAAGCCGATAGTCACCCTTATGTATCTTGGCGCGTTTATAGTTTAAGACTAAATTTGAATAAAATTATGTTAGACAACATGTTCGACATCGTGGTTGGCTACCATATGCCAAGCCTGCATAAAAATTATGACTTCTGGGATATTATTTTATGCAAGAACACATCTCAAATGATCAAGAGTTTACAATACGTGCTAAGCGCAGCCTCTCGTCTGACTGAAACAGCGGATTCATGGAATCTATATGCTCTAAACAATCATTCACAACACTTTCCCCCTAGAATTGACTCTCTTCGCGATGAATGGGGCGTCTCCCGCCTCATCTCCCTTAGATGCTGGTAGGCCTCTGAACCTCTTTATAGCCTCCTCTAGCTAACGACTGCGCTTTCAAGTTGACTACGACCCAATTGACCACCTAAATACGATATTCTCCCATCCATCTACCCTAAGTGCAGTCGGAGAAACTGCAGCAGCGCTCCAGCACCATCAGAATGTTCTCTCTACCTCGATATCGGGCCTCGTAGCCGACCAGGCATATAGCTCCGATTCCTCCCTCCAACGGATGCAATCTGCGAAAGCCGAACTTGCGACTCTATTCCGAAAGATTGAAAGTGTGCGGACACGCGCTCTCGAAACAGAGCAAACCATTACCTCCATGACGAAAGATATAAGAATGCTAGACGGCATGAAACGCAACCTTACGCTTTCTATGACGGCCTTGAAGCGATTACAGATGCTTGCGACTGCATTTGAGCAGCTGAGGGGATTAGCGAAAACCAGACAGTATAGAGAATGCGCAAGTTTATTGCAGGCAGTGTTGCAATTGATGAAGCATTTCAATAGCTATCGAAGCATCAATCAGATCGCGACCTTGAGTCGAAATGTGGCGGAATTACAAAGAGAGTTGCTAGAGCAAGTTTGCGAAGACTTTGAAATGGCATTTGCGAAAGGGGAGGTGGGCACCAAGAAAGTGACGCTAGCAGAAGCATGCCTGGTAATTGATGCTTTGGGAGAGCACGCTCGGTCAAGACTAGTGACGTGGTATGTAAATACGCACTTACGAGAGTATCGACAAGTTTTTAGAGGCAATGATGAGGCCGGCAGTCTCGACAATATCGGGCGGAGATACAGTTGGTTTAAGAGAATGCTCAAGACCTATGACGATGAGCATGTCGGAATATTTCCAGTACATTGGAGGGTCAATGAAGTTTTGGCGAATTCCTTCTGTGAAGGGACGAGGGATGATTTCAAAGGTATTTTGGAGAGAAGCATGAGGAGAGCGGATGGACCAAAGATCGATGTTAATCTCCTATTAAGTTGTCTACAGGAGACGATGGATTTTGAGCAGAACCTAGAGAAGAGGTTTGCTAGCGACCCAAGGGCGAGCATAGACACTCTCAGCTCGATGGAAGAAAAACCGCATACATTCGACAGGTCTATATCAGAAGCCTTTGAGCCATATCTAAGCCTCTGGGTAGAGTCCCAGGACAGACAACTAGCCACAATGATACCAAAATACCGCAATCAACCGCTTATATCAGCTGATGAAGAATTCAGTAACCAAGCAGTCATACCATCATCCATCGAACTATTCCACTTCTACAAACTAACACTGGCCCAATGTGCAAAACTCTCCACTGGTGACAAGCTACTTGACCTTTCCAGAATTTTGGCCAAATACTTGGATGAATATGCTCAACAGGTTTTACTGTACTTCCTCCAAACTCCTGGCGGTCCCAGCCTTCAGAATACGGTTCTTGTTCTGAACACAGCCGACTACTGGCATACAAATACACAGCAGCTTGAAGAAAATGTCAAGAAGCGGATAGACAATGAATTATCTAGCAAAGTCGACTTGTCCTCGCAATCCGATACTTTCATGGGCGTCGCTAGTGCTGCAGTCCTGGCATTAGTACGAAGAGTTGAGGTTGGCTGTGAGGCATCATGGAGGGAGATGCGTAACACGAATTGGAGCAAAATGGATAGTGTAGGAGACCAAAGCTCATACGTTGCAGAGCTTCTGCGACATGTGAATGGTCAAGCAGAAGAAATTCTTGCTATCGTGGGGAAACAGCAATATGCCCGTGCTTTTTGCGACAATGTTGTCGAGAATTTGGCAAATACCTACATAGCTAATATTGTGCAATGCAGGCCAGTGTCGGAGGTTGGCGCAGAACAAGTGTGTACTCGCTTCCTGATCTCGGTGAATACGCTAATTGGCATAGATGCTACTAGATAAATACGTACTGACTAAGGAATTAACGACACTTTTGGCACATTCGCCAATCATTTCTAAAACTTCAACAACCACACAGAACAATTTCACAAAGCGCGTAAATCAAAGTATGGCTCGTTTGGACCCGCTTCTCAAAACTATACAAGTAAGACCTTTCCCTCCCGAAGGGCTTGTCCAAGCATACCTCATCCACATTGGTGACCGTTCCGACACCAACTTCCGCAAAATACTCGAACTCAAAGGCGTCCGGAAAATCGATCAGCCTTCCCTAGTAGAGCTCTTTGGGCTACATCGTGACTCTAAATCCAATGACCAGCTTGTACAATCGAATCCATTGCTAACGCCTTTGATGAATGCCTCCGGTCTTGGCAGTAGCGGTCTTGGTATAGCAGGAATAGGGCCTTTGGGAGGACAGAAATTTGATGCAGCTGGATTTGGGGAGAAGCTCTTCAGTGCCGCCCGAGATGGCGTGAGCGCAGCTGGTGAGAGAGTCGGAAGCCCACTGATGAGCGAGGACGCGAAAGGAGCCGTGGAAGGAAATCTGAAGAGTATTGGAAAATTCTTTAGGAGGGATATGAGTGGATTCGGACGCTTTGGAGGAAGGAAAGATGGCAACGGGAGTGTGGACGACACAGTCCGATGATGAACCAGAGGACTAGCCGTTGGAAAGCGCAGCTTCTTTGCAATGCGAGTGATGGCGACTCGCGAAGTAGTCTGATGCATTCAAGATCGAGCTGCATTTTGATCCTGAACCGATATTCTGTCTAATGTATCCAGGTCACCATTCTTACTTGGACAAGCAGCCTATATCACGATGAAGGAAGTGCTTCCGTCGCATATGGTTTGACTGGGAAAGCCGACTGCAAATAGGATAGATAGCTCCATAGGATAGCCTGCTCCTTTTGATAGATGAAGGCTTTAGCTAATGCTAGAGGTAAGTAGGTATAAACATTAGACCTTAGGTTCCGGGCTGCGGGACTCACAGCAGTTCGAGTCCCTGTGATGTTTTAGCCAAGTAAGCTCGATGAATCACAAGGCTCTCAATATAACGAGTACGGGGATTATCCGCAGCCTTGTGCTTGCATACTTACATTCCCAGCCTTGCCATGTGACGACCACCATCAACACCGATGCTTCCGGGCCTACCGCAGCAGTTTGGCGGATTCCCCGTGAAACTGCGGATTTAACGCCTTGGGCCGTTTCTCTCAAAGGGAGTATGTCATAAATTCTCTAGCTGGTGTAAACAACTAGCTAATCTGAGTAACTTTAGAGTTTGTATGCCCCTGTCCATATCATAATCAAATCACAAGGCTAGGGCGGTAATTGGAGCCGTAAACCACCATAGAATTTAGCTCTTCTTTGTTCCTGTCATGTTTCACAACCTAACCTTTTCACATTTTGGTGGTGCTATCAAGGCATAGCCTTACCAATCTAATTATTATCCATGAGTATCGATTGCAATACCGCGCAAGGATGAGCGACTCATACGCGAATTATTCAGGGTATCCTCAGATACCTGACTTTGCCCCACCGAATCCGTCAGCTCCCACCTACTCTACTTCTGGATCGGGTTCGACGCCTCAAAGCCCTCAAGAGAAGAGGCCTCCAGAGAAGAAGCCTCCACAGCCTCCTCCCCTTGGTCATGGCTTGAGTGTACGGTCATGCGTAACCTGCAGACGGAGGAAGGTCAAGTGTGACAAGAAAGTTCCTTGTACGAATTGCTCCAAGAATCAGGTAGAATGCATCTACCCAGCACCAGGCCGCGCGCCTCGAAGACCAAGAGAAGGAGGTAAACCTGTGAGCGAGCGGGAGGCGCAGCTTATAAAGCGACTGCATCGGCTGGAAAACGTGGTGCAAGAACTCAGCGGCCAGATTGAGATCGACGGGATCAAACACTCGCCTGGAGGGAGTGATAACTCCCATCGAGACAGTGATCCGAACTCTGAGTCGCATAAAAAAAGTGTCCGGGTAATCGGAATGGATCAAGGGAGCAAAGGAGCCTGGATTAACAGGTCGTTCAATCTTGGGGAAGGGCCGCCAAAGACAACGTTCACACTTGAAGGAGCAATGGGCACACTGGTACTAGATGAAGGCAAAAGCCAATATGTTGCAAACCCATTTTGGGCTAGTATAACTGAAGTTCGTGCAGTGATCCTTGTTTGGGAAGCCTACTGATGTTTGCAGGAAGTGAAAGACATCCGTGAAATATTGGAAGACAACGACATTCGGTCGGACAATGAAGATTTGCCGCCACTACCAACCACTAATTTGACAGAGCCAGGTCATCAGAGCTTTATCATGGGCTATAGCTCATCCGACGTGAATCTCCATGATCTTCATCCATTACCGTCCCAAATACCTTTCTACTGGCAAACTTTTCTTGAAAACGTTAATCCGCTTACCAAAATCGTACATAGACCGACGATGGAGAAAGTCATAAAAGAAGTTCAGCATAATCTAGATTCTCTAAGTCCAAGTACGGAAGCATTAATGTTCGCAATATATTTTTCCACGATCACCTCCTTGAATGCTGATGAAGTAAGCTACCAATGCTGCTCTAAATCCTACACTGATAGCTAAACGACTTTAGGTACGAACCAATTTTGGCGTTGCGAAGGATGTTTTGATTAAGCAGTATCGTTTTGGGACTGAACAAGCTCTTGCTAGAGCCGGCTTTCTCAATACTAATGAGATTGTGACTGTCCAGGCGTTTGTGCTTTTCTTGGTTTGTGTTCGGAGACACGATGATACTCGATTTGTATGGTCTTTAACAGGTTTGGCAATACGCCTTGCTCAATCACTTGGTCTCCACCGCGATGGCTCCAAGTTTGGTCTCTCTCCTTTTGATACAGAAATGCGAAGAAGACTTTGGTGGAATATTTGCATCCTGGATATTCGAGCATCTGATGATCACGGTTCAGATCCAACGATCATTGATCAGTTATTCGACACAGAGTTTCCTCTGTCATTGAATGACTGCGACCTAGATCCAGGTGCCACTGACATGCCTGTGCCCAAATCTGGAGTCTCTGAAATGACATTCTGTTTGATTCGTTACGAGATATGTACGCTTAGCAGAAAGCTGAGTTTTGTGCCTCCACGAAAAGGTATTTGTAACAAGATGGTAAGCCCGTGGACAATCGAGGATAAGGAACGTGCAGTCAAGGAGACTGCTGATAGACTTGAAAGAAAATATCTTCAATATTGTACAGGTATGTAATTCTACACGCTAGTTCGTGGGATTGAATTTCTCCAATTTCCCGGACGACCATGCTTTGTCGCACGGTGCAAAAACTTCAAAAACGTATTTCTAATAGAGTGTCGATGCTAACCTGAGAGTTAGATGCCGGGCCATTATTTTGGGTTGCCGCAATAGTTGCGCGATTGGTTATGGCGAAGATGAAACTAATAATATATCACCAATATACCCAGCCTGGCAAATCAAACGGCTTGTCGCAGGACGTCAGGGATAGTCTCTTCATGTCAAGTATTGAAACGATTGAGTACTCTCGAGCTTTAGAATCAGAATCCAGCACAAAACAATGGGGCTGGCTATTCCATACCTACACTCAATGGCACGCCATCGCCTTCATTCTTGGCGAGCTGTCCACGAGGGATAATTCCATTGTCGTAAACCGTGCTTGGAGTGCCATTGATGGGTTATTCGCAAATTGGGAAGGTGCGGTCTCAAAGACAAAAACGGGTATGCTCTGGCAGCCAATGCGGATACTGATGGCGAAGGCGCGGCGTAAGCGAGAGGAGAATATGGCAAACAGTCAGAACAACCAAGATATAGGCATGGACATGAAGCATCTTCGCCCGCCTCCGATTGGACCATTTGCGAATTCTGCCATCGCTGCGAAGAAGGACTCATTCATAGCGCAACTGAACAGCACAGTGATGCCTTCTGCAGCGGATCGGTTTGCGAATTCGTTCACGATCGCAGAGTCTGCTTACAATAGCAGCTACAATAGGCTGCCTCTCTCTCAGAACACGAGCAAAGTAGAGCAGCCTACGCAAAGTCAGAACCATTCCCAGGTTCAATCCCAGGTGCAGCCACGTGTTCCGCAGCAGCAGGAGCAGCAGCAAGAGACAATACAACAAACGCCCTGGCTGATGGATGATAGCGCGTTGCTGGATTTGGATATGCAGGGCATTGAGGGTGAGGTCAACTGGGATAGCTGGGACGCTCTAGTCCGAGACTTCCAGTTCGAGCCCACTGCACCCAATGGTGACAGCCGAGGCCAGCAAATGGCTGGGGCCGGCGATTGGTGGTAGAATATGTTTTGGAGTTAACGAGCCATCATGATTGACATAAACGGGGAACGCATTTGATATCTTTGGGGTGGCTGGCGAAACGGATATTGGTATGTAATGGTATATCGCCTCTCATGGCATGGCAGACTCTGCTCTTCAATGATGTTTATATGTACAATGCACCAACCCTTATTTGCACGGCCTATCTATACCAGACTCGTACGTTCGTGCATATTTTACTTCCTTCCAAGTATCATGCGGGGAACCCTGCCCACAACATCGCTATCCTGATGTTTGCTTCTTCTAGCAACACCAATCGACGTGCGATTTTGCTACTGTTCATATAGGGGAAGGAGGCAGAGCTTAAATACAATACAGACAAAGCAACATCATGCTTACTAAGCTGGGTCAATCTACGCATAAGAGCCAAATAAGGAACCAGGTCCTTATTCGCGGCCAAAATAAGATGCCTGGGTGCGCGAACGCCTTTGCTCTCTTTCATCAGCCAATACGACTCAACACGTGAGTAAACGAGTGCTTACTCCGTTCCTACTCCGATTTCTTCTTAAGCAGGCTCGACCAAGTGCTCAAGACTCGTGATCCGTACGTGATATATAATTGATATAAATGGAGCACATGTACAGTTCCGCATGTCCCCATCTCCCCATCCCTTCAGATCTCCATTACACTGGCATTTCTCAAAAGAAAGATGGAGCCAAAAATCGTACAATTCATGGCACGATGTGAGATAGGCAGGGACAGCGTTAACGAGTGACCGGAGAATTAATGGGGAACCAGAAAAACCTTAATCATACCTCTCCCTTGGGATGCGATAAATTGTTCCCCAAGAGCAAGGCGTAGGTGAATGTGCTATAGTTTAGATTGTTACTTTCGCTTACCAATTCCTGACCAATTTACTTTGTTTGATGAAGATGACATCCGCCCAAGTGAGCAAGGGTATCTTGTGTGTTCTTTGCTTGTTCCACCACGGTTCTGGTGGGTGGAAAGTCTAAATGCTATTTCATATGTACAGCTTGTACATGTACATCGTACAAAAAAAAAGGGAAGAAATGCTCTATTACTGATACCGCCTTAACTCACGCTGGGTCGGAACCAGGAATGAGACAGGCAGAGGTCTGGCATTGACCTGGATGTTTTCTGCTTGTAAGTGGTTGGGGAATGAGACCCGCCCTGGTCAAATTTCTGAAATGCCACTCCGGGGCGCTCTCCGTCTTCCAGGCCCAGAAGATCCATCCGCTGTGCGCCTCATACGCGTCCAGCTGCGCTTCCACATAATACTCCAGATTCATTTTGTCAACATCCAGGAGACCGTCGACGGTGCCTTGATATTTTGTTTGGCAGGACCCATAGTAGCCGCTGTTCGGGAATGTGCCATCGTAACGTGCACCCTTGCCGAATCCATTGAGCCATTTTGCGCAGTCAGTTTGTGCACCTGTCCATTCGCCCACGATCGTCCATTTATCTGTTTGCGCAAGCTTCGGCGCGTTTGCACATGCAGTTCTGACATGCGCGCAAGGCTTCATGGCGTTCTCCTCTGGGCTGAAGATCTGATAGATATGGGTGTCCAAAATTACATGGTTGAGGCCGGACTCCGTGTTGGCGAAGCCATTCCAAAATTGCGGTCCCAGAAAAGCGTCGTGCATGACGACGGCGGTGTCGCGGTTAGAGTCGCGGATTGTGCCCCAACCGTCGTAGTAGAATTGTTTGATTGTTGGGAGAGGAATTCCCCAGTTCGCGGGCTCATTGAGCAGTTGGATGGAGGTAACAACATCGGATTGCGATGCATAGCGTTCAGCGAGCACGCGGATAGCGTTGAGTGTTTGTTGAACGCTACTTCCTTGGCCCCAGCCAATTGTGCCATACTTTCCAGAGTTGTCGAAACCGTTCTGGCTCAGCGGTGCTTGATCTCTGCGTAAGCCTGGTGTCTTAAAGTTTTGTGACATTACATACCTCCGTGAAGATCAAGCATAACTTTCAGTCCGGCAGCTCTAGCCCACCCAATGGCTTGGTCTAGATATGGCAGTTGTCCTTGAACATATGCTACATCGGTGTTAATCCAATGTCTATAAACTAAATGGTGATGTTTTATCATTGTTTAAATTTTCTGGAGACATGTGCCAGAGATAGAGAAGCTGGACTCGCCAGTGGGTAGACTCACGATCTTCTGGTAGTGGAGCCAGCGCCCAGTAGCCAACTGGAATTCTAACATGGTTGAGACCAAATGATGCCATCTCTTGAAAGTCTGTTTGAGTAATCCAGGAGCCCCAATGAGCGTTCAGTCGGTTCTGAGCCGCAGCTTTGCCCAGATTCTGAGTAAAGGTGTATTCATCGACCGCGGATCCGCCTTCAAATAGTGACGGCGTAATCCAGGGTTCTAGTACCAACCACCCCCCAAGATTAACACCGCGGACCTTACCGCCATTGTAATCAAATTCTAGACCTCGTTTTTGGGTTCTATTACACTATTAGAAGAGAAGCAGGACGAAGAAGCAAAGACGATTCGATGAGGACTGACGGATTAGCTTCTACCATAAAGAAACAAGCTGCCGCAACAGCAAGCGTCTTAAAGAATAACATTATGGTGAATGGGATTGTATGTGATGAATGACTAATTCGACTGAGGACTACACATTTGAAAGCCCAGAGGAAAGAGGCGATGGCGACTTTGTCTTTCGTAGGCAGCGTGGGAAGGAAGTGCCTTTTATCCACCACGGCCACCTATTCTGGGCAACGGCAATCCAAGGAAGAAAATGCACGACTTACAAGTAAAGTTGTTGTGATCCACTGGCAAGCAAGAAATAGTGGGTATAATGCGGTGGATTAATGCTGATCGTATGGCAAACGGGAATGCTCTGGCCACCCTACTGCTGTAGATCATTGGTTGTTTCTTTGTTACGCCCTTGCGTGGGTGCTGGAGATGCAACCACTTTGGCTATAGTTGGAAATGCAGACCCTGAGAGGAGGCAGGATGGCACGTTTGTGCTGGCGGGGAGGGGAGGGGTGCAAGACATTCCTGTGGTTGTCGTGGTTATTTGTCAAGAAAGGTAAATAATTGGATGTGGGAGGGTGCATACTGTGTGCGCTATATGCAATACAGAGTAAAGAGAGTACGTGCAGTAGAACAGAGTTGAACAGAGTACTGTACAGTACCGTACCGTAAAGCTATAGTATCTGAACGGAGGGGGGTTTTGCCACAAACTTGCCAGCAGCCGAAGGTGATGTGCAGCGCCAAGCTCAGGTACCAACAGGGGTGGCTTTCTGTGTGTGGCAACCTCCCCAATCAATTCTTGTAAAAAAAAACATTTTTTGTATCTTAAGCGCAATCGGCTTGCTTGATCTGGTCTGATGGATGCGAGGTGAGGTGCTGTCTCTTTATCGGATTTGTAAGCCCAGAGCTTCATCCTTGGCCCGGGCTCGGGACTGCTGATATAGAATCTTCCGCCAGGGCCTTTGGAGCCGCTCCGTTCTGCGTAACCCTTACGTCTGACACCACAGAATCTTGAGTTTTTGCTGTGCTGTTTCCGTCCTACTATTTTCATCTAGCATATGTGCTCTCCAGATTCGCTAGTTTTGGATGCCACTGCTTGCGCGACCATGCTGTGTGAGGCAGAGCTACCGTACATCAGAAGTCCGATTCCACTCCAGCTTGGCCTAATGCCCGACAAGGCAAATGCTACATCGTATCATCGTATGCCATAAATCTAAATCATGCTGTGGCTCTAAATTCAAAGGCCTAGGTTGCTGATTAATTTTCCATAGACGGCGACTACATCAGCTATCTCGGCCAGTTCCTCTCTTGAAGTCGGAAGGTGCATTATTCTCAGGAGTCCTTCAGTAGAAGCTCATGACCACGAACGCATGCATATATATATATATATATACTTATTGTTAAGGTCTGCGCTAGTAAAAGAACTGCTTAAGAGAGCTTCAACTTCTAGTTACTAAAAAAATAGTCGTTTCGTTCTCTGGCTTTGCAGTCTTGTACGAATAATTCAGAGAAACGTTGGAACTCATGAGCCCGTACTATGAGTACACTGAATGTGCGGGGTAGAGTCACTGTGTAACTCATGACCAGCGGAAGTGAGCTAATAATGCCTCGGAATGTAATTTTGTACTGTAGATATCCTCAGTAAACCTGCAGGAAAGTTACCTATATCACCACATGGACAACCCATGTTGACTGGTCCACCATGACTTCTTCATGGACCGAGCTCCTTGGGCTGATCTTGGAAGATAAAGTCCAGATACAAGACTCCCTCTGTGATAGGATTGGAGCACAGGTTTAATCTTGCTTTCATAGGTATCGACTTAGTATGTATGGTAGATAGCCCCATCTGGTTCTCCGATTCTAACATATATTACATCCAGTCAACCAGAATCGAGCGAAGTTTTATGGACGAATAACGACAGCGGTGTGTAACTGGTAAAGATAAACAAGCACGCTCAGCGTCTGCTACTCCGGGCCAAATGATTGCGTGGTCCCATCTGTGTTACAGTCTCGTGATCGCGTTTACTTGCATTTTTGACTGTGCTCACTCAAAGTCTCAAAGTGCTGAAATAGATTATGCAAGAATAATGCAAGACCCCCTGAAGTCAAGTCAAACCCTGGCCCTCATGTTTTAGTCCTTGGCTTCAGGAGATTTGACAGCTTTGCGTCCACATTATTATGTTGTTGACATAAATCGGGCTCAGCTCTTCTAAGATATAATCGAAGCTTCTTGTTCTTGTCTAAGCTTCTTCCCTTGGTCAGCCTCCCATTGTTTATCAGCTTGGATTCGCTGTTGCATGATGCAAGGATCAAGAAAAGGCATAGGAACGGCTCGAGACGAGAATTCAACAACTAAGGGTCTGTTTAGCTAGGCATACGATCATGATTCCGACTAGGCAGACCTACTTGTCACCACCCCCTTCTCTCCGCCTGGTCTCATAACGGATATCTCATTTTTTGAAGCTGGCTCTTGGGTATAAGATTGCTTGAAGGGTCTCTCAGTAGGAGGACGCAGTGTACCTCGGAATAGTTCTCGTGCTGGCTTGTGGGTAGTCATTTTGGCTGAAGAAGCTAGATATGGGCGTGTTTAGTTAATGCAAATCAAAGTAACTGCTGCTCAATGTACAGAGTCCGATAGCGCGTGAGGATGGCTTCCATCAATTGTCGAAATTGATTTATACTTCCTCTGCTTGTACAGCAGGGATAGAATGGAGGAACAGTTTGGACGATCCACCAATGCCAAGCGTTTGACTCAGCGGGGAAAACAAAACTTGAATTATCAAAACATTGCCTGCACCTAAGCTTCAGCCAGCGAAGTCGGACATCCTTTTCCTACAATTCTAATCAATTAGCAAACGAAACAGTTAGCCGGGCTTATCCACCATTCTGCCAGAAACCGAGACACCCAACCCCCTCCCTTGCGTCAGACGCATGGACGGCACTCATTCACTCGGTGGTGGGGGCTCCCCAACGAGCGGTCGACCTGGTACAGGAAACAGTTACAAACGGAAGCGCAGTGGCCATGAGTTCGAGAGTAGTCCTGGTAGTGGTGTTGATGTGGAAGAGGAAGAGCATGACCGTAGAAGGCTGCCAGGTGTCAAGAGAGCCTGCAATGAGTGTCGGCAGCAGAAAGTGAGTCATTGGAGACGAAAGCAAACAATTCGCATCGCATTATGCCATTGTTGCCTTAAGAACTAGTTCTGGGCTGACGATTTTTTATTACAGTTACGTTGCGATGTTGTGCAAGATCCATTCAGAACCTGCTCCCGGTGCAATCGATTGAAGCTTGAATGTAAAATAGAATCGAACTTCAAGCGAGTTGGCAAGAGGAGCAAGCACGCTGAGATGGAGAAACAAATTGAAAGGCTGCAGCGCAATCTACAAAGAGCTCAAGCTCAAGGATATCAAGTTGACGATGAAGATGAGATGGAGTCACCGCTTGCCAATGGCATGTACTCGAGGAATACCCAGTCATATATGGGATCTGACGAGGCTGTATCCTCACTGATCCATCTCAAACAAGGAGGTTCATATGGTAATATGCCAAGGATTACAAGACAAATTGATGATGTGGGATTGACGGAAGAACAAATAAGTTTGTTGTTTGGACAGTTTTGGGCTTACTATCATCAATATCTGCCATTTCTGGATCCTCTGCAAGTACCTGATTCATACTATGAGCAGCACCCGTTGCTATTTTGGACGATCATCTCTATTGCGGCCCGTCGGTATACAGCGGATCCGAACCTGCTGACTGCACTCGTTGGACCTTTGACCAGATTACTATGGAATACTGTCGGAGAAGTACCAACCAACTATTTTGTTGTGAAGGCACTATGTTTACTTTGCGTATGGCCATTACCAACCAGTACAACTACTACTGATCCTACGCATATTCTGAGTGGTGTTATGATGAAGACTGCTACTGGAATTGGACTTCACCGGCCAAGTCATACGCAGGACTTCTCACGGGTTTCCGTAGATCTTAACAGGGAGCAGCTCCATGATAGAGTTACGACATGGGCTGTGTGCAATATTGTGGCGCAAAGTGTGGGTACTGGATATGGTCAACCAGCATCGACTTTGTACGATTGGACTCTAGCCATTCGACCCGGTCAAAGTGATGCATTTACGTTGTCTCCAGAACTTGAAGCGCGGCTCCAGGTAGAACGCTTCTGTGACAAAGTGTCCAAGGATATGTACAGCAACGCCACTGATCCTCGAGGAGTAGCGGGAGATGAACTAAGAGCAATGCTGACACGAGTGTATCGGCGGGAATACAATGAACTATCAGTTTCTATCCTCTCGCGAACAGACCTGTCGCCGATCGTTCAGCTCTACCTCAAGGCTGCCGGACTGCATCTACGCCTTTCAGCATTTTTCGACTCCAGCACTACCGTAGGTTACATGGATGACTTGATGGGTTTATGGCGTGCTGCTGTTGCATTCCTTGATTATGTTTTTGAGATGGAAAACATTGATCATAGCAAGGGCGGTGTGGGAATTCTAAGATATGGGACAAATTACATCCTCCAAATGACCGTGGCAGCTGGTTTTACTCTTCTAAAATTGCTCGGTTCTTTCTTCGCGAAAGAAATAGAGTTTGATAGGGGAAAGCAGCTTTTCAAACGTGCAATTGCAGGAATTAGAAGTATGAGCATCATAAGCAATGACCTTCCCTGGCGGCTTGCAGAGCTCATGGTTCAAATGTATAATGGTGCCAGAATTGAGGCACGTAGTCATCAACATACGCAGCACACCGGCAACGGTAATGGTGTTGATACGGTGGTAAACATTGATGATAGCCTACAGCTTAAGGTACGGTGTAGAATGAGCATGAGCTTGATGTTTGATTCAATTTGGCGGTGGCGTGAGGAGTTTCAGGCACAAGGTCGAGGGAATATTGACTGTGGGTCGTTTGCCACGCTCTGATTTTGACACAACTAACACACAACAGCCAATATCAACAATCCTACTAACCCCGACTCTGCTAACGAGTCTTCTGCTTCATCCACGACACATCTCGACTCAACACTCATGCCACCATCACAGCAGATCAATAGCTCGTTGCTTGCCGCAGCCAGGGCAGTCACGCCAAACAACACCGGCTTGCCTAGTAGTGGCTTGTTAGGTGGAGGTGTTGGTTACACAGAAAGCAATTACGAGGTGTTCGATCCACTAAATTGGATGCTAGACGGCCTCGTCGATTTTCCATATTCATACGCCGCCGTCCAAGGACTTGAGGCAAATGGCCTGGGCTAGATTCCCCATATGGCCACATCAATACCTGTGACAGAAATAAAGAGGTAGGGATATCACATAACGCACGACCGGTTCCGCGCATTATTTGGGGGCGTTCATGTGCTGGTAATGGCAGAAAGCTACGTATTAATGATTATGGCATGGAGTAATACTATCAGCTGGCTTGGCTATCGACTCATTTGACGCTTATTAAGTTGTTCTCAACATATTTCGTGGCGTTTGGGAGGGGCTTGCCTTCTGGTTTCTCTTGTACTTTAAGATTTCTCGAAATATTGAATGAGAGACGGTATGATCTAAGGTTGCGTTTATCTTCGTATCGCTGCATTGTTGTACTCTGTGTACTGTGTCTAGATCTATTGTTATTTGCCAAAGAGATCAGGTAGTCCCTGCTATTATGGATTATGAATCGCCTTAGCCATGTGATTTCTGATTCAGATGATGGAATGTTGACTTCTCGAAGCTATGAGTTGTCTACTAGTCTAGCTTGAGTCGATGCATACATCTGGTAGACTGACAGTGGCTTTTCCCCCCTTCATATTGGGAAAGTCTGCTATTGAGTCCAACTTTGTGCTGTGCTTATTTATGCGCCTTTTAGGGTCGAAGCCAGTTCTAAGTGAGCTAGGTCAGTGTCCTTTGGAAGAAATGAAGGAGGTGGCCCCGAGAACTACAAATACTATATTCTTCCTATCCTATCATTGCTAGACATGCCAAGTAATTAACACCTTTTTTCTAGAGAACCTAGAATCTCGGCGGTGATCTCCGTTCTTGGAAGCAGTGTCTAGTGAGCGCAGGCTCATTGTATGTATGCACCTGTGCTTCCGGAAGCTCGGATACTATTTATGAAGCTAATCAAGTCCACAGTCACCTACACAGTCTATCTGACGATGTGATAAATCATGAATGTGCCGGAACAGCATATATTGGGAGACTGGACCCATAGACATATCCAAGCCATAGAGCTTTATGACCCCAGAATCTGGTGTCAGAGGAAGGGCTAGGATTGGGAAGTTCGTTAGTCTGCAATTTTACTGTGGAATGATGGCGCCGACTATCTTTCGCTTCGTGAATAGCGAGCTTCGATCGTGCTCGGCGTTTATGGAGCTTGGAAGCCATCAATCATGGTCAATCACACGCCTGCATAATCGCCGTCTCCCACCTACAGATTGTTCTTAGGCATATGTAGCCAGGTCAGGCTGCGACTTAAGTTTTGGCCCCCAATCAAAGAGTCATCGATTTCCGAATACCTGCATAGGAAAGACATGCTTTAACTATCCAGCCTTGATGAAATGCCTTTCAACCTCGCATAATTCTGTCGTTGTTTTATGGTTCGTAATTAGCGCCGTAGCGCCGTTCTTTGCGCTTCTTTGTTGTTGCACTACGTTGCTGTTGTTGCACATTGCGAAGCTCACCAGAGTACAAAAGTCGCAATGCCCCTCCTCTCACAAAAAGGATTCTCAAGTCCACAACTAAGGGTAATCGCTATGCAACTTTCAGGGCCTATAAAACACTGCTTTGACGCAACAGTTTGCTCACTGTTTCTCTTAGCTCATCTACGAAACTGCGAAATACTGGTTGAACTAGGCCACAAAAGTGAGCGAAGACTCGGGCGTGGATCGATACAAAGGAAGGAGCGGCGACCTCAGGCGGACGAAAGGATCACTCCTTTGTCGCCCTTCCTTCCCTGAGGCAAAGTGTTCAGAACAATGGACTCAATCTGGACAACTGTTGGATGGCAGTTGCATCCAGGCGCACCCCTATCCCTCGAAATTGACTCACCCATGGATGATATCGATGAACATAGTCGTCACGAGTCGTTGCCTGCCTATCCGACACATCATCAACAAACCACTCAGTCATCAAGTTATTTCACGTTTGTAGGCAGGGCTGAAATTTGCCACCGTCCCTCTCGCTGCTTTACTTCACATTCATCCTACGAGTGCTCATGGTGCCCAGGAAATTGGTAGTAGGACTAGAGATAGACGGTAGTACATTTTCAGCTCCTCGATGAGATGTTTAACTCCAACCAATGCCTTTCCTTTGCTGGAGCATTCATAACTCGATACCAATATGGACAGCCGAACCAAGCTCCGTACTTCAAACATTCATGATCAGCGGCATTGAATCCCTACTGGCTGACCTGAATAGTGAGTTATAATCTACATCCACTACGAACATATTTTCTTAACTCAGCCCTGGTACCACATGTTAATGTGAAGTGCGTCAAGGAGGGAAGAAGCCTTAGGGCTGCCTGTGGTGGAACCTCGACCAGGAGCTACCTTCAGAGTATTTACAGGTAACCCTTTGGACGGCCAAGTGTCTTTCCATCACATTCTCAGCTATGAGAAAATGCTGCGCATTATCTGGACTTAAGCGTTCTGGTCTCGAGGAGGCCTCTTACACACATCCAGTCTAACCAATATCGTCCTCCAGTTGCTGCATTGTTGTCTCTTCCCTTCCCCTCCTCCACAGAAGCAAAGATGCCTGAAAATTCTCTGACTATAGGTTACCTCCCTGGGCAGGGACAATCTCAAGTCCAAAAACAAATTGATGATTTCACGACTTTATCCAGGCGATGTATAATCTCCATACTCGGTCTCGGCTTTGCCAGTTTCCGTGGGGTCCTGATCTCGCTGAGGTCGTTGAAACGGTCTGTGGTGGCTTGCTATTCCATGGATAAATTTTCTGTCCATCGGCGTTAAACCAGCCAAACACAATCATGACCATTCCTACGGGTTCGGTGGCTTTGTGCAGTATGCTTAATTGGAACGAGAAATAACTACCGAATTATCACAAATAGACGTACTCGGTGTGCATTTCTGGAGTTCCACCCCGGTGCAGGTTCTGGCGTTCCATTTTACCCCCGGCCCTACAGTAAATGGGCCAGGGTGCGAATGCTGCAAGCAAGTAAAATTTCAGTCCCTCGCAGCAATAGCGTCTTGCGATTTGGTCCATCTCCACGGGAATCGCGCGATATAATCAAGGTCTCGTGCAAAAAGGTGTATTGAAATTCCCAAGGAATGTCCAATTTCACGCTGGGATCATAGCATGGCCGGGACAGTCGCTATGCGTCGTCTGATTGGCGCCTTATACGGATTCGGGCGAATGCACTCAATCTGGATACTGTCGACGGTGCACCCAAACTCAAAAAATAAATAAAAATATAAGCCAATCTTAACTCCAATCTACTGATCATGCATCTGATACATTTCTCAGCTGCTGGGTGTCACCTTCCAGCGTACTTACATGATGGATGAGCTGTTTATTGTGCTGCAAGCTATTACTACATCATATCAAGCCCAGCAATCTCAATGCATATCCTTGCATAATAGCATATTATTTTCAGTAGTAGATGATTTCGGATGTTGTCTTCCAGATTGGGCCATTTCCAACTATTTGACACTTTCGGACGAACTTCACAGCCCATTTATCCAGTCAAACAAACAAACGCCGCATGTAACACACAGCACGGCGTCAATTGCGCTTCTTTGGCCCTCGTCTGCCCCGCATAGACATCCACGTTTCGCGCGTTCCGTGCATTGAGCATTCTGATGTCAGAGCATGTCAGCTTGCAGCGGAAACGTGCGATGCCTTCAGAGCTTGAGGATGAAACCGGGGGGAAAGCCAATCTGTCTAGGGTGTTAACAGGGGCTATGTTCAGCTGCGGGGGGGGGCTTTCAAATGAGATGATGCTTGTCCATACTGTCGATACTTGCGCCTCCTCGACACATCGTCGTCGTCAATGAAGAAGAAGCGGCAGGCGTATCGACCATTCCATATTGCCGCGATCTGTCAGGTAAGGAGGGTTTTCTGTCGGCTGTTCCAGTCGATGTTGGTGTTGCTTTTGACAGGATCGTGGGTGAGGTAACACAATCTTCCACATCAAATCCTTCCACAAGCGCCAGAAGCAATTTTACGGACGGACCCCAAGGGGGCCCTTAAAAACAGGCTTCCGGATGGAGTAGCATGCTACTGTACGAGTACACCAACATGGCTAGACCAGAAGAGAGAAATCACAGCAGGGACCACTCAGCTGCTGGCATGAGTGGAGTTTAGGCATGGAGGTTTTGGAAATACTACCCGACTTCGCAATGTTGCTGCGCCGCAAAATAAATGCAGACTCATCACCTCGAGGCCTGTCAAGGCGCGCGCTTCGCAGGCAAGGCTTCCTAAGCGTTCCCTGTATTCCCACTTTCATTGGCTATGAACGTGCCACGGCTGTGCAAACCCTTGCTATCGTCCAGGTTCCTTGACGGGAGATGGACCCGCGAACCAGACTGTCGGGTTCCGTGGCTTGGGCTGGGCTCAATCACGTTACGATGGCCTACACCATATCTAGACTCTCGTCCCGAAACAGTCTTTTATGCCTGTGCATGCTGTGGGATGCTGCAGTGGTCTCCTCCCAGAAACTGCACGCTTTCATTGAGGATTGGTCAATCGTTCACCGGTCTTCGCGGTCGTCATCTGGGGGTCGACAAGCCCACAGGGCCGATCCTCATGGATGGGATAATCGGTGAGAAAAGCCGTAGGAGGGTTCCAATACAGCGAAGCATCAAAATCAGGTGCAGGTATATCTGGTTCTTTGGTAAAGTTGGGATGCCGGAGTTGCAGCCCCAAATCGGAAAGCCATTTGCAAAAACCAAGACGTACCCGAGCAAGCTTGCCGTGTGCTACACGGCGTGTAACGTATGCGGCAGCCCGGCCGTCGTTCCGGACGCGTTCTCCCTGATCTTCCAGGCTATCCTAGGCATACCTGTTATTAGGGACTAGAAGGCGAAGGTATGGAGTTTTGGCACTTGCCTGTACTCGGCGGTCGTTTATTCACACCTTCCACCCCACACTCGACCAGTCGACCAACAAGGAGCAGCCGCAGCGCATCTCAAAAGAATATCGTATCGAACCGCAATTCAGACTTCCCAGGGCATTTTAGCTGAGCAGCGAAACATTTCTTTCCTAGGCATGGGATTCAAGCGACTCCTTCGCGTTCGCTTGGGATGCGTTGACCCCTTCCCATATCACACAACCTCTATCCATCCTATACTCCCTAAGTGTATCCCTGGAGCCCTGAATCGCTTGACTGACCCCGGTGATAAAATGCCGTTACCTATGTTTCGCTTCTATGCACGAACGATGAACCTCTGGACCCAAGCGCTAAATCATTGCATATCGCAACCAGAAAACGGCATGGCACTTTTGCTGCCACCTAAAAGCAGCCAGCTAGTGACCCATACCAGAGGTAAGTCCCCATGTTAGCTGGCTCGATCTTTGCTACAAGTTATGGCAAAGGTCGTTCTCTGGGTCTTTTAAGAAACCCCATTACTTCGCCTTCTGCCAACAAGGCTCTCACATCCTGGATCAATTCTATGAGGCACACATTCTTCTTGTCAACTATATAATTTCAGCTGATGGTGCGCCTTCCTGGTCATACAATCTGTTCAACCCAAAAACAGTCTCGTCACACTTCTAAGCTTAAATTCTCTCCTGAACGTGGTGTCGGTTCCTGGTCCTTTTACTGCACCCAGCCTGGACCCCACCATCCTCTCCAACCAGACCGGCATTATTTAGTACCACACCCTCCCCTCCTCCTCCTCCATAATGTCTCCATCGTTCTGCCCGCAGCGCTCTGGACAACGCGACTATCTCTCAGACTCAACCCCATACAGCGCTGTATGTCGATTGGAGGCTCTTTTTCCTTCGTCGTATATTCCTCGGTTTGCATCTGACAAAAACGCTCAGGTTTCTTCCTTCAATCTTCCAGTCATATACGACTCTTCTTTAGTCACTCCTGTGTCTATGGTCCAGCCACTTACAATCGACACAAAGCGAGGCTATATCTCCCCACAGGAGATGGATATTAAGCTGTCTCCATCTGAACTATCACCAGAGTACAACTTATTCAACACTGACGAAGATCTTATATCTGATAGGCACAACAAGCCTATGTCCCACAAATACAGCACCAATCGTCTTCGCATATCAACCTCCGAGAATTCATTCCCTCCATCACCCTGTATCCCCTCAACTCCCTACTTTGGGTCTTACGCTGTTTCCGTGCCTCCACTATCGGCAAGTTCCCATTCATCACCCGGTATGAATCAAAGCCCGGTTATACACAATTTGAGCGCGGCGAGCGGAATTAGCAGCGACAATCGCCATCCTCGACTTCCTACACCAGTGAATGGCCACTTCAGAATGCCGGGAGAGCCAGTCAGGATCGCGCCAACACCACCAACCCTTCTGCCTGCACTTCAACCAGATGGGCGACCATACCGGCAAAACTCTTTAAGCTCACTACATTCCCTATCTACTACGCTCTCAAATACTGGCACACCTATGGACAAGCCATATCCAGAGCGCCTTGCCCGGCTTCAGCTCAGGAGAAAGCGGAAGTCGCCCAGAGACAGTCATGATGGAGAGATCCTACTGTCCGGTGACATGACACACGAGGAGCAGGTCCTCATGTATTATTCGGAAACCGAAAAATTACCTTGGAAAGAGGTTGCTGTCAAGTTCAAGGAGAAAACAGGCAAGGACATGAGAGTACCAGCTCTGCAAATGCGGAAAAAGCGTCTAATAGAGCGCCTTCGTGTATGGACCCCAACAGATGTACGATACCCATTCTCTCTTCCCGAACGACATCTTTATTATGTCGGCTCCGGTGCTGATGCGTCCATGATAGGAACGGGCATTGTTGCTGGCTTCGCAATCTCACGATAAGAATAGATGGGACCAGATCGCAACTACTGTGAGTCTTGAACCCTTTTTTTTGGTTCTTTTCTTCCTTAGCTAGGCAACTCTTCTGTTCACATAAACAAGCCCAAAAGATTAAAGTCTACGTTGTGCGTGTGCATAAGCTGACCCTTCTCCCTAACAGATGTTGAAGTATGGATGCGTCGAAAGATGGTCGAAGGAGACACTTCAGAAAAAGTGGTATGAGCTCCACCCAGAGGGTGATTACAGCTCAGAATATGAGACTGGATCCAGACGTTCGTTACCTGGCGACTATGGAGGAGATGCATACTCTGATGGCCGTAACAGTATAAGCCACAGTGATAATGGAACTTTCGTTTCGGCACATTCGAATGTAGATGATGCAAGAAGTCCAGCAAGCAGTCATGCAAGCTCGCATTATAGCATCGAGCAGCAAATCCATCAACACCTTAGGTTCGGCATCGAAGAGGAACAGAACTGGTCTTAGGGATAAGATTATGGAGTTCGTGCACATAATATAGCAGATTTTGTATATTTCATTTGTTGGCACAAAGTAACCATTGGGGTATCAAGAATGGAAATGTCAATATGCGTGTGGGAACATGGAAATGGAATGCAGTAGATAGATAGTCCTCAGGGGCTGGTTATGGGAGGTTTAAGTACACGGTTTTCTTGTTCATTATAGTTGATTCGGGAGCCATGATCTATACCCAGGCGTAACGTGGAAATCATAATTCGGACTCACTGAGTCCCTTATTCAATACTTGGCCAGATATTAAATGAGCTACATCGCAAAGAATTCCTACCTGAAGTTCCCCACAAGTTAAAGCGGCAGGTGGAAGAGAATCAGGAGATCTTCGAGGGCCTTTGAACAGGGAGCGGGAGGGGGCTGTTCTCGAACAACATTTAGGGCAGCAATTTCCGCCATTGCAGATGCTATATGGAGAGAGAGGCGGTTCAGCGGATGAGCGCTTATTTTGCTAGTCCTCATGTCACAGTTGGTGTTCAAGGAATGAGGTGGATGCGCTCCTTCGGCGTTGCCTTTTCCCTACCCCAGACCAGTAGAGATCTGATGGCGTACAGCCACCGGCTTTTGTGTTACACGGTTCTCCGAGTGCTCGGTGGAGGGGCAAGTGTGGAGGGGACGGGTTTTCCTGGAAGACTACGAACTAGCGGTTGGCTGACGGGGGTTTGATTTGTGCTTTTTGTGCCATTCGTGAGATTTCTCGGCGAAGGAGACTAGATGAGGGCTTTGACTTCTGCCTCATCAAAGACTTTTGAAGAGCAATAGAATTAAGTGCTTTTTGGGGAGCCTGAAAACACAGGAAATGGGATGTCCAGCTGTACAGGGACGTTTATCACTGCTCGCTGAAACATAGGTGCCCAAAACGTGCACTCCCTGAAAGAGTATGGGCGTGCGCAATCTCTCCTGCTGGGTAGGTGCTCAGATTCGCTGCAATGGGCCTTGGCTTCAGTAACTGCCATGTGGCAGTCACCGACATTTGGGCTCAGTTTGTTATGGTGCTGTAGGCACAGGGTACTTCGGCTTGGCGTACTGTCGTCGCATAAGCTCTCTGTAGATGTACTTATCCATGGGGTACCCAAAGCGCGGTGTGTAACATTGTGGACAACGCTGCGGAGATCTATCTAAAGCCGGCTCGCAATATGCACCAACCTCAACTCGTCTCTATCCTAGCAGTCTATATCACTTCCTCCTTGCCCGTTCGAATGCATAGCATGTTACCTGTATCCAGGCTCGTCTAGCTCATTTCAGCCCTCGCTGAGTGCTCAGAGTGTTTTGCTACTATAGCCGCATATGCGTCAATGCAGGGCAGCACATTTAAAGTGCTGATGCTGAGCATGTAGTCGAAGGCGACGCCGGGTAGGCCACGTTTTTACGGCACAGTCTCCATGTACATATATGCGCGTTTGAAAGTCTGGTATCGAGCGCCTGCTCGGTGATCCCAGGCCCAAGAATTCGGCCGGAAACGACTTTTAAGGCTATTCTGAGCGTGTCCGCAGTATCGATTGGTGTAGACTAGCGAATCGTTAATTTGCGGAAGATATGAGCCATGCGCGGCGCGAAATTTTTCTTCCTTGCTGCAGTCATCCCTTTAAATTGACCGCATTTATAGTGTGGCTATTGGGTATTGATCGAGATACGGGGGATGGAAGTGGCAGCAGGCGGGACTTCTTTAGCTATTGTTTAGGGGGTCACGGATGCCGCAAAAGGGGGCTGTAGGGATCTGAATTCCTGAACCCTAGCGCCGGCCTTTGCGGAATCTGACATGTTTCGATGAAAATCACGATTAGGCGTTGAGCGCAGTGGCATAAGAACGCCGATATGCCAGCAGACCACTAGGGAACGGAATAGAGCTAGTTATTAATACAAAGAGAACGAGCAATCACAACACCAGCTAAGCGCCGTTATGGCAACCACGCCAATGGGCAAGCCGATGGCTAAGCAGAATGTGATACAGAATTTTGACGCGATCAAGCTTAAATCGCGTTGGTGAGGGTTGTTGAGGTAACAGGCAGCCGATCGTTGAGTGACTTAAGAAGGGATGGAGTGCTCGTCTACCATTGACAGAGAGAACTGAAGCGGGTGGCAAGGACCCAGAATTAATCAAAGCTTGCAATTTGGTGCCGTTTTACAGAAGGACAGGGAAAGCTTTTAGCGGCGTGACACAGCTAGGAGGCGCGGACGGAATGGAAGCCTGTTTGGGCTATGGGAATACAAGGTGGGAAACTACTCAGGGTATCCATAGACTCATTCTACGAGAAGGACCTGGTTGATTTCTTGATCAGAATGGGATTCACAAGATGTACCGACCTGCTTGTTATAGGTTAGGGAAGTGGCTCAGCGAGGCTGTTTACCAACGATATCCAACATTGTCATGGCACTTTGAAAATCTATCTAGAATTAGACTCAACCTTAACCCCAGCCTCAGATATAGTGCTTGAGATTATTTATTCCTTTGAGTGTTAGAAATCAAGTTCTAGTAAATGCTATAAAGTTCTCCATGACGATTTGTCTATTTTGGATGGCGAATGTCATTGTTCAGGAGCCCTGACCAAGAAGTGGGCAAGTTTTAGCATATCCACATGACCAGGTGCTAGAAGCTACCACTGGTGTTGGGGCTTGCAGCCCATTTGCAACACGGAAAACTCAGATTAGATGTTAGAACCCAACCTGGGATGAAGTTTTCGGCAATGACCTTTTCGTGTCACCACTTAGAGAAAATCTGATTGTATTCGGACTCCAAGAACAATAGACCATAACTCATAATCCCTCCGACCTTTCCCTGATTATTGGGATCTAAGAGCTTTTCACTACTTGCCTCCTTGCGCTAGGTACTTTAATGCTATAACAAGCCCGCAGGCTGAGTCCAGTCCGAACAACATCCAGCAACCTTTCAACAGTCTATCAAGAGATATCACGATGGAATTTTATCTGGAGAATGCGTACTGCTTTGGAAATGTATTGCATCGTGATTTTAGCCTCCTAGTAGGCAGCTGCTTTGACTCTTCACTCAACCTTCACGGATGCCCTTTATCATCGATGCAAAGCTACGAAGAAAGTTAGGCCCGACAACATGTCGCTCACTACTAGGAGCTTGCAATACGCGACTTTGAGTATGGGTTTCCCTTTATATTCTTTGTTTCGTGCAACTCTGCTGACCTTTCAACAAGACATTGCTAGCCCCTTTCGAACTCGCTGCTGAGCATCCCATACACACACGAAAACAATCTTGGTCTATAATTAACATCATATGATGGAATATTACTGGATCCTGATGCCGTTGGTGTAACTTGTCTAATTGACAAGCGGTCTTGTCCTTCAGAGAGTTTTTCGAGAGCGCCATAGCGGGAGCAACGACAAAGCCGCTGAATCACAGAATTATCCCTTCGAATGTACTTGGACAAGAGGAAATCTCTCAGGAATTCATACCTGGCTTCTGTCAAGACTACTCAGTGGAACATAACGAGACTTTTGGAACCAGCATCAGCTTATCATAACATATCCTTCTGCCTCGAATCATGAATGATAAATTGTTTACAATATACGAACTTGCTATCTCCACGACCCATTTCCAACTACAACACCAAGTTACAGCACATCAGAAATAAAGGTTAACAAATTATCATAGAGTACAGCTGACTTCTCCAACGTTAGATTGCAATCTTGTTTTTAAACCATAACACCTGAGGGCGAAACGTTTAGGCTAGAACACAGGATTACCTGGCAGTATTCGTTGGGTCATACAAGAGGTAACGACACTTTCTTGGACAAATATTGCGTCAATTATCTACAGCAGTTCAATATTGTTGCTGGTTGATTGGATACGGGGATGAGTATTCAGGTAAATGCTTCCCCGACTCCAGGCGTGTCTGTAGCTGTGGATTCCTGAATTTGCTTGCCTAGTGAGAGCAAATTTTGTGGTCAGTGCCTATATGGCTCTATGCTCCTGTAAGCAGAAAGCCTATACAGTCTCCTAGTGTAGCTTTTTATTGGCATGCGAAATCTGAATCTTGCCGTTCCGCACAGGTTTCGTTATCTATAATTTCAGGTCATCTCAATCACCCCTTCAACAGGTGATGCTGCCCCAATTTTAAGAGTAAACTGTCTGTTGCAAATTTTTTGGTAATTTCGGCTGCACATCTTTGTCTGATCCAGAAGGTCAATATGCACTGTGAGGTGTCCATCGTATAGACAGACACAAGATGAAGCACTGGAAAAGGCAAGAGAGTTCTCCTAGTATGCAGAGCAGCTACCCAAGATAATTTTTGAAGAGAGGATCTCGTTCTAAAATTAACCATACTCAGCTCGGATCCTATCCTGCAGATTCTTGTGCTACCATGGTCTTGGTCATCATGTCTGGATGGAAAGAGTGGGAAAGGGGCTTAAGCGAGATGGCTCGTGCTCAGGTCTACGCAAAATGTAGTACGTCAAGGCTCATGAGTCTTTCATCCACTCCTAAAGGGGCTTCAAGAAGAACAGACTCCTGGATGAATCAACGAGGTATCAATTTTGGTAGCTTTCATAGTATGCTGGTGGTGAAAATTCAACGGTAGAATAGCGATGCCGGACGAGGCGCAGAAGACTCAAATAGAATGGTCCAATATAGTTCAAGAGTTACAGCGGCATGGGAAGCTTGCTAAACATGCGATGGAATTGTATAAACCGTAATAACTTAAAGTTATTATAGGTATTGTTAGTCTTCTACCTAGTGCGGTTTCGAAAGGAGATTATGGTTGTTGGGCTTTGGCTCCTAGTACATCATTTTTCGACATTATGAGGGGTACTTAAGTACTATTTGAGCCAAATATAGACACATTCTTCATTATTTTGTGTTTTTGAAAGCTTATACCAAGAACAAGTATGCACCGAAACTCGTGTGGATGTCACGTGCTTAATACAGGAAGTTTAGCTGCCAAGAATGTAACAGACGCGTTTGGCTTCAGCCTTGCCACAATCCATTCACTACCCGCATTTCTAATCATTGACTCCGACATCCTTCTCGGTCATTCTAAGATGGGACCTCTTTTTATACGTTCTATCTTCGATAGCAGGTCCTGGTCGAAATATTCTGCTACCCTATTCTTGACCTAAAACACAATCTTTAGCTTCTCCAGACTGAGGATCAAGGTAGCCTTGTGCAACAACTCCAATATGTCAGAACACGACGCTTTAATTTTCGAGTACTCACACCTCCAGCGGCTTCCGCGGGAAAAAGAAGCTCTTCATGCCTTGAAGAAAATTGCATCCTTAGTCAAGCCCATTATGCGGGCGCGAGGTTGGAAGGTTGGAACATTGGCAGAATTCTACCCAGACCAGAAAAACTTGCTAGGTAAGAGTTTTGGATATATCATAGAGATTATACTAACCTTTTTGGTTCAGGTCTCAATGAAAACCGCGGCCAGAGAATTTTGCTGCGATTACGATATGCAGGAGATCAAAATCAATTCCTTCCACTCGAGCAAGTTGTAGATACCATGCTCCACGAACTGTCACACAACGTTCATGGACCACATGATGCGAAATTTCATGCTTTATGGGAGCAGCTTCGGTCAGAATACGAAGGTCTGCTTGCCAAGGGATATACTGGAGAAGGTTTCCTATCCCAAGGTCATAGACTTGGTGGGAGGACAGTGCCGCGAGATGAAGCAAGGCGTATTGCTCGTGCGGCTGCTGAAAAGAGGAGGAATCTATCTGCCGGATCTGGACAGAGACTTGGAGGCGCACCTATCAGGGTTGGAACGGATATACGTGAGGTTATAGTGAGTGCTATCGAGAGACGGAACAAGGTTACAGAAGGCTGCGGGTCGCAAAACAAGGACGAAAAGGAGATTAAGGATCTGGCTGATCAAGCTACACAAAACGGCTTTCGTACAAAAGCTGAGGAGGACGAGGCAAATGACAGAGCAATCGCCCAAGCGCTGTGGGACCTGGTTCAGGAAGATGAAAAGGAGGAGGCCAATAAGCGAGGAGAAACTTATACCCGACCAAGTTCTTCAAATCCTTCCGGCAGTCAAGCTCAGAAGCTGAACAGATCTGAAGTGGTTGGCTCTTCCTCCAATCAAAATTGGCCGCAATCCACAAGACAGCAGTCACGGCCAATCAGTCGCCTAATTAACGAGTTGAGTACGAAGAAGGACACTCCGAAGGCGAAGTCAGTCACTAAGGAAAGTGAAACTTTCATTCCCGCTCCAGAACGTCCACAGCCTAATTCCACTCCAGCTATGACTGGGTGGACCTGTCCTATATGTACTCTATATAACCCAATACAATATCTTGCTTGCGACGCATGCACCATTGAACGACCAGAGGAGATCACAAAGAGACTCGACGAAGAAGCCGGGCGACGGGCGGTAGCTAAGCAGAAGCAAACACATAACTGGCAGTGCCATGTTTGTAGCACAATAATGGAGGAGAAGTGGTGGACATGCTCGACGTGTGGTACATTGAAGCAGAGCTCTTGACCAAGATACTAAGTTACGAAATTATGAACCCAGCATTGCAAGCGCAGAGACGGGGGCTCATTTGTTAGATCCTAAATAGAAGGGGTACTACAGCAAATAGCCTATGATTAGAGGAATGAAGCGCCAAATATCACTCTGAGAAAAGTTCTCTTGATATCATATCGCAATTTTATAGCCTTTTTTCCCATTATATCATAGCTCGAGTCGTCAGAACAAATCTGGTCCCCCGCATCCGCTACGATATTGCGGTATCGGAGGTCAGCCTTCTCCCTACTTCTCTCCTTTTATTATGTATGCTTTGCAGCGGCTGTTCTTGTTTGTACCTTCTGCGTTACCCTTTTCAGATAAACCCATCCCCTATTATAAATGGCCAACTGGATCCTCCACCTACAGCAGCGTCTAGGCTTCACGATGTGTTGGCGGGAGAAGATATTATTGTCTGTCCAGGTGTTTACAGTGGCTTTAGCGCACGAATAGCCCTTAAGACGGGCTTGAAAATACCGTACATGGTTTGTTAAATTGATTATTTGGCTCCAAGTCTTTCAAATGTATGCCAATTCGGACCGGTAAGCCTAACTTCGCAAAGACAAGGGCAGGGACCACGATGTCTAGGCTTGGGCTGGCAGATCTAGGAGTTACAACATTGAACGATATGCGAGATCATGCAGGCATGATTGCAAATCTTGATTCCAATGTTCCTTCCATTATCAATGTCCATACTAGATACAATGGTAGATTAAAGCATTTCCCAAATTATGGATTTCACTGACTTTCAATCTGAAGGCCCTCTTGGGGTGGGGCGTACTACTGCAGCTTCAATCAATGCTGGAGTAACCAGCTTCCACTTAGGAAATCGGGTTGTCAACATACGCTGCGGTCCCCTAAGAAACAAGGAACTGGTCAATAAGACTTATGTATCGCGAGTGCGCGCAACAACCATAACCCACCAACAATTAGGTCGAGACATCAATATCATTGCACAAACGGATGCTATAGCTTCACTTGGCTAGGATATTGCTGTTTCGCGTCTTAAGCCACCTGTACACGGGGCGGGGGGCGGGGGGCGGTTGCTTATGGAGGCTTGTATACAGAGGGAACTTCTGAGGATAATGGCGTTGAGGTGCGGGATCTGTTTGAAATCTGTGGACTGGGTGACTCCATCACCTTTGACATCAAAGCTGGTGGCAAGTTGTGCTCGAATAGGTCTAGAAAACGCAACATTATTCTCCTCTTATGCTTTCCCCCTTGTTACAATCTACTTCTGTTCCGATACCTGTTCTTCCTTTGCCCAAAGTACCAAAATACGCCCTAGATTTTGACAGAAGAAGAGGTACCTAACGCTATTCAAGATTAATGTGGCGAGCGGAAGTCCATCCATTGTCGGCTACATTGCTTCCGATAAGATCTCCTCAGATCCGAGCATCCTCCCGTCTTGGCACGCGTGAGGCCCGTCTGCACCCCGGAGTTCCAGATCGACAAAAATGCTTCAAAGTGGTCAAGTGATGCAATCGGCTGTAAGAAGGATTGCCTAAGGCTTTCTTGTGGAAACATGCCCATCCTCCTTCCTTCAATGACCGAAAACACTCCGGCGTAAACTAGAAACTCGCTGACAAACGGTATATGGTACATGTTTAAGTGTTCTGCTTGTCCTTCGTTGTGTCTAACTGTACAGAAATTTGCAGAAATTGGAAGGTTGATACTGCCACCTCGCAGCCTGTGTCGGACTGGAGGTATGATGGAACGTGTTTCTGTCTTATATGTTTGACAAAACAATACAATCCTTGCTATATGGATGTGATGGTATTACGACAAACATGGGGTGATATTCTGTTGATGAACATTTCTTATCGGTGGGCATGATCGTTGCCAGGTTTCTCCGAGCGGCATTTACTCTTGCAACAGGTCAACGCCCTTGATTATAAGGTTTTTGAACGCAGGATCCAGGATCTTGTGGTCCAACGGCTCTTTTACTTCCTTTCAATGATGTGGTGGGGTATTTGTGACCAAAACCGATGCTCCAAGCAGGACCATTGGTTGTTACCGTTATCTTGTTCCGATATCCTTTGATCCCTCGTTTCTCTTGCTATTCACAAGGATAAATCCAAGGGAGGTGCGATAGCTCGGAACAAAGTTTGTAGGAGCTGTTACTTTCGGTGTATCATCACCGTATAATTGATTGGGTGTTGTTAAATCTCCTCCCATGCTCATCAATTTTTAGCGAGCCCCTGAAACACCATTTCCTGTTTCGTCTACGTCAATCCAAAACACGATCCATACACGGAAAGGTGACACCGATCTACGCATGGATATTGCCCATCACTAAACGGGATCAAAAGGCGTTCTAGGTTAGAGCAACAATTCTGAGTATCAACAGGCCGCTCTTTCAACGGCGTCCCAGTTGCGGGAGAAAGCGCACGTAGCACCCCACGGCTTTTGTCAACCTAGACCACCCAAACGAGCCGAGTCGTTTGTCTTAATCTAGAGTGACTTCCTCCCAGAGGAACTCTTATTATCGGTAAGGAGTATGTTCTTTACTTCTTCGTTGCGATTGTTGTTTTCTTCATCTGAGCCGGCCTCAACCAGTCGCCGGAGCAGGCTCCATTTGATGAACATATCTACTGGTATACCTTTACCTTTAGAATGGACAGTCTAAAACGAGAAGCAAACATGCTTGTCAAAATGCGGGCTGTCGGCCATCTCCTATCAAGAAAATATAATAAGGCAGAAACTTTGCAAAGGAGGGCAAATCGCATCTTGCGAAGGCAAGCTGAAGAATCAGGCCAGAATGCTGAGGATGAAAACGAAGAATGTGATGGCAGTGATGAATACTACGAAGATTGTAGACAGGGGGCTGCGGTAACACCTGGTCTTCCTGATCCTCAAAGCCTTCTACCCATCGGTATCGGCCCTGGAAATCCAGTTCCTCAAACAACAGCTCCTCCTGCCGTTATTGCTACTAGCACCGCGGAACCCTCGGAGGTAGTAGTATGCATCGAGGATCACGTACAAGACTAAAGCTAACACGCTTTCTAGCCAACGCCCACTGAAGAGTTAACTTCTACAGAACCACCAACAACAACTGAAGAAGTATCATCGACAGAACAGCTCTCAACAACAGAGCAGCCATCAACGACTGAACAGTCATCAACTACTATCATTAGTACACTTCAGCCATCCTTCACTACGACTGAACCAGGAACTACTTTGCCCTCAACACTCTCACTGACGGTCTCGTCAGTCGTCAAATCAGAAACGGCGTTAACGAGTTTCTCGACGACCTTTTCAACGGCTTCTCCGACGACTTCCTTGGTAATCTCTTCCTCGACCCCCTTGGCGACTTCACAAGGCCTGACTACGAGTATTACAAGCTTCTCGAGCAGCTCTAATCAGCCTTCAAGTAATTCACAGTCAAGCTTTCGAGCCCCATCTACTTCCCAATCGTCCTCTAACACAGTCACCAATCCATCATCAACAAACAGTGCCTCTATCTCTGCAAGCACAAGCTATACCGCAAGCCCAAACTTATCCGCAGCAGATGGTATCTCCTCCATCAGGAAATCTACCATAGCTCCAGGAGCCTTAGCTGGGATCATCGTGGGACTGATAGTCTTTACCCTCGCACTGATAATCACCGTGATACTTTTAACGCGCCGAGCCTCACGCCGGAAGCGCCAGCGACCTTCATCAATGCTCAGTTCCTCGCCTTTCTCCAACCCTCTCTTCAGCGCGTCCTACACTCAAGGCAATCCACCCACAACGAACTATAAGTTCGTTCGTTCTTTCTCACATCCAATTCTAAGTTGGCTCGCACCGCCTCGAGACTATGCACCCTCGCGGAACCCTACTTCTTCATTTCAAAGTTTACGACAATCATGCAGTTTTCAGACCATTTCTGACACAGATTCTTTCGGAACTCAGGATGGTTCTTTTCACCCAATTACAATCCTGACGCCGCCACCCCCGCTGTCGATGTTAAACGCAGCACTGAGAAGCCACCCGGTCCATTTGAGAGGTGCGACGACAAACATAATATACACGCCTCCCACGCCTCCTCCCATCCCTCCTCCTAAATCCCCAAAGCGCCGTACACGGTACATGTCTCCACGATGGGCCATCAAAAATTCATTGCCAAAAATACAAGCCACAGATTTCTATCCTCCAGAAAAGAGCGAGCATTTGACAGAAAAAAGGATGGAAGGACGAGAGGAAAAGGTATTATCATTAAGGTTTGATATGCTAGGTAAGGGGGAAGATGGGAGGGTAGAGAAAAGAGGGAGCGTAACATTGGAGCATAAACCCAGCGGACGATGGAGCGATCCGCCTACGTTTGGCTGGAGGAGCAGCGGGGACACGAGTGTGAGCGGAACGAGAGGGAAGAGTCCGAAAGGCCGAGTTTAGAGACCAGCGTCGGTAGGTGCCATTCGAGAAGGTGGAATTCTGGTGGAGAGGGTAGTGGGAAAGATGTAGGAAGGGAACAGGAAAAAGGCAGAGAGAAACAGTCGGATAATGATTCTTTGTATATATTGTGAGTGGGATGGTTGATCATAGGTCATCGGGAACAGCGGGTTATCTCAGCTTAGATCCTCTACTCTTACATCGAATGATCTTAAAGTTAAGTAAGTGGGAGTAGCGACGACATTTCAATCACGTGATTGGGGCATAGAAGATCGGACTGCTCTAGCTCTGCCAGCGGAGGCAATCGTCTGAAATAGTACCAAGATATCATCCCTGCGTTTGCGTTCTCGTCAAGAATCAACAGGCTGATTAACCGCCAACATGTGTATCCTGCCAAGCAAACGGCCACAGACTAAATGAACAAACACGTCGTTCATCAACCAGTTTGCATACCGAACTATCCCTAAGCAACTATCGACAGTCCTGCAGTCACGCTAAAAGGGACTCGCTCAGGAGCTTCCTCTCTCCAAACCACCCATGCATCCGCTAGTCCAACATAACCTCCATAACAAACTAACAATCGTATCAACTGCCGGATAGTTGTTTCCAAAATGGAATGTAAAAAGTGCTAAGCCCACTGCCGTCGTGCGTGCGCTGCTAACTGCCATCACCATCTGTGCCGAATTAGAATTCGCGATGGAATCTGGCAGCTAATACGCCCGAATGCACCATTTAGAGTTGAAAAAAGATGGCGGGCCGCCAAATGTTTGAGTGAGAGCCACGAAGAGCCCTGGAATGTGATGAAGAGAGACCATTTTGTATGATAGACGGAAAGACTTGATATCTGTAGTAGATATGGTTATAGTGAAAAATGGTTCTTGAAGATGGATAGTGCTGAACAACTTGGAAGACTGACGGCTTCCTGTTATTGGCTATTCAAATACATTATTGTTGTGGCCTGACCACCTCCGCATAATATGGGCTGCCGTGATATGCATATTACTCACCGAAGTTTCGTTCATCGATAACGCGCTATATTTGAGTTTTGGGGGTGGGAAGACTATCCGGAAATTTAGCCAGTCAACCAACATGATGTTGGAACTGGAAAATGCTACCGTCCCTCAAGCTCTTATTGGAATCGGGCTACTGGGATATTAGCTCGAGTTAAACGAACATCTACCACTAATGCATCAGCCATATCATCCGATTTTGATCACTACTCCTACAAAATTAAAAAGGGCCAAAATACTTAACCCACGAAACTAATAGTGAAATAATTGGAACACTGCAACTGTCACGCTATTACGATCCGATTAGAATGCCAAGCCTCGTTCTGCGTGGCCATGGTGAAACTTGGATTGCAGTATGATGGCGAAGAATTGCCTTCGCCTAGGGCAAAGGATAGTTGAAGGAGCACCACGAGGACCAACATGAAGGTTGTAGATTTATAAGGGGTAGGTACTTGCATTCCGGCAGTGTTTTTATACATATTTTGTACCGCTTAAAATAACTTGTCTCATACAGTGGTTTGCAATGAATGACAAAGCCTACGAAGTTCTTTAGTATGGCGATTCCTTCAACCACAGCCATGATGATCACCCTAAAAAAGGCTCAGTAAATTTTGCCAGTGGGCAGGGATGCGTAAAGAGAAGCCACAGTGCTTAGGTATTGGGGAGCTTCGAATCATATAGGCTGGTGTTGTTACCCAACCCTTCTTGTGAGGGTGGACAGAGCAAGAAGGTTACAGTACAGTACTGTCCTGCCCCTTTTTAAGCTCGCTTAATTTGCGGAGTATCTGTTTCAGCGTCGAACGAACAGTCATAGCTTTATAGTATATCTATTACCAATCATCTGCGGTGCCCAAAGCGCCGAGCATTTCTTCCAGGGCCTCTTTTCATATGCTTTGCGCACCGTGGAAATTATGATATTTGCGGCGTGTATTTTGGTGAGTCTCAACAGTTCTGAAATCGGTTGGTTCACTGCTTGGCAGGAGAGTTTCTGGCGTACTTATACATCAAGAAAACCATTGCCACATGTTTTGGATATGTGGCTCCCAGGTTTGAAAGCTACACTGACGGCAAGGCAGGAAGTATCTTAAAGTGCTATCGCTTGAATCCTCCCCATCACAGCAAAAGTCACATGATATGCCTCCGCCTAATCGCAAAGAACAACCCACCACCTTCCGCTCTCAACTCTGCCGCACACCATTAAAATACACAGGATTTGCCTCTCCTTTGACATTACTCTTGTTTCTCTCCACAGTAGGGGTATTCGCTATATTCTGCACCTTCAATCTGTTCTCCTCCCTTCCAGACGGCCACCCGATAAAACCCAATCCTCCCGGTCCGCTATACTGGTTCCATAATGGAGTTCTCAAAGTGGCCATGCAGGTGCACCTTTGGAGTGTGTTACGTAAGTCATGCATGTGTCTCTATACGCACATGGCGATGGCTGATAAAAAGAGATAGCGGCCGGAATCTTACTACCTTTGCAATTTTTACCGATCATGAGGCGAAAGTATATGCGTCTACATATCTTCTCCGGACGTCTTCTACTTATACTACTTATTATTGGGAATATGAGTCCGCCCATTCCCCTTTATTTTCCACTAACGCATTCACTAACAATACCTTCAGCCGCCCTCAAAATGGGATCCCGTTCCTTCGGCGGTTCGATAGAGACACGAGTTTGGATAGTCTTTGTCGCCTCTCTCTCTTCTTTTTCTCTCTTCAAAGCCTGGATTTCAGCTCGAAGTCTAAATATTGATGATCATAGAGCCTGGATATTTCGGACGTGGAGTGTCGCTGGTTCGGTAGGGTCCTCCCATTCTCTCCCAGCCCCCGTTCCCTACTTCTTGAAACAAAGACATATTGATAATAAAAGATATTTACATTAAGGATATTCATGATACTCATCGCGTCCTCCATACACAAATTCACATCGAATACTTATACTGGCATAACGACGTGCGATGAGCTCATTTTCATGTATAGATCTGTGCGCAACAGCACTTCTGTCGCTTCACTTTATGAAAGATTTCCGGGCTGTATGGGACAAGAATTAGAGGGGAGGAAAGTTATGGTTCATGTGAACCTGAGTAAATGGTACCCGGAGGAAAGGGCGGCGATGATGAACATGGTGTTTGGGGTAAGCGGGTGGTGTGCTTTGGTTGTGAATGTCGTCGCGGTGGAGTGGTACCTCAATTCTACTAGAAAAGGAAATGAGAGGTTGAGAAAGGCTAGTGTGGTTAGAAAACGGGAGAAGGGACCAGAGCCTAAGTTGAAGAGTGAGAGTAGCGGGAGAGGGAAAATCTGAGCGTGCATGTGCTACCACCTAGGTAGCTCTTGCTTTTAATAAAGATGCTCAGCGTGTCTCGCCGGCCTCGCAAATTTGTGTTGTATACTAAATGAAGACTTCTGTGGCGAAAATTGTCCTTGGCCAAAATCCGGCTAGGACCCGATTATTACGCAAAAATGATACCATGAACGGGATCACCACGCCAGGGCCAAGGAAAGCTAAAAAGAATAGAGCCAGCGCAAAATAAACCCCAAAATATCGTAATAAAGGAGCTTTCTAGATCAGCCTTTACTGAACCATGTTTACTGGCTTGTTTCCTGCGCAAAGGCTTTATTTCTGCCCATCGAGGATATAAGGATATAAGAATGTGTCACTTAAAAAAAGAATAGATTGGTGTAATATACAGAACGCTCAATGAATTGAATACATGGATATGCAATGCTCCTATTTACGCCTAACCAACTTCACCAAATACCTGACTAAGGGAGGAAAATCATTCCATGAGCTACCTGCCTGCGCTCTTTTCATCCTCTTCTTCCAAATCGCTCTCCTCTCCTACAACATGATGTCCTTCACCCTCGCTATCGTCGTCATAGAGCTTCTTTTCCCGTTCATCACCTCCCTCATCCGCATACTCTTCTTCTCCCTCACTCTCACTCCCTGCTGCAAACGCATCATACAGCTCTCCCGCCCTCCGCTTCTGTCCTTTCTTACCAGGACCTGATCTTGGTCCGCTGGTCAATCCGTCAGCCTCCTCTTCCTCAAGGAGGTCAAACTCCCACTCATCACGAGGGTTGTTGCGAAGACGCTTGCGACGGGCCATGTAGAAGTAGGTTCCTAGACCAGCACAAAAGACGAGGATCAAACCTGCAGCGCCGTAAATCCAGATCTGGGTCTTGGACGAGACGCCGAAAGTTGGGAAGAAAGATGGTAGCCAGGAGGACGAGGCCTCGGTGGTAGTAGCGACTGGAGCGGCAGAGCTAGTTGCCGATACTTCTGGAGCGGCAGTATTGGATGGCTTAGTGTTTACAGGGCGATCTGGGTGGTCTGTGGGATTGCCAATCGCTGAAGAGGCAGTTGGGACCGGAGTAACGGCTTGAGTAGTGCCCGCGATGGTAGTGGTTGAGATGACTTCAGCATGGTTATCGTCATCGTGTTCGTTGGGCGTGGGGAGGACCTTGGCTTGCTTTGGATCAATACATTCACCCCAAAGCTTCAAGTGCCAGTCGATGAAAGTGCCATTATGCTCGTTTACCTGGGTATCCTTGATGATGACAGTCCATTTACCGACACCTTTCTCGCCCCTGAAACTGGTTAGTCGAAGAATTAATCAATTGACTCGGCTAACTTACCAGTGCACAACAGACATAAAAGTCCAGTCATTGTATCCAGCAGTGCTGGCATCCATGCGTCGAGTGACAGCCAAATGGCTAGTGATCTTGTCAGGGCTGATAAGCTCAACACTAAGGTCACCTCTTCGACCATGCTGAACATTCATAGTCACTGTAACATGCTCTAAGCGCTCGAGATTGGCATCTTTAAGCATAGCTTCTGTAACCTCGAAGGAGACGGCTAGCCCCTCGGCACCCTGAGGAATAGCTTGATTCACATGTATCCAAGGCGAATAAAACCAAGCTTGCGGCTTAACGTTTTTGAAAGTCTTGGCAGCTTCAATAGTTGCCCAACTGTCTATTTTGCCATATCCAAAAGTGTGGCTGAATTTCTTCCCAATTGTGGTTGTCTGCCACTCGCCGTTATCTAGGTCGATTGGCAGGGCAGTTTGCATGACCAAATATTGCATGTCTCGCCATGTCAAATCTGGTCGAATTTGCAAGACAAGCGCGAAAATGCCAGCTGCAAGTGGGGCCGCAGCAGATGTTCCTCCGTGACCGGAATAGCATTGGTTTGTTCCCACATCAGTCGTGTGCTGTGACCAGTTAGCTAATATAAATCAATGCTCAAGGGCCTACTGACGATAGCATCTCCACTTCCACTGCTATATGTTACAACTAACTGGGCAGAGCACTTCTCGGAGTAGTATGGATGCAATCCTTTTCGATCGACAGCTCCAACAGTGATGCTATAGATACTGTTGGTATACCCGTCAAAATTGCAGTTGTCATCATTTGCCGCGCCGTTGCCTGATGCGAAGACATATATACTCCCCAAACCGTTTCTACCCTTTTGGATAGCATTAACCATGGCCTTCCTGATCAGAATTCCAGGAGCATCCATGGACCTTCCATCATCCGGTGGTCCCCATGAACAAGAATAGATTTGGTTATGTTGCATAGCGTAGTTCATTGCAACAGCTTCGTCGGCATCTGTAATCAACTTCGATAATATGCGAATACCTGCGACCTTGGAATTGTATGCAACTCCAACTCCGCATACATTATTCTTCACGGCTGAGACCTCTCCCGCACAGCGCGTGCCATGTCTATCATCACCAAGCCGAGGTTTTGGTTCCACAGTGTTATCGTTAAAATCGTAGGACCCTGCTGCGAAATAGTTGTCCTTTAAATCATCGCTATACATGTCCAATCCATCATCTACGATCGCAACTGTGGCATTGTGGCCGGTAATCCCCTGCAGCCAGACATCTGTTACATTCACATCATGGCCAAGCTGAATTGGGTTAAAAAGATGCCACTGCTCGTTAAAAATGGGATCCTCAATCCCAAGGGCTCGTGCAACTGATTTCTGCCGCTCGACAGCCGCTGGAACCGGGGCATCTCCATTTTGACGTGCCACCACCGGGGCAGCGAATCCCGGCGGCGTGGGTGGTATGGGCCCCCTCTTCTCTAATCGAGCCTTGAGCTTTTGTTTTTGGGCAAACTTGACGCCATCGAGGGCATCAAAATCACCGCCTATCTCTCTTTTCTGCCTCCTCCGCTCCTTCAAGGCAGTATGGACCACATCCTCCTCCTGTTTGTGGGTCGAAAAGATGTGGTGGCCTTCCAGCTCCCCAAGTTGACCTTGATGTGTTAGCCCTAATTTGAGCGCTATCTGCGATGGGCTTGTATTGGAGTCGAGTTCGAGCACATAGTAATCATGCGCATCGTAATCTCGAGCGTGTAGGCTGGAGGCACCCGCCAAAGCCGTGAGTCCAAAAAGACCCAGCAGAGAGGATAATCTCATGATTATCAAATGAGCGGCGGATGATCAGAGTCGCCGTTATTGTAGGCGTCTTTCTTGATGGTTTATGAGCAACGCATTGATATATGGTAACAATGCCAGGTGGTGAATTGCCGGATCGGGTGAATTGGTTTGGGGGATAGGGTTAATGGTTATGACCCGGCTGACAGCGGTTTTCCTGATGTCCGCAACGGTACAATTGCCCGTCTATTCACGAGCAAAAGAGAGCAAATGAGGGATGTATGTAAGTATGTAAGTATGTATAAATGTATGTATGTATCTGTATTGTATTGAAGAAGGGATCCAGGTGAAAAAGGAGAGGAGAGTTGTTTGGATGTACGAGAACGGATGGTAGGTAGTATTCAGCGTTACCCGGATCTTTCTAAGCTTAGGTGGCCTCGAAATTGTTTCACGCGAATGATGGACAAAGCAGAACAAGCCTCAGCCACTCTCGAATTGGCAGCCAGGAAGGGGTGGCTTGAAAGCGCAGCACAGGTGCCTCTTATGTGGCCCAAGTGGAGTACAGGTATGGGTACAGTACAGGAATAGGATAGGATAGGGTAGGGTAGGATAGAATGGGATAGGGTAGGGGTTAGGGTAGCATACCTGTTGTGATTACTGGCCTCAGGCAGAAGAAGAAACCTAAGCCTATGAAGGTACAGGGTGGTTTGCTTGGCACGACACGTGCTCACTGCTGGCTTATGTAATGTAGCAGGGCCAAGCACCAAGTATCACTCTTGATTCCAGCGAACCGCTAAACATGCAAAACTGTTACCGTAATAATAAAAAAAGTAAAAAAGTAGAAAGTATTTGAACGTCTTATCTTGTAGCGTGGTAAATCAATCTCGAATTCACCACATATTGCACTTCACCTTAACACCAAAGCTTGGTCGATGACAGCATGGGAATCACACCCCCGGTCAACACAGTATGTACATGGGTTTTCCAGCCTTCTCTAGCTGTCTGAATGAATGAACATGCATTCAAATCGCCATCATACTCTACTGTAATCTACGGACCCTATCAGGGTGCACATCCCTCGTCTCAGAAGACGATCAATACAAAATCATCACTGCTGCCCAGGTAGTTATTCATTTACTCAAAGTGAGTGCCTACGGTAGCTTCTACTGCTGCGGTACAGGTAGCCCTTTTGCTGGGGAAGGCGGCTCGGGACGAAATTGTGGACTTGGAAAGCGACCCTAAAAATCAATTGGTGATGATGTGGATATGCTTCCAACCTCAAGCTGCTTCGGTCCCCAGCCTCCCCTATAACCAAGCAAAAACGGGACCTGCATACTCCTTCCCTCGGGGCCTCATGATGATATATGACTTCTCTTTCGATTGCAGTTACCGATGATGCTTCTTAATTGCTTCTAATGTATCGTCGTCGAGGCTGAGATTCCCACCCGCATAACAGAGCACGCCCCAACACCTGGTGGAAAAGTGAACAACGAATACCACTATCCATCTCCAATGCACCTATTCTCCATTATTCCTAATTAAATAGTTTGTCGGTTACAGATTAGCGATCGCGAGTCTGATCTTCGTCTGTACATTTCTACCAACTTAGTTTTGGTTTAACCCCAATAACACAAACACCTATTCAACCTTCTGGAAGCGCAGCCGCCATGGTAGCTCCATATTGGGGAGAGTTACCTCCTCCAAAATTGCACCGGGGCAATTCGATGAAGCGCACTGTAGATCCAGAGCTAGAAAGAGATTCTCTAATAGACGCCAGTTCGAAGGCGGAGCGTTACTCTGCTCAGTCGTCGTTGTCCAGACAGCAGAGACATTCCATACAAACAGAAGATACCCAGAGCCCGTTTGCGAGTCCGACAGCTTCAAGCTTCCGCGGGGACGGTCTTGCACCACGGCCTGCTTCTTACCAGCAAAACGCAGGCGACACAACATACAATAAGGATTATTTGGCTAAGCGCAAACAGAGAGAGGCTCGGAATAGGGAGCTTTATGACGAAGCCCCACCTCCTGCTGCACCAGATGCACCCAACTCGTCAAGAGGGCCACCGCTGAGCTATAAGCAGTATGTACTCCATCAATCACTTCCCGTCACTGGCATATCAATGTAACCGATCGCTTTGGATATTGAATGAAACAAAATGTATCTCCTGCTAGTTCTAACATTTTCATAGACCGTACAGCGCTGCCAGTCCTTCTACATATACAGACTTAGATCGTACACGACCGGATCATCGCTCTGTTGCTTCGAATGCTCGTGCTCGAGGCGCTGTCCGTGAATATGAAGATGAGGGTTCTAAATTAGGGAGAAGAGACAGTAAAGGAAAGGCGGCTGTAGATAGAGCAGGAGATTATATCCATAATAGGCGTACAAGTATCGGACAGCCATCATCTAGAAAAGGATCGGTGTCAGAAGCAGAGGCTCAGCGACGCGGAGAGTGGGCAGCCGACAGATCTCCTCTACAAAGGTTGGAGTTGACTCTTGACAGCATCACAAAAGAAGAAAAAAGGGCCCGAGTGGAGGAGGCAGAGCAGCTCGTAAAAGAGAAAAATTCGGGACGCGGAACTGAGCAACCTACCCAGAACTCGGTTCGGTTTAGGAATCGGCCGATTGTGAAAGGACCGGACCCATCCCAGCCAGATGCTCTTGGTTCACCTGAAATTGCCACTGCCCGGAAGCCGAGTGCGAGGCAGCAAGATAATCTCCAACGGAACGGCACTGTAGAACGGAGAATAGACAGCTCAACAGGTGCTGTGGGCGAAAACTCACATGCAGACATTGAATCGGAGACGCCCAATGGAAAACCTACTTTACGATCAGAAGCTGGCGCCACTCCTCAGCGTAACCAGAGTGTGAAGGATAAGTCTTATATTCCGGTTTCGGCTGCAGTTGCAGGGGCAACAGCAGCAGCCCTTGGGCGAAGTACAAGTAACAAGCTCAAAAAGGATCCGCCCGGAGATCCATGGTTCAATCGCCGTGTTGATGCTGAAAGGCGGTTTCAAGAAGTATCGCCACGGGTACCCACGTCTCGGATAGACCCTCGACTTGCTAGGGACAAAGAGCTTCCCTCTCTGCCAGCTCAAGCAGGATCTAAAGAAGGGAAGTATCCGCTTACAAGTCTGCACTCAGATTCTGAGTCTGATGAAGCTATTGATCTTCTACCGGTGCGACGTGGAAGCACACGCAAAATTGAGCAGCTGACAGGGGAAAAGGCAATTTCTCATGATCCAAAAAATATCCCAACTCTTAGACGAGGGAATAGCGAAAGGGATCCCGAGAAAACCACCGTGGCAACTCACGGTGCGAATTATGCAGTCAGCTCCGGAAATGGGAAAAATACGTCTGTAAAGGTTTTGGGACACCAAGAACTTCAGAAACATCGCCACTTCCCAAATATACTGCATCACCGAGATGACGATAATGCTACCGGGCAGAGTGTTTACGTTCCATCAAGACGTTTAGACGAGTGGAAGAAGGGCGGTGCCATTTTGCTTGATGGGGCACTGCTTGATGTAGAAGCTGTTGAGAGGACAGAAGCAGAGAAGGACAAGACTTGGTGGGAAGCAGGCAACACAACAAAACGGAAGCGGAGCATGAACTCGAAACAGCGCAGAGCCGAAGCTTACGATGGCGAGTATGATGATAGCACTGGTATGCAATCTCAAATTTCTATTAAAGGAGAAGATTACGGGGTGTGCATCTGGGAGCAGAACAAGCATCGTGCCACGAGGTTGAACAGTCATCAAATCCGTTCTGTAAATGCAAGCATGGCAACAGAATCGAACTTCAACCTCCAGGCTCGGATGATTGCATGCAATTTCCTTGTCTTGATTTCTCGGAGCTGTCAATAGACACTCACATTCCAAAGGAATATTTGCTAACTTGCAGTGCGCGGCCTATCCGCGTTCGCTCTGATATAGCTCCAACGCGATTCAAACCAAAATTGTTCCTCAAGAGTGGTCCGCTCCTACGCTACTGCGGCTTACGACAAGAAAAGAAGCAAGGGCGTGTGCCCAAAGATGCACCCAGGCCTACAAGAGAGATATGGAGAGGAAGCGTAATGATTGTGACACAGGACAATGAATCGTCATATGAGCTCGCTCCAACTCTAAGGTTATTCGTCCAGCCGGTAGAGCTTTTGCCGCCACCACCAGCGCAAGTTGATGGTGAGGCGAGTGAGCTCGCTCCGGAGTATGTGGACCCGATAGCAGGTCTTCCAAAGTATGTACTTTTGATTACTACCAAATGCAAGAATGGGTGCATGTCGGAAGTGCGGATATAACTGGACAGTCCAATGCTAAAACAGGAATTTAGGGTCGGGCGAGACGGTCGAACACTTTATGTTCGACCTGTCGATCACCTCGAGGAAGCGCGTGACCTTTCGAAAGAAGAATCTGACGACGGTTTGTTCGAGTCAAGTCGAAGCCCACTAGATGGCCCTACGGATGCAAAGAAAGCACCATTTCACACTCCGCACTCGCACAACTCAGGAGAAAATTTGGGGAAGTATAAAGAGATCAGGGGATTTCGTCTTCACACTGAGTACGGTGTCACTTTTTGGAAATTCAATATTGAAGTCGAACTTCGAGAGAACCAACAGCGAATTGCCTATCGAATTAATCGTGGGCCTGCCACTGGATTCTGGGTGCCAGGCCGCAATCAAGCCATGAACATCATGTTCCATAGTTGCAATGGATTCAGTTATGGCGTAGATCCCAATCAGTTCAGTGGTCCCGATCCCATGTGGCGAGACGTTCTCAATACTCACCAGACCCAACCATTTCATGTCATGCTTGGAGGCGGCGATCAGATCTATAACGACTGTGTACAGCGGGAGACTGAACTCTTTCGAAGATGGACAGAAATCCCACTGAAGCATCAGCATCACAAGGAGCACCATCCTTTTACCGCAGAACTTCAAGAAGAACTTGAGAAATTTTACTTGAATCGCTATTCCATGTGGTTCTCTCAAGGCCTATTTGGGCTTGCCGTGTCACAGATTCCTATGATCAACATATTTGATGATCACGACATCATTGATGGATTTGGTTCATACTCAGACAGGTATATGAAGTCGCCAGTCATGTCTGGTCTCGGAAATGTTGCTTTCAAATATTACATGCTGTTCCAGCATCAGACTAGCATTGATGAGGGAGAGGAAACAGAACCTACTTGGATACTTGGGGCTCAGCCTGGACCCTACATCCACGAATTGAGTCGAAGCATTTTTACATTCTTAGGTCGAAGCGTGGCGTTTCTTGGGATCGACTGCCGTACTGAACGCATGTACGATGAAGTGGTTAGTCCCGAGACTTACGATAAGGTATTTGCTCGTCTTATGAGCGAAATCAAAAAGGGTGAGACAAAGCATCTTATCGTGCTCTTAGGTGTGCCAATAGCCTACCCACGGATGGTATGGCTAGAAAACATGTAGGTTTCAGGGATGAATTGGTATGGACATAGCTAACGTCCCCCAGACTAACTTCCAGACTGATGGAACCTGTGAAAGCAATGAGCAGAGCTGGCTTGTTTGGAAAAAAGCTACTCAATCATTTGGATGGAGGAGTAGAGATTTTGGATGACCTCGATGATCACTGGACCGCGAAGCATCACAAGGATGAGAGGAATTTTCTCATAGAAGAACTTCAGGACCTAGCTGCTGAGAAGTCTGTACGCATCACAATCCTTGGGTAAGTGCACGAAGATCTATTATTATATCTTCAAGCGAAACTAATTTTGACAGGGGTGATGTACATCTTGCTGCAATGGGCCAATTCTACTCCAATCCCAAACTAGCTATTCCCAAGGACCGAGATCATCGCTACATGCCAAATATTATCTCCTCAGCAATTGTGAATACGCCTCCGCCAGATGCACTTGCTGATCTCCTCAACAAAAGGAACAAAGTGCATCACCTTGATGATGTGACCGATGAAGATATGATCCCAATTTTCACTCACGATGTGAATAACAAGCCAAGAAACAATAAGCGTCTCCTCAATCGTAGGAATTGGTGTTCGATCCGAGAGTACAACCCAGATTTATCCCCACCCTCAACTCCAGAGCCAGCATCTTATCATAACAGCCCCAGCCCTCCCGTGAAACGAAAGGGGCTGTTGCGTCGTCTCTCTGGCTCCAAAGGACCTGCTTATCGACCTGATGTCGCGACGGGCGACAGACCGCCACTTTCAAACACAAACTTCTTCACGCGTCGGCCCTCGACTACATCTCGTCGAGGCTCCACAGACTCCCAAAGACCCGGCATGCTTACTAGAACATTATCCCTTACAAGGAAAGATTTCACGCCATCCGGCCTATTCCGTCGGAACAGCAAGAAGAAAAAGGATGATGGCGGCATCAACGGATATGGCGCCGAAAGCGATGACGAGGCATATTATGATCAGCCCCCTCAACGTGTTGGCATGCGTGGTGGTGCGCAAGAAGAAGACGATAACTACTTCCCCAGAATGCCCAAATCCATAGGCCGCAGTGCAACCCATCCCTATGACGAGGCGACGACATCCACTATAGACATCTCGCCTGATACTCCACGCCAGCAATTTCACCGCACGCCCACCGGCCTCTCCGTCAAACAGCTCAAGCAAGGCGCCCGCCCGATTAATCTAGAAGGTGGCCTAGATATCTGTTTAAATTTGGAAGTGGATCCTAAGCAGCCGGAAGGTATTACGGTGCCATATAGACTACTTGTTCCGAGACTGTGGTATGAAGAGGAGAAAGAGGGTGTGCATGCTAAGAAGATGAGGGGTGTCATGAAGCGTTGGCTGCATTTTGCTAGGCACGGGGGAGAGGATGAAAGATGGAGAGAAAGCAGAGCAGAACAGGGAGAGCACTCGGAAACAAGTTTGAGGCTCGTAAGTAGGGAGATTCGGGGTGGTGCTAGGGGATTGTAAATTTAAAATAGGAGGTCGAAAGAAGAGGACTTGGGATGGGGAATGTCCGGAATGGAGTACAATATGGCATTGAGCGAGAGCCAAGGGATGATCATTTGTAGGAGTATTTCCTGGGCGACGTATATAGATACCTTCTCTTAAGTAGTATGAATACATATACCCGTTGAAACCAACCCACTTCCCCCCATTTTTAATAAGAGCATCTTGTTACTTGGATGAATGCTTGAGTGCCTAAATGAATTACTAAATGATCAGAACGAGCTTAGGCCAGGTAAAGGGTAATTGTAAGTATTTTCACTTGCCGCATGGACTTCTTAAATAATGGAGGATCTCGGCTTAAGGGCTGCAAGGCCATCTAAAGGCCAACCTGTCTGACATCAAAGCTGCTACGGCGGTAGCATCAAAATGATAACCTCGATAGACGGCACCAAGCTAGAAGCGAGCATGAGATTCCAATGTTGAATTTTGTGACTAATTATACATGCCCATTTGGTCCCTTCATCCAAGGATATATCTGTTTCCATTCATTTCCCCATGAATCAACGCCAACCCGGAACCCTGTAAGCCTTTATTAAAATATATTACCTGTAGTTATAGGTTTAGTTTTCCACGACAAACCGCCTCTCGAACTCCTTGAACAGTTGCGGACTAATCTCATCACTCGTGTTTCCCTGCACCTCCCACAACACGCCTTTCTTCGCATAATGCTCCAGCAGCGGCTCACTCGTCTCCTCAAACTTCTTTAATCTTTCTTTCCACGTCTCCTCATTGTCATCATCCCTCTTCGTCAGCGCCTCACCTGTCACGTCGTCTTTGCCAGGGACACGAGGAGGGTTGAACGTCGTGTTGTAGACGCGTCCAGAAGGAGCGTGGATCCAGCGGTTGGCGATGCGAGAGATAATGGCGGAGAACGGCGTCCGCAACGAGACGACAAGGTTTATCGGAATCAGGCCGTCCAGCTGGTGCGCCTGGGAGGCGGTGCGCGGGAAGCCGTCGAGGATAAAAGAGGCGGACGGGTCTTCGGAGGTCTGGGGGGATGAGTGGGCTATTGATGGTTGTTCGACAAAGAGGTCGGCGTCGTTGTTAAAGTCTAAGGCGGAGGCGGACATTGAAGCCGAGGAGAGGGTTAGAGGCGGAGTGTCAGTGCTGATCCAGTCTCGTGCTTTGAGTTCGTGGAGGATTAGGCGGAGGATCATGGCGTCTGGGACCAAGGCGCCGGAGCGCATCGTGGACTCTGCTTTGATGCCTGTGGTTGTTTAGTATATCCATTGCTGTATTTGAGACGCAAGAGATGCTGCATACCGAGAGGAGTCTGATTCTTCACATGTTCGCGCAAAAGGTCCCCTGAGCTGATGGCAGATAGCTGGGGAAATCGAGCCAGCAGTCTCTGGGCCTGTGTCCCCTTTCCAACCCCAGGAGCGCCGACCAGTATTATTCTCGCTGCTTTCTGTAGCCTCATGGCTATTATTGTTATGTGTATAAGAGAGCGATCAAGAAATGCCTCCAATCTCCTGATAATGAGCGGTTCGGAGTCCGAAAAATGCGCTTGCCCCTGGCACGCAGTTTATTGTTGATACAAGGCGACCTTTTATCTTACACCGACGACGTGAACGGAATCAGAGGATATCCATTATGGTAGATATGGTACTTTAAGGATGAAGATGGGGGGGCAGTTTTGAGAGGTTGAAGCATGTGCAAAGGAATGGGCCTTTGGATGGTGTGGACGAGCTTTTGGAGTGTGCGTGGTGCGTGGTGTGTGTGTGTCTCTCCGTCTCCGTTTAGTTCCTGGCTACAGTACAGTAGACTACATTTACACTATCAGATGCGGGGAGATATCGGCACCGATGGGGGGGAGGGAGATGAGTTCCACAGGTGGTTGAGCTTGCATATCCCGGTTAGCCGGGGCTTGGCGCCCAATCACTCGGTTCATCAAGGGTTGCTTTTGTTGAGAGAGAGAGAGATGAGACGATGAGGGAGCAAGGGAAGAGAGGATAGTGAGTGAAAGAGTGAGTGAGTGAATAAGAAAAAGACAGAGAGAGCGATAGAAATATTGTATCTGCACTGGAGCAAAGGCATCCTTTATATTCTGCCATTAACATATGAATCAACACGTGAATGAAAATGATTTGATCAAAAGAACAATGACGTTTCAATCACGTGAATCTCGGCAAACTCTGTCAGGCTCTCTAACTCCGTGTAACTACATGTCTCCCCTGCCCCCCCAGGTCAGCCTATGCTTGATCTTCTCTATCATTGCTAATAACACAACCCCTCATTCCAACCAAGATCACAAAGGTTACCATGCCATCTACTTAAGGTGGCCTCTACATCAATAAACATCACTATCATATCGCTACTGCCAGTAGACGCTTTGGTCTGACAAGACAACTCGCTTCCAGCATGAGTGCCTCATCAAGGCTTGCGCGCAATGCCGTGCAGTCTATTATGCTGAATGGACGTATGTAGCGCTGCATCCATAGGTGCAGAATAGAGATGCTAATGATGATCCAGGTCGAAGTGTACCGCGAGGGCCTCTCGGCATCACTTCATACCCATCACTTCTCCACCACAGTGGCCGAGCATTCCCAGCGCAGACCTCCATGCTAGCCGTCATAGTACCAAGGAGAGGAGTTTCGACGGAGACACATGCAAGTGGTGGGCAGCCAGGGGGTCCGCCTCCGGGTTTCAACGCAGAGCAGGCGAAGAAACCTTTACCTACTATTGCGTCAAATGCCGTCACCCAAGCAGGAGAAACGAAGGCTAAAGGGCACGAGATTGATTCGGTACCCGTCGACAAAGCCACAGCTGTTGCGAAAACCGATGCTACAGAGGCTCTGACTCTGGAGGAGTTGGCAGGGGCGAAAGCGGTGGAACAGGCGAAGAACGGGAAGAAGGAAGAAAAGAAACTGACTCTAGGGCAGAAAATCAAAAAGGAAGCACAACACTATTGGGACGGAACCAAGTTGCTGGCAACTGAGGTGAAGATCAGTTCGAAATTGGCGCTGAAAATGGCTGCTGGGTATGAGCTTAGTCGAAGAGAAAACAGGCAGTTGCAACGAACAGTTCAGGACATGGCTCGGCTGGTGCCATTCTCAGTTTTCGTTTTGGTGCCATTTGCTGAGTTGTTGCTCCCTGTGGCGCTTAAGCTGTTCCCCAATATGCTTCCTAGCACATATGAAGGTCAAAAATCAAAGGATGCCAAAGTCAGCAGTTTGAGGTCGACACGAAAAGAAGTGAGCCGCCTCTTGCGCGAGACACTGAAAGAGACAGGACTGCCTATCAATCCAACAAGATTAGGTGCTAAGAAGGAGGAGTTCAGCGAATTCTTCCGCAAAGTCCGAGCAACTGGAGAGACGCCATCAAATGCAGATGTCATCAAGGTTTGCAAAATATTCAAGGATGACTTGACGTTAGACAATCTGTCACGACCACAACTTGTCGGGATATGTAAATATATGAACCTCAACACATACGGCACCGATATGATGCTCCGATACCAGATTCGGCACCGTATGAGACAAATCAAACGGGACGACCGTGCAATCAGTTTCGAAGGTGTTGACAGCTTGTCGGTACCAGAGCTTCAAGTTTCCTGTCTCAGTCGCGGCATCCGCACCCATGGTGTTTCGCCAGGCAGACTACGAGATGACTTGCAGATGTGGTTGGACTTGAGACTTAAGCACGGAGTACCTTCGACGCTGTTAGTTTTGAGTAATGCATTCATGTATTCTCAAGGCAAGGATTCTGAGTTTGCCACTCAGATTGAGGCCCTCACGGGGGTTCTGTCGGCTATCCCCGAGGAGCTGTTCCATGAGATCGAGCTTGAGATACACTCCGCTGAGGGAGCTGCAACCAATAAGCAGCGCCTTGAGGTTCTAAAGGAGCAACAAGAGCTCATTCAGGATGAGAACGAACAGGATGAGTCAAACAAGAAATCCGGTAGCGCTACACCGCGTGACGATGAGGATATTGATGAAAAAGAGGAGCGACGGACGGAGACCAAGGAAGATATCGAACAAAGTCAAGTTAATGAGGCTCTTGAAGCAGAAAAGCAGAGCGAAAAAGCCGAGGCCAAAGAGAAGGCCATGGACAAACAAGCGTGATAGCACAATATCTTTTTATTTGTAGAATAGCATTCTGGAATGGTTAATGCATGGGAAGGGCAAAGTATAGAGAAACCACTAGACTGCTGAGGTATTGGAATCAGCTTTGTACAAGATTCGACTCAATGAAGTAAATGAATTACTAGCGCTCAAAACGGCAGACTTAAGTCATTGTGGTCTAGTTCTCCTTATCAATTATACTGAAAAAGGAGACCTGATAAATTCTGATTGCAAATAGGCAACTTGCTTGTCTTCCATAGGTCTTGGCATAGTGGGCCGACGAACTGGTAGCGCTCGTCATCGTCAGCTTCAAGGCTTCACCCAAACCTCTGGCTGGTAGACAAACAACTCTGGAAACAGGACAACACCTTATAGTAGCTTACAATTTCGCTCTGCATACTACCACCCACGTATACAATTGACTTCAGTACACCAATCAGATTCTCAGTCATTCTGAAGCGACGTGATTGCTATCACGTCTCCGCCAACCTCCGTGTTGCCCCGCATAGATCCGTTGTCGCATTCACAATAGCGCAGATATGGGTGGCATGGCAGAAGAGAACTTCGCGGATGTGGAATGGAATCAGAACCATAGCCCTGGGTCATTAGGCAGCAGCCCTAGCAATGAAGAGACATTTGGAAAGCGGAAGAACAGCAGCACCACGGCCATGAAGAGCGCATTAGGGAGCAGTGATAAATTGCAAGCTGGGAAGAACGCAGATTCAATAGATCTTGCAGGGGTTGGTAGTGCGACTATTGAGTGCACAGTATCAAATCCAATCAAGGAGAACGATGGGACCAAGGATGCCTTCGTATCCTACAAGATCACTACACACGTTTGTGCCCAATTCCTATGCCCAAGGTGTTATTGACTGTTATAGACCAATTTTCCTTCCTTCTCCAAACCCGTTACTACTGTTCGAAGGCGCTTCACCGATTTCGTTTTCCTCTACAACCAGCTCGTCAAAGACTTTGCCGCATGTGCGGTCCCGCCGCTCCCAGAAAAGCACAATATGGTGTATGTTCGGGGCGACCGGTTTGGGACAGACTTCACGCAACGACGGGCGAACTCTCTAGGTCGATTTCTCACACGTATCACAATGCACCCAATACTCCGAAGAACGTCTCTACTCATCCTATTCCTCGAGAGCAATGATTGGAATGCGAGTATGAAGTCACGCGGAGGTAGGAACTCTTCAGCTTCGGAACAAGGTGCGACCGGCGTATTTGATAATTTCACGGACACGTTCATAAATGCTTTCACCAAGGTCCACAAACCAGATAAACGTTTTATCGAAGTTCGAGAGAGGTCTGATAAACTAGACGAAGATCTAGGGCACATCGAGAAGATTGTAGCACGAGTAGCACGACGAGAAGGGGATTTGGAAACCGATTACAAAGATCTCGCAGAGCAATTTCAGAAACTAGTGTTGCTCGAACCGGCGGTTGAGCAGTCAGTGCATGTCTTTGCCGCCAGCGTAGAGGATACTTCGGCCGGGATCAAGAAGCTCAAGGACCATACGGATCAGGATTATCTTGGCAGCTTGCGGGATATGCAGGCATATAGCACAGCTGTCAAGAACCTTCTGAAGACCCGCGAGCAGAAACAACTTGATTTTGAACAGCTTACTGAATATCTGGCCAAAGCAACCTCAGATCACGATGTGTTACAGTCGACACACGGGTCTGGCGGCCATACTGGTCCAGGTGGTTTCATCCGCGCCAAGATTGAGGACGTACGAGGTGTTGATCACGAGCAGTCCCGGCGAGATAGGCTACGGCGCTTAGAAGTTAGGATCCACGAGTTGACGAAAGAGGTTGAGCAGGCGAAAGTGGTATCAGAGGCATTCGATGAGGAGGTTGTGAGGGAGGTTGCAGATTTCGAGCGCATCAAGAAGCTTGAGTTCAAGACTCAGTTTGGGGCTCTGGCAGACGCACATGTAGAATTTTATGGAGCTACAATTGAGAATTGGGAAGCGTACGTGAGGGAGATGGAGAATTTAGGGGCTCCCCTCGCATAGTGGTCTTAGTGGAAGGGATAATGCATCAAATGGAAAGGAAGGATGGCGTTAGAGCTAATGAGCTTCGTAGAATCGCTAAATAACTGTGATTGTAACATACCTGTTGATATGTCACTTTACTCTTAACTGTTCGGACCGAGTGTGCCCCTAGTCACCGCATTAATACCCGCCAGATCGCTGTTATAACTCCAGTGATCTAGCCTCACAAGATTCAGACCACTACCTTAATTTTTGGGGGGAACTCCTTAGTCAGGCCCCTACAAGGAAGATATCTCTGGGTCGTTCCTTTGAGCCGTAAGCCCTCTGTTTGAGAATGGGCTCTCAGCCTGAAATACATTAGCCCCGAAAACCTCATTGTACCATCATAGAAGATGGCGTTTTGCTTCTAAAAAGCAGAGCTGAGCTCGCAAATATTTCTTACTCTCCTTACTGTCCATATTGACATATGCATTACCACTCTCAACCAAGAATTTCAATTTGTGATATTCCTCCTTGAATATTGACATTCTGATCCCAGGTTGTATCAATACTTGGGTCTTACCTCCGTCCCACGTGTACTTATTCATCGAATCTCTCTACCCACCTATTATAGAAAGGGTCATTCTAGTGCTGCCGATTGTGCTTGCTTTGATGCGATGTGTTTATGCTCGTGCTCGTACTATTTTTCTCTTACCTTGCAACAAGGTTTATTCTAAGAATGCTTGTTGATCTTCGGCCGTATTTACATTTGGTTTGAAGCTGGGAAGGCTAGACATGAGCTTACGTGCTTATATGGACGGCCATAGCGCTTGTTAATCTTTCTTCTTAATATAAGTTCTTCCTTTTGCACACTCAGATTCTCATGCGTTTTGGCATGTCATGACTCCCAAAGTCTGTGAATAGCACCCCAATACCTCTCACTATCATTCGCCATATGCCCTACATGACCCGTTTTATCCCATTTCTCCCTCTTCACGTCCCACCCCCTCGCTTTTGCGTCTTCGCAATGATTTTCCACATCATCCCACGAGACGAGATCATCGGCCATGCTGTAGATGTAGAGTCTTTCCTTGCAACCAAACAAAGCTTGGTCGTTCAGATCATGTCGTGCCCGCTCAACAAGATTATTTCCCGGAAACAAAACGTCCATGACAAAGAATATGCCTATTGCCAAGTAAACCAAGAGCATAGCAGGGATTCTGAGGCTATGGTAATCTGATTAGTTGAAGCAGATCAGGTGACGAAGCAATGAAAGCACTTAACAGGGCGTGAAACTTACATAGAAGGCACCGAGCCCCCGAGTCCAACAATCACCGCATCCGACACCTTCGTAAACGTCGCAACCCCCGGCGAACTATCCAAAACCATAGCTTGAACTTTCAATGCCTTGCCAGTTGTGTTCCTGTAAGATCTCCCGAGCTGAGATGCTGTGTGGGCGCCGCCGTTGCTGAAGAGATGTAGCAGCACTTTGCCGGTGCGACCATATTCACAAATGACGGGATATGCTGCATTGAGATGTTCTTGTTGAGAGGAGTAGGAGATATATGCCATTTCTGGCAAACCAGTCCGTAAAACCAAGATGGCGGCGGAAGGATAGAGAACACGATATCCAGATATATACTTGGATATATGCCTAGGATTTGCAGCGAACCAGGCGCTAAGGATGATGAGAGATGGAGAGGGAGCAGAGGAGGAAGTGGAAGGTGGAGCAGAGAAAAGGATGGTTGGGCTGAGAAGGTCGAAACCTGGGAAGAAATCCTGCTTCTGGGGAGACATTGTGAGGTGTATTTTGCTTAGGGCAGCTTGAAGCAAACCTGAGATAGTTTGCTCTTTATAAGACTTTCCTGCATGGAGTCTTGATGGTAGAAACCAACACTTTTACGGAGCCTACGGGCTAATCATCAACCCGATCTGCAAAACCCTCGTCCGAAGCACCGAATTTGTTGAGCCGGAAGACATCTAGTAGCACAAATATCCATCGAAGGTTCACTTCACATCACAGCCGACAAAATCATATACATCGAGGTCTGGCCGTATTTCTATTCACTTCAAATCTGTATGCATTCATATGCCAAGGATTGACCCCTGAGATTTCAGGCAACTCTATTAGGAGATGTCGAAGATAGCATACTTCTTTCGGAAAAATCATGAGATAAAGTATTGAAACGGCACGGTTATGAAGAATATTTTTGAGAGGTAAAGAATCAAGACCATTCTCTATTTCTCTTGTTCATTCTTTGCATTATGAGTCAGTTTCTGATAAATGCTTGAAAGTGAAGATCAGAAATCAATCTACCTTTTAATTCTTGACAACCGCTGCAATTCGTGTCCCAGATTCCTTGTGGTAATTCTCTAGTCCCCATTTACTCGTATCAGCTACCACGGTCTCCGCAATTGCCTCAAGACCTTCAGGTATTGGCGTGAAATCCACAGGGGTTGTGGTGAATTTTACTTGCATAAGTCATCGGCGCATAGAAATCAATCCTGTCGTTTACTCCAGTACTTTCTGATGCTTCGTTAGTATCGTGAAGGATATCCATAAGTAAGGCGACGCCGCCGTCTCTCAGGTTCCCGTAATATAGCTAACTGCGAAAACTCCAACAGATGTCGGGCATCTTGAAGAGTAGCTCTCGGTCCATATGGTCTTGTCATATACCAAGCTCCAGGATATTGCCCCTGAGCACGCCATGGATAGGCATACCACCTTTGGTCTGCTTGGACTTGTAACCGGTTGTATTCGTGCTCCGACCTAAGTAGTTTTCTTTCCATTTCCGGGTGTCCCTGATCCCGTATTTAACAGGCTTAGAATTCCCGTGGTTTTCGCTTGTAGCTGTGATAGTAACAACACTGCGTATCAACTGAGACTTTGCGTTGATGTTGAGTTACGGTGACGAATATGGAGTTTGGTTAAGATGCGAAAAGTGTTTCTGGCGAAGAGAAAGGAGAAAGACAATCTGCTTCCACCGGCCATACAAATTATTTAATAACCACTGCAGAGAAGCCTTACCAACAGTAGGTGAGAGGACTCCTCCAATTTAGATTCGAGTGACTGGTTTGGTAATAGCAGTTAAGTCGCAATGGTCCCGCATCACTGGCAGAACATGGTGGTTCAGTAAATGTAAGACAAGTATGGTCATTGTCTATTGAATGGCCTATTCTGCTTAACCATTGCTTGAGGTATTAATTGTTCACAGAATGAATAATTTATAGTCTTGAGTCTACCATACGCGAACCGTATCGAAAATGACACAGAATAGCCACAATCATCTGAGAAAGAGCATCCATATTAAACTTGTGCAGGGTTCCTGCTACATCTTTCTGTGGCTTCCTCAAAACCCTTTTTCATCATACACTTTCGAACCCGTAAGCAAAGCCATGCTTTCCCTTCTCCTGTCCACGCCTGCCTGGCCAACTTCAAAGCCCATCCAGTCTTGCCTTAACAAGCACCCTCCTATATCGCCTTTCGTTCTCATTGCCAAGCATAAACCCTGCCATTCTCTTCATTCGCTTCGTTCTCTTTCCTTTACGCCACCTACAATCCCAAACACTTCACCTGCCTACTTGCAACTCTAATCGCATTCTCCTGGCACAGATAGAGCAGGTTTTCTGGAAAGCCACACTCTTGACCAAGGTGATGTGGGAACTGGGCTGCCCTCGCAAAGCTGTTATATTCAACTGCTGCAATGTTCACCGCTGATCGCGATCTTGACTTTAGGCGAAATTTCCTTGACAGTCCCAATCGCCTTCTTTGATTGTATCCTCGTAATAGTGTTTATGTATCAAATTAGCGAGTCTATTAAGATTTTCCGAGTCGTAGTCGTGGTCAAGAGGTACGTAGACGACATTGGCCATCAATTTCTTAGCCGCTGATGGCTCTTCATATTTGCCCGTGGACACTACTGCAAGACTTGTTCCTCCGTCCGCAGCATCGAAACCAGCATCATACAAGCGGCGAATGAGAACCTCTGGCTTCGCAATCTGTATTGGGCACAACCAATACTGGTGATAATCACTACCAAAACTAAGTGGTCGACAACTTTGTGGAACCAACGCTGCAAATCTAGCGATCCTGGCTCTTCTAAAGTCCAGATCTTGATTCTGGAAGCGGAAGATACGGTATGATAAAAGTTTGAGCAATCCATCCGATGGACGCCTTCTGATCTGTTGCAAGAGATTATCCTGCTGGAAGCTTCGGCTCCATCTCCTAATCAGGACATTGTGATCTAAACCAAGAAGACGCAAGACAATAATGAATAATCCATAAATCCAGGGGCTGTCGGTAAGCAGCTTGAACACACAGTACTTCAAGACTTTCCTTACAAAAGCTCCATTAGTTTGACGCGGGAAGGTCTCTTGTATATTCTTTGCAGCGGAAAGTAGCTCTGGGTCTCGAACCGTTATTAAAGCGCCACCAAATGCTGTTGCCGTCTTGATAGAACCAAAACTGAACATGCTGACAGTTGCACCTTCACAACCAGTAAAGCCTCTTCCGCAGAATGCCTCAGCACAGTCTTCGATCACCAAGATTTTATGCTTTCGAGCAACTCTTACAATCTCCTTCAGCGGCATCCGGCTTCCAAACAGGTGTGCAATCACTATCGCCTTGGTTTTGTCTGTGATAAGTTCTTCCACTGCCTTTGTGGCAACACACCCTCTGTCGTCTATATCCACAGGCACTGGGATCAGCTTATGAGCCTCTAGTATCCGAACCATGTCCGGGACTGTCACGGCTGAGATGATGACCTCGCTTCCTGGTTCAAAGTTCCATGCCTGAAGACAGAGATCGAACCCACTTCGAACAGTAAATGTGGCAAGCGTTCGGTTGGGAGACCACAATTCATTCAAGTCAGTTTCTGTTTGAGCTATGGTTTGCGGCTTGAAAAGTACTATCATCAGGTATTCCTTCAAAACTCTCCAGGTAATATCGAAGCGCTTCCTGGCGTACACAGGCTGGAAGAAAACCATGGTGAGTATCGTGCCTTTGGATTATGACCAGCATGTGCGCGTTTGTCTCACTTTGCCGCGTCAACTTTTTTATGCCATTAATCTGGGATCAGATTTGCTGCGAAACTGTTGAGACTTCTGGCAAGACAACCAAAGTTTAAGTCTCTCTATGCTTTCCTGTTCCTGAAATCATATATTGAGGCTTAATTAAAACTTCTCTTGCATCATACCACATCATGATCTATCTCCTCATTTAGAAAATCAATGCCAGCCCTATGGACGCGCGCATATGCATATGCACAGTCAGCTAGCGAGTCTCGTTCCTAGCATGAATGCAGCAGAACTTGATCACACGTATCGAATAGCATGCCACGCAACCTCGAAATTCCCGTGTCTCCATTTGACGGCTAGCTCTGTATTGAGGTTCGCCAAGGAGAAACCCATTGTCCGTAAGCCGCCATTTCAGGGGTTAAATGTATAGTAAGCAGAGAGTTCTCCACTCAATATAAGTACTCTTCCCTTTCTGGATAGCATAAACGAATACCTACCATGAAACGATTGAGGGATCGTATGCTATGTGACTAGACTTGTTGAGTCATCCTGTGGCTTTCTTTCAAGCATTATACAAAGAATATATGGGGATAAATATTGTCGTGAGCCATAAAACCTATGAAAGCCTGTTTTCAGGTTTCGTAAGCTTACTGCTTCCTTGACCTTTTGTCTGGTCGGAATTTCAATGATTTAGTAATGCGCAACATTTTTCACATGGCTCTATTACCTCGGATGGGGAAATAGGGTTGCCTTCATCAGAAATTCATGTTTCGATCAGCATATTAATCTCTTCAAGCATTTAACGATGCTGAATTGTATATCCTCATGGCGGGAAACCCCTGCTTCTACTTCTAGCACTCTAACTTTTCCTACCGCTGCCTATGAGTCGGATACACGAATATTCCCAGAAATAACTGAGCACAGAGAGGAGTGCGAAGAGAGTCTAGATGTATGGGGGTTTGTGGACACACACTTTCAAGCGAGTGCCGATGGCGCAGTCGAGGTGACCGGGAATCGCTATCCACTAAGCGGCCAGAAACTGCCAAATTTACTTCCGTGGATAAGCAATTTGATGGAAGTGGATGTCTCAGCGAAGGTGATATATCCATCCAAATATCCGACCCCAATTCCAGAGTCCGTTATCAATGAAGATTTTCTTGCAGAGCTGCAACTCAGGTTTGGGGCGCCACAGGTCAGTCAAGACCCCGCTCAGCGCCTTCGCCATGGTCACGGCCACTCCCAGAGTGAAATGTATGCTATCAAGCATGCGCAGCTGAGACGCGTGCCAGATATTGTATTATATCCAAAAAATGAGGAGGATGTCATCCATTTAGTCAAAGCAGCAGGAAAACACAATGTATCGATAATTCCATATGGTGGTGGAACTAATGTGAGTGAGGCACTTGAGTGCCCGCATGGTGAACTTCGGATGATTGTCTCAGTAGACATGAGGCAGATGAATAGAGTTCTTTGGTATGACCCCGTCAATCGTATGGCAGCTATAGAATCTGGAGCTGTTGGGAGGCATATCGTCAAGGAATTAGCAAAATATGGATATACAATTGGCCAGTATGTGTTTGCTCATGTGAGATTCTATATGAAGCTGACTTCACTATCATAGCGAACCGGACAGTATTGAATTCTCAACGCTGGGAGGATGGATCGCAACCAACGCAAGTGGGATGAAAAAGAACAAGTACGGCAATATCGAAGATATAGTTCTGGACATCAATGTCATAACCAGCATAGGAAGGCTGGAACGAACGGCAGCTCTGCCTCGAGAATCGGTTGGCATCGATATGCGCCGCTTATTATTTGGCTCAGAAGGTAGTCTAGGTATCATAACCTCGGCGGTCATCAAAATATTTCCGATTCCAGAAGTTCAGCAGTATGGTTCAATCTTGTTTCCTAGCTTCGAAAAAGGTGTGGCCTTCATGTACGAGCTCACACAACGAGGAGGCCAACCAGCAAGCATCCGCCTGGTAGACAATATGCAATTCCAATTTAGTATGGCTCTCAAGCCTGCTTCAACTGGCGTCAAAGCCGTGATGGGTCGCCTCCAAAAGGAATATGTCACAAGAATCAAAGGATTCGACTCCCAGAAGATGGTAGCATGTACACTGGTGCTTGAAGGCCGGGCCGACGAAGTAAAGCACCAAGAGTCTATAATTTATGCTCTGGCCGCCAAACACAAAGGCTTGAAAGCTGGTTCAGAGAATGGTGAGAGAGGATATCTTCTCACATATAACATAGCGTATATTCGAGACTTTGGAATTGACCATTATATCATTGCCGAGTCTTTCGAGACATCCGTACCGTGGAGTCGAACTCTGGAGCTGTGTCAAAGAACGAAAGACCGTGTTTTTAAAGAGCACGCCAAACGCAAATTGCCCGGGAAACCATTTGTTACTTGTCGCGTAACTCAGGTGTACGAAAGCGGGGTGGCGGTATACTTCTATCTTGCGTTCTTCTTTCAAAACGTTGAGGATCCGTCAGGCACATATGCAGAGATCGAGAAGGCCGCGAGAGATGAGATTCTGCTCTGTGGTGGTGCTCTGTCCCACCATCATGGCGTAGGAAAGTTGAGAAAAGGTTTCCTCGATCGGATTATGTCGCAAGAGGCTCTGGAATGGCGGAAGAAGCTGAAGAACAGTGTTGACCCGGGCAATATATTTGGAGCTGGTAACTTTGCAAACTAACTTTGCTCATGTAATATTGGAATATTTAAACTATATCAAAGGCTGCTACTTAGACAAGAAGCCAGAGTATGCGTTGAGGATATAAAAATACGGCAGAGTCCAAATTAAAGTAGTTGGTAACCGCAATACATGCCTGAACCAAATTTCGTGTATAGAGGCTCCAGCACTAATCATGGTGGAGATACTCGAAATTATGGAACAACTTGTGGCTTGCCAAAAAATAGCGTTAAATACTGTAAATTTATTAGCAATTAATTTTAAGAGAACGATGTAACATACCCTAGACACTAGTTCCACTTAGTAATCTACATGTGGGCTTCCAACTCAGTGCATTCAAGCACAAAAATGTGGTCAAAAAATTCATCTCCATCTGAAATGGATTCAGACAAACCTCCAAGGTCACTTTATGAAACAACACACGAAGATAAGGATCCTAAAGCAGAAACAGTTGAGCGGAAGAATCCGTATACTGGCAAGTCAAGCATCCTCCTTACAGGCGCAACAGGGTTTCTCGGAAAAGTCGTGCTTGAAGAACTTTTTCGCCGTCGAGATGAACTGGAGTTTGAGAAAGTTTTCATAGTCATCCGCTCCAAACGAGGACACAATGCACGAGGACGCTTTCTTCGACTAGCAACCTCCCCTTGCTTCTCCTTGTTAGCATCTACGTGGATGGACTCAGTGCAAGTCATTGAAGGTGATCTCACACAAGACATCTGCGGGATAGAGAAAAAAGTCTATGAGAAGCTCTGCTCAGAACTGACAACTATCATCCACTGCGCTGGGTGTGTGAGATTCGATCTACCTATCAAGGAGGCTGCATTGCAAAATGTTGGAGGAACACTTAATATACTTGATCTCGCAAGAAGTTGCAAATATCTTCAGAGGATAGTTGTCACTTCAACCGCATATGTCAGTACGAAAACGCTAGAGCCAATTTATGAAGAACTGGCACCGCTACCCCTACCAGCCGATCAATTATGTCTGATGATAAAGAGTGAAACGGTGAAAGAGAAGGATATCCTACGCCTCACTGGTCACCCAAATACGTACACACTCACGAAGTGTATTGCTGAGCATTTGCTTCTTGAATGTGGAGGAGACGCCCCTATACGTATCGTCAGACCAAGCATCATCACCGCAAGCAAACAGTACCCGTTTCCAGGCTGGATTGACAGCTATGCTACACTTGCAGGCATCATCGCAGCAATGACTACAGGAAAGTTGCGTGTGCTTGATAGCAATCCAAAGACTATACTAGATGTCGTTGCAGTAGACGAGGTTGCACGACATTTAATCAATGACGCATTCACTAGCACAAGAGGAAAGAAAATCCGCTTTTCGGTCGCAACACTAAAGCATGGGCTCGAGCTCGAAAGTGCATCGCAAGAAGCAGTGGAATTCTTTCAAAGCATGCTAGACCGTCGCCAAGCCAGAATATGTCGATTTAGGCCCCGTGATCTGAGGTTCCACTGTCAAGACTTCTTATATCATAAGCTAGCACTTAGCATAGCTAGCTTATATTTCGGTTTACGGCGGAATAAAAAAATGCGAAGAGAAGTAAAGAATATGGCAAAGACTCTCACACAAATCAACGATATCTTTCCATATTTCGTCCATAATAGTTTTGACTTCCGGCCAATAGAGTCACCACTTGATGGCATGGACAAGAAGGAGTTCGTAAGGCTGTTTGTTCAGGGCATCGAAAGACATCTGCTATCTCAGAAAGGAGCATGCAAATAGATCAGGATATCTTGGAGAATGGTCAGATTCAAACTGCAGTCATCTTGATACGCCCTTCCAGCCTTGGTACGATTGCCTGTAAATATCAGTGTGGGCTTTTGGGTAGAAATTTGGATTAAGGGAAAGATTCACGCACTCTTGTCCAATCAACCTTAAATTCTCCGTCATCTTGGTTATCGCAGCACTTAGGTTGACCAGATAGACCGGCTAGACGCCACCACTTCTTCGTGACTTTTCTAATGAGTTTGATCTCGCGTTCCCGTTTTTCTGAAGATATTTTGACTTCCTCTGACTCATCCGTACTTGTATCCTCATCAGACTCATCAAGTGGTTCCTCGGTTTTGGTTACCTCATTTGCCTCTTTTACGTCTCTACTTTCCGGTTCTCTCCTCTGTTGCAATGGGAAGGCAGTGCTTGCAACCTCGCCCGCGGCTTTTTCGGGTGACCGCGGTTCCACAATTCCTTCTTGCATGGACTTCTGGACTCCTTTCCAGTGTCTATCTATTGACTTACCCCACCTCTTCCATTGGCCCATGATTTTCAGACTCATGAAGTACTGTCTCAACATCATGCTGATAAGAATTCCGTTCTCTTCTGAAACTATCTCCTCCGCTTCGCCGCCTTCTGACTTGGCAAGCAGAGAGTCGAAACCGTCTTTGCCTCGGGCCATGTAGCCACGTGTGACCAATGTGTATTGCTTCTTTAGATCGAGCGGCGCGTCACCAACCTTGACATATTTTATGCGAGAACTAGGCGGCTTGCTCGGATCAAACTCAAACTCAATCCTCGAGACTTGGGGAAATCGGCCTTCAAGGGCCGGATATAGAGAGACAGAATTTTCCAAAGCTTCTAGTAAGGCCTGGCCAGTAACCTTGATCACGACGCACGGATCTTCGAATGGAAAGCTTGGAAATATTAGCTAATATCCGAGGAGACAGATCATACTGAAGGGAGCCTACCAATTCATAATATCCTTCAATTTCAACAAACCAGGGGGATATATCTGGTCACCACGTATAGTACCGGCTGCTATTAGACAGCAATCACCTCCGTAATGGCTCCTCATGAGATCGGAAACAAAATTTCCCATATTCGATTCTTTGAGCCTCACAGTTGTAAACCGTGCATCCAGTGGAGCCATCGTGTAGCCCAATGGTTTCCCTAATTTCGCTTTCAAAGATGTAGTAAGTTTCTCCGTGAGGCCTAGAGTCGCTTGATCTTCTGGAATACTCTTAACTATGTCCCGTCTGACTATATGAAAGTCCCATTTCTTGCTGTTTCCATTTTGGCGCCGAGCTTCTAAATAACTGAGCTGCTTGAAGTCACTCCCAGATCGAAGTACACTATTTAAATTAGCATAGAGTCTCCAATTAAAATTCCGAATCTCTGAAACATGCGCCAACGATGCTATAGTTAGAAATCGGTTAAAAGGGGCGAGGCATACTGAGTTCCATTTATAAGGCTGTGCTGGTAGAAATGATCATGGCCACCAAGAATAATATCAATCAATCCATCGGGTGTCTTCTCGGCGAGTTTGTTGTCATTTGGTTCTCTTTGATGGGTGACGGCAACAACAATTTCGGCTCCTTGAGCTCTTAGATCGGGTATGAGTTCTTTGGCTGTTGCAGAAGCTGACTTATATATCAGGTCAGGTGGCAAAGAGTTGATCGTGTCAAGCCATTCACGCTCCACAAGGCCAATAACGCCGACTTTGATTCCATTTGACGACGTCAGCATGACTGTCTTCGTAGCGTTTCCTAGGGGCACATCTTTGCCAAGAGCCGGATCTAAGACGTTTGCAAGAAGCCAGGGAACTTGCATTGACCTGTGAGATGTCTAAACTGTTTGACACCAAAATCGAGATCATGGTTCTGTTATCCATTCATGTTACCAAAAATTCAATTGAAAACTCAGAAGAGTTCCTCATCCCGTCTCTACTTACCCCAACGCAAGCTACATCTGTGCCAATAGTGTTTAAGATGGGTACCATGTGACTTCCTAAGTGGTGTTTAGAATGTTGGTAATTGAGAGGAAAGGAAACGAAGTCGTTACTACCTTTGGTAACACTGCTCTCCAGGCTGGGATTGAATGCATCTCCAGAAAAGAATGTCAATAGCTCCGGCTGCCCCTCGAATCGCTCAGCATTTTGATATTCGTTGGTTAGAGTCTTGAACCTTGCAATCCCTCCTACCGGCTCTGCAGAGGAAGCATCGATGTGATAGACTGCTTCATCAGCTTCAATCGTAATACTCAGGACTATCTAAATGGGTTACCATCATTGAAATGAAGCAGACGCAAATCAGGCGGTGAAGACGTATTGCCAGTGGTGTAGGTGATGGATTCGGTTGCTACTGGAGCTTTCTCCTCAATAGCCATGATGAAGCCTGTTCAATAAAGACGGGAAACGATTCTGGCCAATACCTATGAATTGAGACTTTTGATGAATGATGGCCTAAGAATATATGTTCTCCTTACCAAGTATGACAGTAGTGTTTGCACATTCAATTATGTGTGACAAGGGGCAACGGGGCTGAGGCTGGGCCAAAGAAGTGGGTCACCTAAAGTCCCGCCAACCAATGATATTCTCGACTTTAACAACAAGGCTCCTACAAAGTTCGCTATGTGCGAAGGAGACGCTTGGAAGAGCTTGGGATTTTCCGGCAGCTACAAGATATTCGGAGCGATATAACTGAAGGAGGTCTAC